>JARNME010000202.1:0-107595 GCA_030179655.1 Scaptomyza flava
GCGTGGCATCCAAAGTTTTGCTGCAGATCTATGTGGAATGTCAATTGCTATCTTCATACCAAATTTGGTGACTCTAGCTCGAAGTTTGTATAAAGTGGGAAAAGGGGGGCCGAATGGTTTGGCGTGGCTCCAAAACTTTGATGCAGATTGTTGGGTGTCGTTGCCAGCAATCTTCCTACCAAATTTGGTTGCTCTAGCTCCACAAGTCTGGAAGATACACGCATTCCCGTTTTTGACATAGGGTTGGGGCGGATGGGGGCGGCTATGGCAGTATTGGTGGGCGTGGCATCCAAATTTTTGATGCAGTTTTTGGGGGGTCATCATCACCTATCTTGGCACCAAATTTGGTGGATATAGCTGCAAAACTGTGGGAAATATAGGCTTTTCTGATTTAAAATAAGGTGGTGGTGAGGGCGGAATGGGTGGGCGTGGCATATAAATTTTTACTGCAGATCTTTGCGAAATGTCAATTGCTATCTTCATACCAAATTTGGTGACTCTAGCTCAAAGTTTGTAAAAAGTGGGGAAAGGGGGGCTGGGGGCAGCATGGGTGGGCGTGGCATCCAAAGTTTTGCTGCAGATCTATGTGGAATGTCAATTGCTATCTTCCTTCCAAATTTTGTGACTCTAGCTCAAAGTTTGTAAAAAGTGGCGAAAGGGGGCTGGAGGCGGTATGGGTGGGCGTGGCATCCAAAGTTTTGCTGCAGATCTATGTGGAATGTCAATTGCTACCTTCCTTCCAAATTTGGTTACTCTAACTCAAAGTTTGTAAAAAGTGGGGAAAGGGGGGCTGGGGGCGGTATAGGTGTGCGTGTCATCCAAATTTGTGCTGCAGATCTATGTGGAATGTCAATTGCTATCTTCATACCAAATTTGGTGACTCTAGCTCGAAGTTTGTATAAAGTGGGAAAAGGGGGGAGGAATGCTTTGGCGTGGCTCCAAAACTTTGAAGCAGATTGTTGGGTGTCGTTGCCAGCTATCTTCCTACCAAATTTGGTGGCTCTAGCTCCACAACTCTGGAAGATACACGCATTCCCGTTTTTGACAAAGGGTTGGGGCGGATGGGGGCGGCTAGGGCAGTATTGGTGGGCGTGGCATCCAAATTTTTGATGCAGTTTTTGGGGGGTCATCATCACCTATCTTGGCACCAAATTTGGTGGATATAGCTGCAAAACTGTGGGAGATATAGGCTTTTCTGATTTAAAATAAGGTGGGCCTGGGGGCGGAATGGGTGGGCGTGGCATATAAATTTTTACTGCAGATCTTTGCGAAATGTCAATTGCTATCTTCATACCAAATTTGGTGACTCTAGCTCAAAGTTTGTAAAAAGTGGGGAAAGGGGGGCTGGGGGCAGTATAGGTGTGCGTGTCATCCAAATTTTTGCTGCAGATCTATGTGGAATGTCAATTGCTATCTTCATACCAAATTTGGTGTTTCTAGCTCGAAGTTTGTATAAAGTGGGAAAAGGGGGGAGGAATGGTTTGGCGTGGCTCCAAAATTTTTATGCAGATTGTTGGGTGTCGTTGCCAGCTATCTTCCTACCAAATTTGGTGGCTCTAGCTCCACAACTCTGGAAGATACACGCATTCCCGTTTTTGCAGAGGGTTGGGGCGGATGGGGGCGGCTAGGGCAGTATTGGTGGGCGTGGCATCCAAATTTTTGATGCAGTTTTTGGGGGGTCATCATCACCTATCTTGGCACCAAATTTGGTGGATATAGCTGCAAAACTGTGGGAGATATAGGCTTTTCTGATTTAAAATAAGGTGGGGCTGGGGGCGGAATGGGTGGGCGTGGCATATAAATTTTTACTGCAGATCTTTGCGCAATGTCAATTGCTATCTTCATACCAAATTTGGTGACTCTAGCTCAAAGTTTGTAAAAAGTGGGGAAAGGGGGGCTGGGGGCAGTATAGGTGTGCGTGTCATCCAAATTTTTGCTGCAGATCTATGTGGAATGTCAATTGCTATCTTCATACCAAATTTGGTGACTCTAGCTCGAAGTTTGTATAAAGTGGGAAAAGGGGGGAGGAATGCTTTGGCGTGGCTCCAAAACTTTGATGCAGATTGTTGGGTGTCGTTGCCAGCTATCTTCCTACCAAATTTGGTGGCTCTAGCTCCACAAGTCTGGAAGATACACGCATTCCCGTTTTTGACAAAGGGTTGGGGCGGATGGGGGCGGCTAGGGCAGTATTGGTGGGCGTGGCATCCAAATTTTTGGTGCAGTTTTTGGGGGGTCATCATCACCTATCTTGGCACCAAATTTGGTGGATATAGCTGCAAAACTGTGGGAAATATAGGCTTTTCTGATTTAAAATAAGGTGGGGCTGGGGGCGGAATGGGTGGGCGTGGCATATAAATTTTTACTGCAGATCTTTGCGAAATGTCAATTGCTATCTTCACACCAAATTTGGTGACTCTGGCTCAAAGTTTGTAAAAAGTGGGGAAAGGGGGGCTGGGGGCAGTATGGGTGGGCGTGGCATCCAAAGTTTTGCTGCAGATCTATGTGGAATGTTTATTGCTATCTTCATACCAAATTTGGTGACTCTAGCTCGAAGTTTGTATAAAGTGGGAAAAGGGGGGCTGAATGGTTTGGCGTGGCTCCAAAACTTTGATGCAGATTGTTGGGTGTCGTTGCCAGCAATCTTCCTACCAAATTTGGTGGCTCTAGCTCCACAAGTCTGGAAGATACACGCATTCCCGTTTTTGACAAAGGGTTGGGGCGGATGGGGGCGGCTAGGGCAGTATTGGTGGGCGTGGCATCCAAATTTTGATGCAGTTTTTGGGGGGTCATCATCACCTATCTTGGCACCAAATTTGGTGGATATAGCTGCAAAACTGTGGGAAATATAGGCTTTTCTGATTTAAAATAAGGTGGGGCTGAGGGCGGAATGGGTGGGCGTGGCATATAAATTTTTACTGCAGATCTTTGCGAAATGTCAATTGCTATCTTCAACCAAATTTGGTGACTCTAGCTCAAAGTTTGTAAAAAGTGGGGAAAGGGGGGCTGGGGGCAGCATGGGTGGGCGTGGCATCCAAAGTTTTGCTGCAGATCTATGTGGAATGTCAATTGCTATCTTCCTTCCAAATTTGGTGACTCTAGCTCAAAGTTGGTAAAAAGTGGCGAAAGGGGGCTGGAGGCGGTATGGGTGGGCGTGGCATCCAAAGTTTTGCTGCAGATCTATGTGGAATGTCAATTGCTACCTTCCTTCCAAATTTGGTTACTCTAACTCAAAGTTTGTAAAAAGTGGGGAAAGGGGGGCTGGGGGCGGTATAGGTGTGCGTGTCATCCAAATTTTTGCTGCAGATCTATGTGGAATGTCAATTGCTATCTTCATACCAAATTTGGTGACTCTAGCTCGAAGTTTGTATAAAGTGGGAAAAGGGGGGAGGAATGCTTTGGCGTGGCTCCAAAACTTTGATGCAGATTGTTGGGTGTCGTTGCCAGCTATCTTCCTACCAAATTTGGTGGCTCTAGCTCCACAACTCTGGAAGATACACGCATTCCCGTTTTTGACAAAGGGTTGGGGCGGATGGGGGCGGCTAGGGCAGTATTGGTGGGCGTGGCATCCAAATTTTTGATGCAGTTTTTGGGGGGTCATCATCACCTATCTTGGCACCAAATTTGGTGGATATAGCTGCAAAACTGTGGGAGATATAGGCTTTTCTGATTTAAAATAAGGTGGGCCTGGGGGCGGAATGGGTGGGCGTGGCATATAAACTTTTACTGCAGATCTTTGCGAAATGTCAATTGCTATCTTCATACCAAATTTGGTGACTCTAGCTCAAAGCTTGTAAAAAGTGGGGAAAGGGGGGCTGGGGGCAGTATGGGTGGGCGTGGCATCCAAAGTTTTGCTGCAGATCTATGTGGAATGTCAATTGCTACCTTCCTTCCAAATTTGGTGACTCTAACTCAAAGTTTGTAAAAAGTTGGGAAAGGGGGGCTGGGGGCGGTATAGGTGTGCGTGTTATCCAAATGTTTGCTGCAGATCTATGTGGAATGTCAATTGCTATCTTCATACCAAATTTGGTGACTCTAGCTCGAAGTTTGTGTAAAGAGGGAAAAGGGGGGAGGAATGGTTTGGCGTGGCTCCAAATTTGTATGCAGATTGTTGGGTGTCGTTGCCAGCTATCTTCCTACCAAATTTGGTGGCTCTAGCTCCACAACTCTGGAAGATACACGCATTCCCGTTTTTGCAGAGGGTTGGGGCGGATGGGGGCGGCTAGGGCAGTATTGGTGGGCGTGGCATCCAAATTTTTGATGCAGTTTTTGGGGGTCATCATCACCTATCTTGGCACCAAATTTGGTGGATATAGCTGCAAAACTGTGGGAGATATAGGCTTTTCTGATTTAAAATAAGGTGGGGCTGGGGGCGGAATGGGTGGGCGTGGCATATAAATTTTTACTGCAGATCTTTGCGCAATGTCAATTGCTATCTTCATACCAAATTTGGTGACTCTAGCTCAAAGTTTGTAAAAAGTGGGGAAAGGGGGGCTGGGGGCAGTATGGGTGGGCGTGGCATCCAAAGTTTTGCCGCAGATCTATGTGGAATGTCAATTGCTATCTTCATACCAAATTTGGTGACTCTAGCTCGAAGTTTGTATAAAGTGGGAAAAGGGGGGCCGAATGGTTTGGCGTGGCTCCAAAACTTTGATGCAGATTGTTGGGTGTCGTTGCCAGCAATCTTCCTACCAAATTTGGTTGCTCTAGCTCCACAAGTCTGGAAGATACACGCATTCCCGTTTTTGACAAAGGGTTGGGGCGGATGGGGGCGGCTATGGCAGTATTGGTGGGCGTGGCATCCAAATTTTTGATGCAGTTTTTGGGGGGTCATCATCACCTATCTTGGCACCAAATTTGGTGGATATAGCTGCAAAACTGTGGGAAATATAGGCTTTTCTGATTTAAAATAAGGTGGTGGTGAGGGCGGAATGGGTGGGCGTGGCATATAAATTTTTACTGCAGATCTTTGCGAAATGTCAATTGCTATCTTCATACCAAATTTGGTGACTCTAGCTCAAAGTTTGTAAAAAGTGGGGAAAGGGGGGCTGGGGGCAGCATGGGTGGGCGTGGCATCCAAAGTTTTGCTGCAGATCTATGTGGAATGTCAATTGCTATCTTCCTTCCAAATTTGGTGACTCTAGCTCAAAGTTTGTAAAAAGTGGCGAAAGGGGGCTGGAGGCGGTATGGGTGGGCGTGGCATCCAAAGTTTTGCTGCAGATCTATGTGGAATGTCAATTGCTACCTTCCTTCCAAATTTGGTTACTCTAACTCAAAGTTTGTAAAAAGTGGGGAAAGGGGGGCTGGGGGCGGTATAGGTGTGCGTGTCATCCAAATTTGTGCTGCAGATCTATGTGGAATGTCAATTGCTATCTTCATACCAAATTTGGTGACTCTAGCTCGAAGTTTGTATAAAGTGGGAAAAGGGGGGAGGAATGCTTTGGCGTGGCTCCAAAACTTTGAAGCAGATTGTTGGGTGTCGTTGCCAGCTATCTTCCTACCAAATTTGGTGGCTCTAGCTCCACAACTCTGGAAGATACACGCATTCCCGTTTTTGACAAAGGGTTGGGGCGGATGGGGGCGGCTAGGGCAGTATTGGTGGGCGTGGCATCCAAATTTTTGATGCAGTTTTTGGGGGGTCATCATCACCTATCTTGGCACCAAATTTGGTGGATATAGCTGCAAAACTGTGGGAGATATAGGCTTTTCTGATTTAAAATAAGGTGGGCCTGGGGGCGGAATGGGTGGGCGTGGCATATAAATTTTTACTGCAGATCTTTGCGAAATGTCAATTGCTATCTTCATACCAAATTTGGTGACTCTAGCTCAAAGTTTGTAAAAAGTGGGGAAAGGGGGGCTGGGGGCAGTATGGGTGGGCGTGGCATCCAAAGTTTTGCTGCAGATCTATGTGGAATGTCAATTGCTACCTTCCTTCCAAATTTGGTGACTCTAACTCAAAGTTTGTAAAAAGTTGGGAAAGGGGGGCTGGGGTCGGTATAGGTGTGCGTGTCATCCAAATGTTTGCTGCAGATCTATGTGGAATGTCAATTGCTATCTTCATACCAAATTTGGTGTTTCTAGCTCGAAGTTTGTATAAAGTGGGAAAAGGGGGGAGGAATGGTTTGGCGTGGCTCCAAAATTTTTATGCAGATTGTTGGGTGTCGTTGCCAGCTATCTTCCTACCAAATTTGGTGGCTCTAGCTCCACAACTCTGGAAGATACACGCATTCCCGTTTTTGCAGAGGGTTGGGGCGGATGGGGGCGGCTAGGGCAGTATTGGTGGGCGTGGCATCCAAATTTTTGATGCAGTTTTTGGGGGGTCATCATCACCTATCTTGGCACCAAATTTGGTGGATATAGCTGCAAAACTGTGGGAGATATAGGCTTTTCTGATTTAAAATAAGGTGGGGCTGGGGGCGGAATGGGTGGGCGTGGCATATAAATTTTTACTGCAGATCTTTGCGCAATGTCAATTGCTATCTTCATACCAAATTTGGTGACTCTAGCTCAAAGTTTGTAAAAAGTGGGGAAAGGGGGGCTGGGGGCAGTATGGGTGGGCGTGGCATCCAAAGTTTTGCTGAAGATCTATGTGGAATGTCAATTGCTATCTTCATACCAAATTTGGTGACTCTAGCTCGAAGTTTGTATAAAGTGGGAAAAGGGGGGCCGAATGGTTTGGCGTGGCTCCAAAACTTTGATGCAGATTGTTGGGTGTCGTTGCCAGCAATCTTCCTACCAAAATTGGTTGCTCTAGCTCCACAAGTCTGGAAGATACACGCATTCCCGTTTTGGACAAAGGGTTGGGGCGGATGGGGGCGGCTATGGCAGTATTGGTGGGCGTGGCATCCAAATTTTTGATGCAGTTTTTGGGGGGTCATCATCACCTATCTTGGCACCAAATTTGGTGGATATAGCTGCAAAACTGTGGGAAATATAGGCTTTTCTGATTTAAAATAAGGTGGGGTTTGGGGCGGAATGGGTGGGCGTGGCATTTAAATTTTTACTGCAGATCTTTGCGAAATGTCAATTGCTATCTTCATACCAAATTTGGTGACTCTAGCTCAAAGTTTGTAAAAAGTGGGGAAAGGGGGGCTGGGGGCAGTATGGGTGGGCGTGGCATCCAAAGTTTTGCTGCAGATCTATGTGGAATGTCAATTGCTACCTTCCTTCCAAATTTGGTGACTCTAACTCAAAGTTTGTAAAAAGTTGGGAAAGGGGGGCTGGGGTCGGTATAGGTGTGCGTGTCATCCAAATGTTTGCTGCAGATCTATGTGGAATGTCAATTGCTATCTTCATACCAAATTTGGTGACTCTAGCTCGAAGTTTGTATAAAGAGGGAAAAGGGGGGAGGAATGGTTTGGCGTGGCTCCAAAATTTTTATGCAGATTGTTGGGTGTCGTTGCCAGCTATCTTCCTACCAAATTTGGTGGCTCTAGCTCCACAACTCTGGAAGATACACGCATTCCCGTTTTTGCAGAGGGTTGGGGCGGATGGGGGCGGCTAGGGCAGTATTGGTGGGCGTGGCATCCAAATTTTTGATGCAGTTTTTGGGGGTCATCATCACCTATCTTGGCACTAAATTTGGTGGATATAGCTGCAAAACTGTGGGAGATATAGGCTTTTCTGATTTAAAATAAGGTGGGGCTGGGGGCGGAATGGGT
This sequence comes from Scaptomyza flava, assembly GCA_030179655.1. Taxonomy (NCBI): domain Eukaryota; kingdom Metazoa; phylum Arthropoda; class Insecta; order Diptera; family Drosophilidae; genus Scaptomyza; species Scaptomyza flava. Next base: position 7,659 of record JARNME010000202.1, read on the forward strand.
GGGCGTGGCATATAAATTTTTACTGCAGATCTTTGCGCAATGTCAATTGCTATCTTCATACCAAATTTGGTGACTCTAGCTCAAAGTTTGTAAAAAGTGGGGAAAGGGGGGCTGGGGGCAGTATGGGTGGGCGTGGCATCCAAAGTTTTGCTGCAGATCTATGTGGAATGTCAATTGCTATCTTCATACCAAATTTGGTGACTCTAGCTCGAAGTTTGTATAAAGTGGGAAAAGGGGGGCCGAATGGTTTGGCGTGGCTCCAAAACTTTGATGCAGATTGTTGGGTGTCGTTGCCAGCAATCTTCCTACCAAATTTGGTTGCTCTAGCTCCACAAGTCTGGAAGATACACGCATTCCCGTTTTTGACAAAGGGTTGGGGCGGATGGGGGCGGCTATGGCAGTATTGGTGGGCGTGGCATCCAAATTTTTGATGCAGTTTTTGGGGGGTCATCATCACCTATCTTGGCACCAAATTTGGTGGATATAGCTGCAAAGCTGTGGGAAATATAGGCTTTTCTGATTTAAAATAAGGTGGGGCTGGGGGCGGAATGGGTGGGCGTGGTATTTAAATTTTTACTGCAGATCTTTGCGAAATGTCAATTGCTATCTTCATACAAAATTTGGTGACTCTAGCTCAAAGTTTGTAAAAAGTGGGGAAAGGGGGGCTGGGGCAGTATGGGTGGGCGTGGCATCCAAAGTTTTGCTGCAGATCTATGTGGAATGTCAATTGCTATCTTCCTTCCAAATTTGGTGACTCTAGCTCAAAGTTTGTAAAAAGTGGCGAAAGGGGGCTGGGGGCGGTATGGGTGGGCGTGGCATCCAAAGTTTTGCTGCAGATCTATGTGGAATGTCAATTGCTACCTTCCTTCCAAATTTGGTGACTCTAACTCAAAGTTTGTAAAAAGTGGGGAAAGGGGGCTGGGGGCGGTATAGGTGTGCGTGTCATCCAAATTTTTGCTGCAGATCTATGTGGAATGTCAATTGCTATCTTCATACCAAATTTGGTGACTCTAGCTCGAAGTTTGTATAAAGTGGGAAAAGGGGGGAGGAATGGTTTGGCGTGGATCCAAAACTTTGATGCAGATTGTTGGGTGTCGTTGCCAGCTATCTTCCTACCAAATTTGGAGGCTCTAGCTCCACAACTTTGGAAGATACACGTATTCCCGTTTTTGACAAAGGGTTGGGGCGGATGGGGGCGGCTAGGGCAGTATTGGTGGGCGTGGCATCCAAATTTTTGGTGCAGTTTTTGGGGGGTCATCATCACCTATCTTGGCACCAAATTTGGTGGATATATCTGCAAAACTGTGGGAAATATAGGCTTTTCTGATTTAAAATAAGGTGGGGCTGCGGGCGGAATGGGTGGGCGTGGCATATAAATTTTTGCTGCAGATCTATGTGGAATGTCAATTGCTACCTTCCTTCCAAATTTGGTGACTTTAACTCAAAGTTTGTAAAAAATGGTGAAAGGGGGCTGGGGGCGGTATAGGTGTGCGTGTCATCCAAATTTTTGCTGCAGATCTATGTGGAATGTCAATTGCTATCTTCATACCAAATTTGGTGACTCTAGCTCGAAGTTTGTATAAAGTGGGAAAAGGGGGGAGGAATGCTTTGGCGTGGCTCCAAAACTTTGATGCAGATTGTTGGGTGTCGTTGCCAGCTATCTTCCTACCAAATTTGGTGGCTCTAGCTCCACAACTCTGGAAGATACACGCATTCCCGTTTTTACAAAGGGTTGGGGCGGATGGGGGCGGCTAGGGCAGTATTGGTGGGCGTGGCATCCAAATTTTTGATGCAGTTTTTGGGGGGTCTTCATCACCTATCTTGGCACCAAATTTGGTGGATATAGCTGCAAAACTGTGGGAGATATAGGCTTTTCTGATTTAAAATAAGGTGGGGCTGGGGGCAGAATGGGTGGGCGTGGCATATAAATTTTTACTGCAGATCTTTGCGAAATGTCAATTGCTATCTTCATACCAAATTTGGTGACTCTAGCTCAAAGTTTGTAAAAAGTGGGGAAAGGGGGGCTGGGGGCAGTATGGGTGGGCGTGGCATCCAAAGTTTTGCTGCAGATCTATGTGGAATGTCAATTGCTATCTTCCTTCCAAATTTGGTGACTCTAGCTCAAAGTTTGTAAAAAGTGGCGAAAGGGGGCTGGGGGCGGTATGGGTGGGCGTGGCATCCAAAGTTTTGCTGCAGATCTATGTGGAATGTCAATTCCTACCTTCCTTCCAAATTTGGTGACTTTAACTCAAAGTTTGTAAAAAATGGGGAAAGGGGAGCTGGGGGCGGTATAGGTGGGCGTGGCATCCAAAGTTTTGCTGCAGATCTATGTGGAATGTCAATTGCTATCTTCATACCGAATTTGGTGACTCTAGCTCAAAGTTTGTAAAAAGTGTCGAACGGGGGGCTGGGGGCGGTATGGGTGGGCGTGGCATCCAAAGTTTTGCTGCAGATCCTTGTGGAATGTCAATTGCTTTCTTCCTTCCAAATTTAATGACTCTAACTCAAAGTTTGTTAAAGTGTTGAAAGGGATGCTGGGGGCGGTATAGGTGTGCGTGTCATCCAAATTTTTGCTGCAGATCTATGTGGAATGTCAATTGCTATCTTCATACCAAATTTGGTGACTCTAGCTCGAAGTTTGTATAAAGTGGGAAAAGGGGGGCTGAATGGTTTGGCGTGGCTCCAAAACTTTGATGCAGATTGTTGGGTTTCGTTGCCAGCAATCTTCCTACCAAATTTGGTGGCTCTAGCTCCACAAGTCTGGAAGATACACGCATTCCCGTTTTTGACAAAGGGTTGGGGCGGATGGGGGCGGCTAGGGCAGTATTGGTGGGCGTGGCATCCAAATTTTTGATGCAGTTTTTGGGCGGTCATCATCACCTATCTTGGCACCAAATTTGAAGGATATAGCTGCAAAACTGTGGGAAATATAGGCTTTTCTGATTTAAAATAAGGTGGGGCTGGGGGCGGAATGGGTGGGCGTGGCATATAAATTTTTACTGCAGATCTTTGCGAAATGTCAATTGCTATCTTCATACCAAATTTGGTGACTCTAGCTCAAAGTTTGTAAAAAGTGGGGAAAGGGGGGCTGGGGGCAGTATGGGTGGGCGTGGCATCCAAAGTTTTGCTGCAGATCTATGTGGAATGTCAATTGCTATCTTCCTTCCAAATTTGGTGACTCTAGCTCAAAGTTTGTAAAAAGTGGCGAAAGGGGGCTGGGGGCGGTATGGGTGGGCGTGGCATCCAAAGTTTTGCTGCAGATCTATGTGGAATGTCAATTGCTATCTTCATACCAAATTTGGTGACTCTAGCTCGAAGTTTGTATAAAGTGGGAAAAGGGGGGAGGAATGGTATGGCGTGGCTCCAAAACTTTGATGCAGATTGTTGGGTGTCGTTGCCAGCTATCTTCCTACCAAATTTGGTGGCTCTAGCTCCACAACTCTGGAAGATACACGCATTCCCGTTTTTGCAGAGGGTTGGGGCGGATGGGGGCGGCTAGGGCAGTATTGGTGGGCGTGGCATCCAAATTTTTGGTGCAGTTTTTGGGGGTCATCATCACCTATCTTGGCACTAAATTTGGTGGATATAGCTGCAAAACTGTGGGAGATATAGGCTTTTCTGATTTAAAATAAGGTGGGGCTGGGGGCGGAATGGGTGGGCGTGGCATATAAATTTTTACTGCAGATCTTTGCGCAATGTCAATTGCTATCTTCATACCAAATTTGGTGACTCTAGCTCAAAGTTTGTAAAAAGTGGGGAAAGGGGGGCTGGGGGCAGTATGGGTGGGCGTGGCATCCAAAGTTTTGCTGCAGATCTATGTGGAATGTCAATTGCTATCTTCATACCAAATTTGGTGACTCTAGCTCGAAGTTTGTATAAAGTGGGAAAAGGGGGGCCGAATGGTTTGGCGTGGCTCCAAAACTTTGATGCAGATTGTTGGGTGTCGTTGCCAGCAATCTTCCTACCAAATTTGGTTGCTCTAGCTCCACAAGTCTGGAAGATACACGCATTCCCGTTTTTGACAAAGGGTTGGGGCGGATGGGGGCGGCTATGGCAGTATTGGTGGGCGTGGCATCCAAATTTTTGATGCAGTTTTTGGGGGGTCATCATCACCTATCTTGGCACCAAATTTGGTGGATATAGCTGCAAAGCTGTGGGAAATATAGGCTTTTCTGATTTAAAATAAGGTGGGGCTGGGGGCGGAATGGGTGGGCGTGGTATTTAAATTTTTACTGCAGATCTTTGCGAAATGTCAATTGCTATCTTCATACAAAATTTGGTGACTCTAGCTCAAAGTTTGTAAAAAGTGGGGAAAGGGGGGCTGGGGCAGTATGGGTGGGCGTGGCATCCAAAGTTTTGCTGCAGATCTATGTGGAATGTCAATTGCTATCTTCCTTCCAAATTTGGTGACTCTAGCTCAAAGTTTGTAAAAAGTGGCGAAAGGGGGCTGGGGGCGGTATGGGTGGGCGTGGCATCCAAAGTTTTGCTGCAGATCTATGTGGAATGTCAATTGCTACCTTCCTTCCAAATTTGGTGACTCTAACTCAAAGTTTGTAAAAAGTGGGGAAAGGGGGGCTGGGGGCGGTATAGGTGTGCGTGTCATCCAAATTTTTGCTGCAGATCTATGTGGAATGTCAATTGCTATCTTCATACCAAATTTGGTGACTCTAGCTCGAAGTTTGTATAAAGTGGGAAAAGGGGGGAGGAATGGTTTGGCGTGGATCCAAAACTTTGATGCAGATTGTTGGGTGTCGTTGCCAGCTATCTTCCTACCAAATTTGGAGGCTCTAGCTCCACAACTTTGGAAGATACACGTATTCCCGTTTTTGACAAAGGGTTGGGGCGGATGGGGGCGGCTAGGGCAGTATTGGTGGGCGTGGCATCCAAATTTTTGGTGCAGTTTTTGGGGGGTCATCATCACCTATCTTGGCACCAAATTTGGTGGATATATCTGCAAAACTGTGGGAAATATAGGCTTTTCTGATTTAAAATAAGGTGGGGCTGCGGGCGGAATGGGTGGGCGTGGCATATAAATTTTTGCTGCAGATCTATGTGGAATGTCAATTGCTACCTTCCTTCCAAATTTGGTGACTTTAACTCAAAGTTTGTAAAACATGTTGAAAGGGGGGCTGGGGGCGGTATAGGTGTGCGTGTCATCCAAATTTTTGCTGCAGATCTATGTGGAATGTCAATTGCTATCTTCATACCAAATTTGGTGACTCTAGCTCGAAGTTTGTATAAAGTGGGAAAAGGGGGGAGGAATGCTTTGGCGTGGCTCCAAAACTTTGATGCAGATTGTTGGGTGTCGTTGCCAGCTATCTTCCTACCAAATTTGGTGGCTCTAGCTCCACAACTCTGGAAGATACACGAATTCCCGTTTTTTACAAAGGGTTGGGGCGGATGGGGGCGGCTAGGGCAGTATTGGTGGGCGTGGCATCCAAATTTTGATGCAGTTTTTGGGGGGTCATCATCACCTATCTTGGCACCAAATTTGGTGGATATAGCTGCAAAACTGTGGGAGATATAGGCTTTTCTGATTTAAAATAAGGTGGGGCTGGGGGCGGAATGGGTGGGCGTGGCATATAAATTTTTACTGCAGATCTTTGCGAAATGTCAATTGCTATCTTCATACCAAATTTGGTGACTCTAGCTCAAAGTTTGTAAAAAGTGGGGAAAGGGGGGCTGGGGGCAGTATGGGTGGGCGTGGCATCCAAAGTTTTGCTGCAGATCTATGTGGAATGTCAATTGCTATCTTCCTTCCAAATTTGGTGACTCTAGCTCAAAGTTTGTAAAAAGTGGCGAAAGGGGGCTGGGGGCGGTATGGGTGGGCGTGGCATCCAAAGTTTTGCTGCAGATCTATGTGGAATGTCAATTCCTACCTTCCTTCCAAATTTGGTGACTTTAACTCAAAGTTTGTAAAAAATGGGGAAAGGGGAGCTGGGGGCGGTATAGGTGGGCGTGGCATCCAAAGTTTTGCTGCAGATCTATGTGGAATGTCAATTGCTATCTTCATACCGAATTTGGTGACTCTAGCTCAAAGTTTGTAAAAAGTGTCGAACGGGGGGCTGGGGGCGGTATGGGTGGGCGTGGCATCCAAAGTTTTGCTGCAGATCCTTGTGGAATGTCAATTGCTTTCTTCCTTCCAAATTTAATGACTCTAACTCAAAGTTTGTTAAAGTGTTGAAAGGGATGCTGGGGGCGGTATAGGTGTGCGTGTCATCCAAATTTTTGCTGCAGATCTATGTGGAATGTCAATTGCTATCTTCATACCAAATTTGGTGACTCTAGCTCGAAGTTTGTATAAAGTGGGAAAAGGGGGGCTGAATGGTTTGGCGTGGCTCCAAAACTTTGATGCAGATTGTTGGGTTTCGTTGCCAGCAATCTTCCTACCAAATTTGGTGGCTCTAGCTCCACAAGTCTGGAAGATACACGCATTCCCGTTTTTGACAAAGGGTTGGGGCGGATGGGGGCGGCTAGGGCAGTATTGGTGGGCGTGGCATCCAAATTTTTGATGCAGTTTTTGGGGGGTCATCATCACCTATCTTGGCACCAAATTTGAAGGATATAGCTGCAAAACTGTGGGAAATATAGGCTTTTCTGATTTAAAATAAGGTGGGGCTGGGGGCGGAATGGGTGGGCGTGGCATATAAATTTTTACTGCAGATCTTTGCGAAATGTCAATTGCTATCTTCATACCAAATTTGGTGACTCTAGCTCAAAGTTTGTAAAAAGTGGGGAAAGGGGGGCTGGGGGCAGTATGGGTGGGCGTGGCATCCAAAGTTTTGCTGCAGATCTATGTGGAATGTCAATTGCTATCTTCCTTCCAAATTGGTGACTCTAGCTCAAAGTTTGTAAAAAGTGGCGAAAGGGGGCTGGGGGCGGTATGGGTGGGCGTGGCATCCAAAGTTTTGCTGCAGATCCTTGTGGAATGTCAATTGCTTTCTTCCTTCCAAATTTAATGACTCTAACTCAAAGTTTGTTAAAGTGTTGAAAGGGATGCTGGGGGCGGTATAGGTGTGCGTGTCATCCAAATTTTTGCTGCAGATCTATGTGGAATGTCAATTGCTATCTTCATACCAAATTTGGTGACTCTAGCTCGAAGTTTGTATAAAGTGGGAAAAGGGGGGAGGAATGCTTTGGCGTGGCTCCAAAACTTTGATGCAGATTGTTGGGTGTCGTTGCCAGCTATCTTCCTACCAAATTTGGTGGCTCTAGCTCCACAAGTCTGGAAGATACACGCATTCCCGTTTTTGACAAAGGGTTGGGGCGGATGGGGGCGGCTAGGGCAGTATTGGTGGGCGTGGCATCCAAATTTTTGGTGCAGTTTTTGGGGGGTCATCATCACCTATCTTGGCACCAAATTTGGTGGATATATCTGCAAAACTGTGGGAAATATAGGCTTTTCTGATTTAAAATAAGGTGGGGCTGCGGGCGGAATGGGTGGGCGTGGCATATAAATTTTTGCTGCAGATCTATGTGGAATGTCAATTGCTACCTTCCTTCCAAATTTGGTGACTTTAACTCAAAGTTTGTAAAAAATGGTGAAAGGGGGGCTGGGGGCGGTATAGGTGTGCGTGTCATCCAAATTTTTGCTGCAGATGTATGTGGAATGTCAATTGCTATCTTCATACCAAATTTGGTGACTCTAGCTCGAAGTTTGTATAAAGTGGGAAAAGGGGGGAGGAATGCTTTGGCGTGGCTCCAAAACTTTGATGCAGATTGTTGGGTGTCGTTGCCAGCTATCTTCCTACCAAATTTGGTGGCTCTAGCTCCACAACTCTGGAAGATACACGCATTCCCGTTTTTTACAAAGGGTTGGGGCGGATGGGGGCGGCTAGGGCAGTATTGGTGGGCGTGGCATCCAAATTTTTGATGCAGTTTTTGGGGGGTCTTCATCACCTATCTTGGCACCAAATTTGGTGGATATAGCTGCAAAACTGTGGGAGATATAGGCTTTTCTGATTTAAAATAAGGTGGGGCTGGGGGCGGAATGGGTGGGCGTGGCATATAAATTTTTACTGCAGATCTTTGCGAAATGTCAATTGCTATCTTCATACCAAATTTGGTGACTCTAGCTCAAAGTTTGTAAAAAGTGGGGAAAGGGGGGCTGGGGGCAGTATGGGTGGGCGTGGCATCCAAAGTTTTGCTGCAGATCTATGTGGAATGTCAATTGCTATCTTCCTTCCAAATTTGGTGACTCTAGCTCAAAGTTTGTAAAAAGTGGCGAAAGGGGGCTGGGGGCGGTATGGGTGGGCGTGGCATCCAAAGTTTTGCTGCAGATCTATGTGGAATGTCAATTCCTACCTTCCTTCCAAATTTGGTGACTTTAACTCAAAGTTTGTAAAAAATGGGGAAAGGGGAGCTGGGGGCGGTATAGGTGGGCGTGGCATCCAAAGTTTTGCTGCAGATCTATGTGGAATGTCAATTGCTATCTTCATACCGAATTTGGTGACTCTAGCTCAAAGTTTGTAAAAAGTGTCGAACGGGGGGCTGGGGGCGGTATGGGTGGGCGTGGCATCCAAAGTTTTGCTGCAGATCCTTGTGGAATGTCAATTGCTTTCTTCCTTCCAAATTTAATGACTCTAACTCAAAGTTTGTTAAAGTGTTGAAAGGGATGCTGGGGGCGGTATAGGTGTGCGTGTCATCCAAATTTTTGCTGCAGATCTATGTGGAATGTCAATTGCTATCTTCATACCAAATTTGGTGACTCTAGCTCGAAGTTTGTATAAAGTGGGAAAAGGGGGGCTGAATGGTTTGGCGTGGCTCCAAAACTTTGATGCAGATTGTTGGGTTTCGTTGCCAGCAATCTTCCTACCAAATTTGGTGGCTCTAGCTCCACAAGTCTGGAAGATACACGCATTCCCGTTTTTGACAAAGGGTTGGGGCGGATGGGGGCGGCTAGGGCAGTATTGGTGGGCGTGGCATCCAAATTTTTGATGCAGTTTTTGGGGGGTCATCATCACCTATCTTGGCACCAAATTTGAAGGATATAGCTGCAAAACTGTGGGAAATATAGGCTTTTCTGATTTAAAATAAGGTGGGGCTGGGGGCGGAATGGGTGGGCGTGGCATATAAATTTTTACTGCAGATCTTTGCGAAATGTCAATTGCTATCTTCATACCAAATTTGGTGACTCTAGCTCAAAGTTTGTAAAAAGTGGGGAAAGGGGGGCTGGGGGCAGTATGGGTGGGCGTGGCATCCAAAGTTTTGCTGCAGATCTATGTGGAATGTCAATTGCTATCTTCCTTCCAAATTTGGTGACTCTAGCTCAAAGTTTGTAAAAAGTGGCGAAAGGGGGCTGGGGGCGGTATGGGTGGGCGTGGCATCCAAAGTTTTGCTGCAGATCTATGTGGAATGTCAATTGCTATCTTCATACCAAATTTGGTGACTCTAGCTCGAAGTTTGTATAAAGTGGGAAAAGGGGGGAGGAATGGTATGGCGTGGCTCCAAAACTTTGATGCAGATTGTTGGGTGTCGTTGCCAGCTATCTTCCTACCAAACTTGGTGGCTCTAGCTCCACAATTCTGGAAGATACACGCATTCCCGTTTTTGACAAAGGGTTGGGGTGGATGGGGGCGGCTAGGGCAGTATTGGTGGGCGTGGCATCCAAATTTTTGATGCAGTTTTTGGGGGGTCATCATCACCTATCTTGGCACCAAATTTGGTGGATATAGCTGCAAAACTGTGGGAAATATAGGCTTTTCTGATTTAAAATAAGGTGGGGCTGGGGGCGGAATGGGTGGGCGTGGCATATAAATTTTTACTGCAGATCTTTGCGAAATGTCAATTGCTATCTTCATACCAAATTTGGTGACTCTAGCTCAAAGTTTGTAAAAAGTGGGGAAAGGGGGGCTGGGGGCAGTATGGGTGGGCGTGGCATCCAAAGTTTTGCTGCAGATCTATGTGGAATGTCAATTGCTATCTTCCTTCCAAATTTGGTGACTCTAGCTCAAAGTTTGTAAAAAGTGGCGAAAGGGAGCTGGGGGCGGTATGGGTGGGCGTGGCTCCAAAATTTTAGGCAGTTTTTTGGAGGTTGCTAGTAGCCATCTTCTTACCAAATTTGGTAGTTCTAGCTGTAAGGATGTGCGAAATATGTGGATTTATCAGTTTTGAGTTATCGAATTTATCGATTTGCCAGCCCCCCAGTTATCGTAGAACCACCATCTTGAAACTTTAATTTACTATCCCATAGATAAAGAGAATTGAAAAGTTTCAAGTCTCTAGCTTGAAGGGTGTGGAAAAAACTTGCATACATACGGACGGACAGACGGACAGACACCATGACGGACATTGCACAAAACCAATATACTCTTTACCTTCGGTATCGCGTATAACAAGTAAGAAGGCTCTAGTCGGGAGAGCCCGATTAGAAGATACCCTGAACCCAGTTGCAATAAATAAATTAAATTTATGCAAGACTTTGGTATACTGACTTAGCTTCAATCGATTAAGTTCAATATCTCCGGTGTTTCTTAACCGATTTGGACGAAATTTTCAGAAAAGTTCTATCATTACCCATTTTTAGATTTTCCAAATTCGATATTTTTTGTTATGGATATTATGTGTATATCGGAAACCATAATAGCTATCGATAATTAGAAGCAAACTTGTTCTGCTCATGGTATTGGAGAACTTATATTCAAAGCCTGAAGTCTCTAGCTCTTGTAGTCTCTGAGATCCAAGTGTTCATACAGACGGACAGACAGACGGACAGACGGACATGGTTATATCGTCTCGGCTGTTGATGCTGATCAAGAATATATATACTTTATAGGGTCGGAGATGCTTCCTTCTGCCTGTATATTTTTGCACACAACCATTATACCCTTATTTACCCATTTTATGGATTAAGGGTATAAAAACATAATGGCGCATAGTTAATTTTGGCTATGCCAAGACTTCACCCTTCACACAGCCAAATCAATACTCCCCCCTCTTATGTTTCTGTGCAGTTGTTGGTAATTTTTCGCTAATATTTTTACTCTTGAGCGTCATTTACTTGTTTGTGTGCGACAAAAACAACATATTGACATGTAGGTACTTGAAAGTGCACGACAGAGACAACAATTGATAGTACGATATGGTAAATTTGTATGGTGGCTATGTCGTAGAATGCTCCGATCGAAATGAAATTTCATAGTGAACAAACCCGACATGATCTAAGCAATCTGTGAAAGTTTCATCAAGATCGGTTCAGCAGTTTGGCCGGAAATCGTGTTGATATGGTAAATTTGTATGGTGGCTGTGTCGTAGAATGCTCCGATCGGGATGAAATTTCATATTGAACAAACCCGACATGATCTAAGCAATCTGTGAAAGTTTCATCAAGATCGGTTCAGCAGTTTGGCCGGAAATCGTGTTGATATGGTAAATTTGTATGGTGGCTATGTCGTAGAATGCTCCGATCGGGATGAAATTTCATAGTGAACAAACCCGACATGATCTAAGCAATCTGTGAAAGTTTCATCAAGATCGGTTCAGCAGTTTGGCCGGAAATCGTGTTGATATGGTAAATTTGTATGGTGGCTGTGTCGTAGAATGCTCCGATCGGGATGAAATTTCATATTGAACAAACCCGACATGATCAAAGCAATCTGTGAAAGTTTCATCAAGATCGGCTCAGCAGTTTGGCCAGAAATCGTGTTGAAACAGACAGACGGACAGACGGACGGATAGACGGAAATCATTTCCTGAGCTCGTCCTGATCATTTTGATATATAGTTTATGGGGTCTCCCATCATTCCTTTAAGGTGTTACAGATTCATGACAAAGTCATACCCTTCACAGGGTATAAAAATGGAATAATCAGAAATATCAGGTTTTAACCAGGTTTCAGTGAGTGCAACTATTTGAAAATCAAAAGATAAGCTGTTAATATATAATTTAGCCAGTTTAGTGTTAAGGCCTCTAACATTTTGATAGGCCAAGCTAATTACTTCAGTTAGTTTTTTGCCGCCGAGGTGGAGGCAACAGGATGGCCAACAGGCGGTGTGCTATTGATCCTAATACCATTATTGTTATTAATTCGACTATTCGTATACTCCTTAACGACAAGCTGCGGCGGCCAAAACTTTTCAGAGCAAATTGTCGAAAAGAGTTCAGGCGGTACACCCAACTTGAAAGAAGATATACTTCTGGCATGTTTAAATTTAAACTTTTCAACAACAATAAAGGCTCAGTTACCCGAACTTGAATTGACTCGAACTTAAATTGACTTGAACTTGAACTTGAACTTAACTTGAACGTGAAATTCTAGTGATTACCCGAACTCAATAAAACGTGAACTTAATATGAACCTGATCCTGAACGTGAGCGTGAATGCAACCGTAGGCATGAACTTATCGAATAGCTGTTTGTCATTGTTTTGATATAATCTGAATTGAGCGCGAAAATTGTTTAAGTGCCTGCAGAAAAATTTAATTAAAAATTGATGATATGGTGACCATATTTTATATGTACTTGGTGCAAATGGGCATTATAGCCATCGCAATGCCAGAAATGCGAACGCGGCGTTGGGCAGTTCGGCCTATTAAAAGGGATTGGAATGTAGCCGGCTACTACAAGAAAACGTTCAGGAAACATAAGAACTTGGATGATTCGCAATTTTTCCTGCACAATAGAATGTCCAAAACCTTATTTAATCTATTGCTAACGCTGTTGGGCAATTCTCTTGCGCGTCCAAGACAACGGATAAGTATGGAAGAACGGCTTTCCATGACATTGTTGTAAGTACATATATATTTATTTAGATACTTCTTATACAAATCTTAATGTTTCAATGAAATTAAGGTTTTTAGCACACGGAACAAGTATGCAGACATTAGCTTGGAGCTATAAGATAGGCAAAGCTACTGTGAGGAAGATTGTGTTGGAGACTTGCGAGGAGCTCTGGCATGTTCTTTCTCCAGTATATTTGACAACCCCAACAATGTCTCAATATAAAGACATTGAAGCGGAGTTCAGGAGAATGTGGCATATGCCAAATTGTGTGGGTGCCATAGATGGCAAACACATCGCCATAAAGTGCCCCAAAAACTCCGGAAGCTGCTGGTTTAATTATAAAAAATATTTCAGAATGGAGCTTATGGCTGTTTGCGATGTGCGTTATATTTTTACAGATATAAGCATCGGAAGCTACGGGAGTGAAAGCGATGGAGGTAAGCTTCTAATTTCACACATATACATATAGACAAAATTATTGATTTTAAATAAATTTTCAGATATGTTTCGATTAAGTGATTTTGGAAGAGCCTTGTTGGAAAACAAGCTGCCATTGCCTTCGCGAAAACCGTTGCCCAACAGCGAAAACCTTACACCATTTCCCCATTACTTTGTTGCTGATGCGGCTTTTCAGCTAACGGCAAATTTAATGAAGCCGATTGCTCCACAACGTCAAGGAGAAATGCTTGAGCTAAAGGCAAAAATATTCAACTATCGGCTCTCTCGGGCGCGACGAGTAGTAGAAACTGCATTCGTAATGACATTGAACGCTTGTGTTGCCCTGAATCGTATGATGATAGAGATGCGTCGGATAATACAATAATTTTGGGAGATTGGAGGAACGACTTTGGTCCCAATGGTACTCTTAGAAACTTTGTGTCCCATATACGACGGAGTTCGAGCAGAGCGCAGCAAGGTCGTGAAGAATTATGCAGATATTTCAGCGCAGAAGGGGCAGTAGCATACCAGCCCAATTCATAAATTAAATAAACAAATAAATAAATAAATGCTGATGAGTTTTTCTTTATAAAGTATTATTTATTTTTGTAATTTCTAATAATGCTAATAATGCGTACACAGTTGTGATGAAACCACTTGCCACTTTATCCTCTTGCCGATTCACTACACTTTGCACGTAACTATTAAATGTTTGGTTAACCTCGCCCAAAATTTCCGGCAAGTCATTTTTTTTTTGCCTTTTGGCACGCGATTTTCCTTGACTTTTCGGCTGAGGTGATGCCATCGGTGTTGACGTTCTGTCTGTATTTGTGTTGTTGATGAGCTCGATGACTGCATGGACAAATTATTGGTCGGAGTCGCCACTTCCGTTCCAGCATTTAGCAACGAATCGTAGCCGTCATTGATTTCAAATGTAAATGAAGGCGAATTGGAGTCCGTCGCTGGAGATCCAGGTACCAATGGTTGCGACATCATCCAAGGAGCAGCAGACAAAGATTCATTTAAAAAAAACCTCGTGCGCTGCCTTCGAATAGAATATAACAATATTATACTTTAATATAAAACCCAAAACTTTTTTAACCTACTTGCGCTTCAGTAAATGGCTTCTTAAAAACGACATGGAATCAAAATGTACCCAATCGTCTCCACTTTTCGCTCCACTTCCTGATGGACATTCCATTTGGCGAAGGATTCTGTTGTACCGTTCTCTTAGCGATGTCCAGCGCCGCTCACACATATCCGCTTAAGAAAAAACAAAACAATAAATAAAAAAACAATTATGTAAATGATATTATACTCCCGAAGTGATTACAATTCTGCGGCAATTAGTATCAAAGCTTCCTTTTTTTATACCCTTAACCCATAAAATCAACAATAATGGAACTTATATAGAGTCGTCATGAGGCCAAATTCTGACTGCCAGTTGGAATAGGCAATCGTGGCGACACCTCTCTCACAAAGCGCTGCTGCTGCTTTTTTCTCTGCCAGCGCATTTCATGCCTGAGTATATCAAGTCATTCAGCTTGGCGACTGTTATACGCTTTTTCCCTCATAGCACAGCCAGCCAGCCATGCTCTGAGTATTTTGCTTGTATAAACATATGAGCGTGTATACGTCACACGTATTATCATTTTTTTTTATCATTTTTGCGACGTTGCCTTAGTGAAGCTATGCATTATACCCACATTCATATATATTTATGTATGTTTGCTGTTTTGCTAGGATTTCTACTGATTTTTGTTACTTTGTTTGGGCTGGCTAGTGTTAGTGTGTTAGTGATTTTGTATTTCTACATGACATATGTAATTGTATGCGTATCATTTGCCATGGCATTCATTGACCTTTCTCTACTTATTATCAATTCAATTTGGTGCAGAATTTGTATTTTGCCTACAAAAACCTAAAAAGCAAACTTCCCAGGCAGCCAAATATCATATTTTGTGCTGATCGACCATTTGCAGTATCAGGCAAACAGCAAAATAAACAAGCGTCAAACAAAATTTGCTTGCCGATCAGCAGCCAAATGTAAAATAGACACTAAGTCTAGGTTTTTGGTGAACATTGGCGATAAGCAGCAAAATGATATGAGTGTATGCAGCAAAATGTATATACATATATGACTATGTGAATGTATGTGAAACATTGGCCGACCCTTTATTTTAGTTCTTAGTTTATTTTCTTTCATTCTTTGTTTTCTTATATTCCGAGTTTTCGGCAAATGAAATCGACATATGCACAACTAAATACACTTTCGCAGTTTGTGCGCATCGCTGCATAAGCGTATGGTAGTTGCGATGGCAAAATTGCTGAAAATGGTCATAGAGCTGAAAACATGATAGAGTATATATGACCAGCAATGCAAAACTGATATTCGGCTGCTTATTTTACTAGACGCTTGTTTATTTTGCTGTTTGCCTGATACTGCAAATGGTCGATCAGATCAGATCGATATAAGTATGCCTTGGCCACGATTGCCTATTCCAACTGGCAGTCAGAATTTGGCCTCATGACGACTCTATATAAGTTCCATTCTTGTTGGTCTGTATGAACGCGTGGATCTCAGAGACTACAAGAGCTAGAGACTTCTGATTTTTTATTTAAGTTCTCCTATACCATGAGCAGAACAAGTTTGCTTCAAATTATCGATAACTATTCTGGTTTCCGATATACACATAATATCGATAACAATAAAATATCGAATTTGGAAAATCTAAAAATGAGCGTTGAAGTAATGGATAATGATAGAACTTTTCTGAAAATTTCGTCCAAATCGGTTGAGAAACACCGGAGATATTGAACTTAATCGATGGAAGCTAAGCCAGTATACCAAAGTCTTATATAAATTAAATATATTTATTGCAACTGGGTTCAGGGTATCTTCTAGTCGGGCTCTCCCGACTAGAGCCTTCTTACTTGTTTTTAGATGGATATTTAAAATTTTTGCTAGCTTTATTGTACAATAATTCATTTTCTTGCACCAAACAAATTAGCTTGTGCTCATCCATTTTGCAATCAGCCGCTGAACTGGAACATGAACTAGAACTTAAACTTGAATTAGAAATTCTGTTTTCTGCAGGTTGTCAAGTCAAGTCAAGTCAACTCAATTCAAGTCAAGTTGAGGGTAACCAGCAAGCAGTGTTTTCCGTAAAGTTTAATAGATCAGCTGTTTGGTTAATTCAATTCAAGTTGAATACAATTCAAGTTAAGTTTGAGTAACTGAGCCTTAAGAGGGGAGTCGATTTGACTTTTAACATATATTGCAACTTCATCCGATGACGTATCGGATGCCAGCCTAGAAACATAAACAAATTTATTTAAAGGCACAACAACCAGAGGCTTGTGTGCCCCAATTGTAACGCCAGTAGAGTCAATAGGCACACTAGCTGTTAGACCGGAGGACTCACTAATAGGATCACAAATTATGTTATTAGTGGCAAGGTATTTGTTAAGATTTCTTGCCGGGGAGTTAAATGGGGGGATTATTGCTAGGCACCAGAAGCGGTTTAGTGGACAGGACAGGTGGGATAGTTGTCGGATGAGGTCCCGAAGTCTTTTAACGCTTCGGGGATTCAGTTATCACTTTGCCTTTTTTGAAATTGGACTCAAGCTGCTCGAAAGACTTTTGCAGGTTATGAAAAGCAACGTTCATAGCTTTAAACCCTTCGTGAGTCTGCCTCATAAAATGTAAAGATTATTTCACCGCCTCTTTACAAGACCCACAATACCATTCAAGGCCTGTGTCAGCAAGCAGACATTCCCAGGTTTTGGCTGTAAAGCCAACACATTTCATGTGGATGATGTTGTCACATAGACCACACAAAATAAAATCTTGGTTGGTTGAACAAACCAATTTGCAATTTTCACTGAAACGCAAGCCAAAGAAGTGGAAACGTTGCAGTCGGACGCAACCGACTCGATACTCGATACCAGTATTAAAAATTTTGATGCCCATCCATGTGGGATGTCAATTGCTATCTTCATACCAAATTTGGTGACTCTAGCTCGAAGTTTGTATAAAGTGGGGAAAGAGGGGCTGGGGGCGGTATGGGTGGAATTGCATCCAAATTTTTGATGCAGATCTTTGTGGAATGTCAATTGCTATCTTCATAACAAATTTGGTGACTCTAGCTCAAAGTTTGTAAAAAGTGGGGAAAGGGGGGCTGGGGGCGGTATGGTTGGGCGTGGCATCCAAATTTTTGATGCAGATCTATGTGGAAGGTCAATTGCTACCTTCATTCAAAATTTGGTGACTATAGCTCAAAGTTTGTAAAAGGTATTGAAAGGGGGTGGAAGGCGTCCGCGTGGCTCCAAAACGTTGATGCAGTTTTTTGGGGGTCGTTGCAAGCTATCTTCCTACCAAATTTGGTGGCTCTAGCTCCACAACTCTGGAAGATACACGCATTCCCGTTTTTGACGAAGGGTTGGGGTGGATGGGGGCGGCTAGGGCAGTATTGGTGGGCGTGGCATCCAAATTTTTGATGCAGTTTTTGGGGGGTCATCATCACCTATCTTGGCACCAAATTTGGTGGATATAGCTGCAAAACTGTGGGAGATATAGGCTTTTCTGATTTAAAAATGCGGTGGGGCTGGGGGCGGAATGGGTGGGCGTGGCTCCAAAACTTTGATGCAGATTGTTGGGGGTCGTTGCCAGCTATCTTCCTACCAAATTTGTGGCTCTAGCTCCACTGCTCTGGAATATACACGAATTCCCGTTTTTGACGAAGCGTTGGGGCAGATGGGGGTGGCTAGGGCGGTATTGGTGGGCGTGGCATCCAAACTTTTGATGCAGTTTTTGGGGGGTCATCATCATCTATCTTGGCACCAAATTTGGTGACTCTAGCTAAAAAGCTGTGGGAGATATAGGCTCTTCTGATTTCTAAATGCGGGGGGCTGGGGGCGGGATGGGTGGGCGTGGCTCCAAAACTTTTATGCAGTTCTTTTGGGGTCGTTACCAGCTATCTTCCTACCAAATTTGGTGACTCTAGCTGAGAGTTTGTAAGAGCTGTTGAAAGGGGGGCTGGGGGCGGTATGGGTGGGCGTGGCATCCAAAGTTTTACTGCAGATCTTTGTGAAATGTCAATTGCTATCTTCTTACCAAATTTGGTGACTCTAGCTCGAAAATTGTTAAAAGTGGGGAAAGGGGGGATGGGGGCGGTATGGGTGGGCGTGGCATCCAAAGTTTTGATGCAGATCTGTGTAAAATTTAAATTGCTATCTTCATACCAAATTTGGTGACTCTAGCTCAAAGTTTGTAAGAGCTGTTGAAAGGGGGGCTGGGGGCGGTATGGGTGGGCGTGGCATCAAAATTTTTGCTGCAGATCTATGTGGAAGGTCAATTGCTACCTTCATACAAAATTTGGTGACTATAGCTCAAAGTTTGTAAAAGGTGTCAATTGCTACCTTCATACCAAATTTGGTGGCTCTAGCTCCACAACTCTGGAAGATACACGCATTCCCGTTTTTGACGAAGCTTTGGGGCGGATGGGGGCGGCAAGGGCAGTATTGGTGGGCGTGGCATCCAAATTTTTGATGCAGTTTTTGGGGGGTCATCATCACCTATCTTGGCACCAAATTTAGTGGATATAGCTGCAAAACTGTGGGAGATATAGGCTTTTCTGATTTAAAAATGCGGTGGGGCTGGGTGCGGAATGGGTGGGCGTGGCTCCAAAACTTTGATGCAGATTTTTGGGGGTCGTTGCCAGCTACCTTCCTACCAAATTTGGTGGCTCTAGCTCCACAACTCTGGATGATACACGCATTCCCGTTTTTGACGAAGCTTTGGGGCGGATGGGGGCGGCTAGGGCAGTATTGGTGGGTGTGGCATCCAAACTTTTAATGAAGTTTTTTGGGGGTCATCACCACCTATCTTGGCACCAAATTTGGTAGCTATAGCTCAAAAACTGTGGGAGATATAGGCTTTTTTAACTTTTAAATGCGGGGTGGGCTGGGAGCGGTATGGGTGGGCGTGGCTCCAAAATTTTATGCAGTTTTTTGGAGGTTGCTAGTAGCCATCTTCTTACCAAATTTGGTAGTTCTAGCTGTAAGGATGTGCGAAATATGTGGATTTATCAGTTTTGAGTTATTGAATTTATCGATTTGCCAGCCCCCCAGTTATCGTAGAACCCCCATCTTGAAACTTTAATTTACTATGCCATAGATAAAGAGAATTGGAAAGTTTCAAGTCTCTAGCTTGAAGGGTGTGGAAAAAACTTGCATACATGCGGACGGACAGACGGACAGACAGACAGACGGACAGACACCATGACGGACATTGCACAAACCCAATATAGTCTTAACCTTCGGTATCGAGTGTAAAAATCAGTACGAATAGCCCCAGAATTACGCTTAACAGAGAAAGAAAGAGAAAGAGAGAGAGAGAGAGAGAGAGAGAGAGAGATGCGCTCTTATATTTCGAGAGAGCGTGTGCAAAAAAAAGAAGAAAACAAGTAAGAAGGCTCTAGTCGGGAGAGCCCGATTAGAAGATACCCTGAACCCAGTTGCAATAAATATATTTAATTTATGTAAGACTTTGGTATACTGGCTTAGCTTCCATCGATTAAGTTCAATGTCTCCGGTGTTTCTCAACCGATTTGGACGAAATTTTCAGAAAAGTTCTATCATTATCCATTACTTCAACCCTCATTTTTAGATTTTCCAAATTCGATATTTTATTGTTATCGATATTATGTGTATATCGGAAACCAGAATAGTTATCGATAATTTGAAGCAAACTTGTTCTGCTCATGGGAGAACTGCTATAGGAGAACTTAAATACAAAATCAGAAGTCTCTAGCTCTTGTAGTCTCTGAGATCCACGCGTTCATACAGACGGACAGACGGACAGACAGACGGACAGACGGACAGACAGACGGACAGACGGACATGGCTATATCGTCTCGGCTGTTGATGCTGATCAAGAATATATACACTTTATAGGGTCGGAGATGCTTCCTTCTGCCTGTTACATACTTTTGCACAAAACCATTATACCCTTATTTACCCATTTTATGGGTTAAGGGTATAAAAAACATAGTGGCGCATAGTTAATTTTGGCTATGCCAAGATTATGATACCCTTCACACAGCCCCTCTTATGTTTCTGTGCAGTTGTTGGTAATTTTTCGCTAATATTTTTAATCTTGAGCGTCATTTACTTGTTTGTGTGCGACAAAAACAACATATTGACATGTAGGTACTTGAAAGTGCACGACAGAGACAACAATTGATAGTACGATATGGTAAATTTGTATGGTGGATATGTCGTAGAATGCTTCGATCGAAATGAAATTTCATAGTGAACAAACCCGACATGATCTAAGAAATCTTTGAAAGTTTCATCAAGATCGGTTCAGCAGTTTGGCCGGAAATCGTGTTGATATGGTAAATTTGTATGGTGGCTGTGTCGTAGAATGCTCCGATCGAAATGAAATTTCATATTGAACAAACCCGACATGATCAAAGCAATCTGTGAAAGTTTCATCAAGATCAGTTCAGCAGTTTGGCCAGAAATCGTGTTGAAACAGACAGACGGACGGACAGACGGAAATCAATTCCTGAGCTCGTCCTGATCATTATACCCTTAACCCATAAAATGGGTAAATAAGGGTATAATGGTTTTGTGCAAAAGTGTGTAACAGGCAGAAGGAAGCATCTCCGACCCTATAAAGTATATATATTCTTGATCAGCATCAACAGCCGAGACGATATAGCCATGTCCGTCTGTCTGTCCGTCTGTCCGTCTGTATGAACGCGTGGATCTCAGAGACTACAAGAGCTAGAGACTTCTGATTTTGTATTTAAGTTCTCCTATACCATGAGCAGAACAAGTTTGCTTCAAATTATCGATAACTATTCTGGTTTCCGATATACACATAATATCGATAACAATAAAATATCGAATTTGGAAAATCTAAAAATGAGGGTTAAAGTAATGGATAATGATAGAACTTTTCTGAAAATTTCGTCCAAATCGGTTGAGAAACACCGGACATATTGAACTTAATCGATGGAAGCTAAGCCAGTATACCAAAGTCTTATATAAATTAAATATATTTATTGCAACTGGGTTCAGGGTATCTTCTAGTCGGGCTCTCCCGACTAGAGCCTTCTTACTTGTTTTGATATATAGTTTATGGGGTCTCCCATCATTCCTTTAAGGCGTTACAGATTCATGACAAAGTCAATATACCCTGTGAAGGGTATAAAAATGGAATAATCAGAAATATCAGGTTTTAACCAGGTTTCAGTGAGTGCAACTATTTGAAAATCAAAAGATAAGCTGTTAATATATAATTTAGCCAGTTTAGTGTTAAGGCCTCTAACATTTTGATAGGCCAAGCTAATTACTTCAGTTAGTTTTTTGCCGCCGAGGTGGAGGCAACAGGATGGCCAACAGGCGGTGTGCTATTGATCCTAATACCATTATTGTTATTAATTCGACTATTCGTATACTCCTTAACGACAAGCTGCGGCGGCCAAAACTTTTCAGAGCAAATTGTCGAAAAGAGTTCAGGCGGTACACCCAACTTGAAAGAAGATATACTTCTGGCATGTTTAAATTTAAACTTTTCAACAACAATAAGAGGGGAGTCGATTTGACTTTTAACATATATTGCAACTTCATCCGCTGACGTATCGGATGCCAGCCTAGAAACAAAAACATTTCATGTGGATGATGTTGTCACATAGACCACACAAAATAAAATCTTGGTTGGTTGAACAAACCAATTTGCAATTTTCACTGAAACGCTAGCCAAAAAACTAGGGATACCTCGCGTTAAAGACACTCGGCAGGTATAAGGAAGAAGAAGAGCGCATGCAAATTGGGCTGTAGCGTGTGTGTTGTTTATTGATAATATTCTTGTTGTATTATAAGTACTACCTGAATTTATAAATCCCTTTAAAAAATGTTGAATTTCTAATTACCTGCTTGGAAAAGATCTGAGGAGGCAGGAAAGTTGCGGAACTACAGGTTATTTACTTATTTATTTTTTTATTTTTATTATTTCCCAGTTTACCTATTTTGAATGAAAATCAATGGCTTATGTTTATTTTGTTTTTTACCTTACTAATTGGAAAAGGGCTATGCCAATATTGCTGGCTTACCTACTTTCTCGAAAATATGGTATACAGTGCAAAATATTTCACTTGTTTGCGACAATTACGAAAGCTGTGCATATCGCCAGTCCTTTGCGGCTAAAAAGGATTACGGAAAGTATTCCAACGCCACTTAACTCAATCAAAACTACACAGAAAAAAAAAAAAAAAATGAAACGTAAAACCAAACACTTTAATTTTAGATTCAGATTTAAGTTTTTTTGCCTAATTTCAATACGAAAACTTTTTATTTTAAAATTAATCGTATTGAAATATCAAATTCAAAACGATTCGTATTAAAATCAATGTGGAAAAACTTTGATTTAAATAATTACTTCTTAAACCTAAAATTAAAATTTTAAATTTTAAAATGTGCGCTTTTAAAATATATATCTTAAACTACCACATTTAAATCGATAGTTTCAATTTTAGAAATCAATACGAATCAATTTAGAGTTTAAGTTCAAACTTTTATAAATCGTAAATTACTATTTATACCCTTAACCCATAAAATGGGTAAATAAGGGTATAATGGTTTTGTGCAAAAGTATATAGCAGGCAGAAGGAAGCATCTCCGACCCCATAAAGTATATATATTCTTGATCAGCATCAACAGCCGAGACGATATAGCCATGTCCGTCTGTCCGTCTGTATGAACGCGTGGATCTCAGAGACTACAAGAGCTTCAAGAGACTTCAGATTTTGTATATAAGTTCTCCTATACCATGAGCAGAATAAGTTTGCTTCAAATTATCGATAACTATTCTGGTTTCCGATATACACATAATATCGATAACAATAAAATATCGAATTTGGAAAATCTAAAACTGAGGGTTGAAGTAATGGGTAATGATAGAACTTTTCTGAAAATTTCGTCCAAATCGGTTAAGAAACACCGGAGATATTGAACTTAATCGATTGAAGCTAAGTCAGTATACCAAAGTCTTACATAAATTTAATTTATTTATTGCAACTGGATTCAGGGTATCTTCTAGTCGGGCTCTCCCGACTAGAGCCTTCTTACGTGTTTTGACTTGAAGATATCAGAAAAATTATATAATGCAAAATTTAAATTTTGGATTTCAAATTTGAAGATTTTGAAGCAAAGTGTTCCCTTTTTTCGTTGCAGTCGGACGCAACCGACTGCGGCATACTCGATACCAGTATTAAAACAGGTAAAAAGAGGCCTGATTGCAAAGGGGTACGGATGGGGCAGGGGTGTACGCTGCCTTAAAGATTCTCCGATGCAGATGAGGATGCCACCAACTATCTTCCTTCCAAATTGGTGACTCAAACTGAAAGTTTGTAAGAGCTGTTGAAAGGGGGGCTGGGGGCGGTATGGGTGGGCGTGGCATCCAAAGTTTTACTGCAGATCTTTGTGAAATGTCAATTGCTATCTTCTTACCAAATTTGGTGACTCTAGCTCGAAAATTGTTAAAAGTGGGGAAAGGGGGCTGGGGGCGGTATGGGTGGGCGTGGCATCCAAAGTTTTGATGCAGATCTGTGTGGAATGTCAATTGCTATCTTCATACCAAATTTGGTGACTCTAGCTCAAAGTTTGTATAAATGGGGAAAGGGGGGCTGGGGGCGGTATGGTTGGGCGTGGCATCCAAATTTTTGCTGCAGATCTATGTGGAAGGTCAATTGCTACCTTCATACAAAATTTGGTGACTATAGCTCAAAGTTTGTAAAATGTGTGGAAAGGGGGTGGAAGGCGTCCGCGTGGCTCCAAAACTTTGATGCAGTTTTTTGGGGGTCGTTGCAAGCTATCTTCCTACCAAATTTGGTGGCTCTAGCTCCACAACTCTGGAAGATACACGCATTCCCGTTTTTGACCTATCTTGGCACCAAATTTGGTGGATATAGCTGCAAAACTGTGGGAGATATAGGCTTTTCTGATTTAAAAATGCGGTGGGGCTGGGTGCAGAATGGGTGGGCGTGGCTCCAAAACTTTGATGCAGATTTTTGGGGGTCGTTGCCAGCTACCTTCCTACCAAATTTGGTGGCTCTAGCCCCACAACTCTGGAAGATACTCGCATTCCCGTTTTTGACAAAGCTTTGGGGCGGATGGGGGCGGCTAGGGCAGTATTGGTGGGTGTGGCATCCAAACTTTTATAAAGTTTTTCGGGGGTCATCACCACCTATCTTGGCACCAAATTTGGTAGCTATAGCTCAAAAACTGTGGGAGATATAGGCTCTTTTAACTTTTAAATGCGGGGGGCTGGGGGCGGAATGGGTGGGCGTGGCTCCAAAATTTTATGCAGTTTTTTGGAGGTTGCTAGTAGCCATCTTCTTACCAAATTTGGTAGTTCTAGCTGTAAGGATGTGCGAAATATGTGGATTTATCAGTTTTGAGTTATTGAATTTATCGATTTGCCAGCCCCCCAGTTATCGTAGAACCCCCATCTTGAAACTTTAATTTACTATGCCATAGATAAAGAGAATTGGAAAGTTTCAAGTCTCTAGCTTGAAGGGTGTGGAAAAAACTTGCATACATGCGGACGGACAGACGGACAGACAGACAGACGGACAGACACCATGACGGACATTGCACAAACCCAATATAGTCTTAACCTTCGGTATCGAGTGTAAAAATCAGTACGAATAGCCCCAGAATTACGCTTAAGAGAGAAAGAAAGAGAAAGAGAGAGAGAGAGAGAGAGAGAGATGCGCTCTTATATTTCGAGAGAGCGTGTGCAAAAAAAAGAAGAAAACAAGTAAGAAGGCTCTAGTCGGGAGAGCCCGATTAGAAGATACCTTGAACCCAGTTGCAATAAATATATTTAATTTATGTAAGACTTTGGTATACTGGCTTAGCTTCCATCGATTAAGTTCAATGTCTCCGGTGTTTCTCAACCGATTTGGACGAAATTTTCAGAAAAGTTCTATCATTATCCATTACTTCAACCCTCATTTTTAGATTTTCCAAATTCGATATTTTATTGTTATCGATATTATGTGTATATCGGAAACCAGAATAGTTATCGATAATTTGAAGCAAACTTGTTCTGCTCATGGTATAGGAGAACTTAAATACAAAATCAGAAGTCTCTAGCTCTTGTAGTCTCTGAGATCCACGCGTTCATACAGACGGACAGACAGACGGACAGACGGACAGACAGACGGACAGACGGACATGGCTATATCGTCTCGGCTGTTGATGCTGATCAAAAATATATATACTTTATAGGGTCGGAGATGCTTCCTTCTGCCTGTTACATACTTTTGCACAAAACCATTATACCCTTATTTACCCATTTTATGGGTTAAGGGTATAAAAACATAGTGGCGCATAGTTAATTTTGGCTATGCCAAGATTATGATACCCTTCACACAGCCCCTCTTATGTTTCTGTGCAGTTGTTGGTAATTTTTCGCTAATATTTTTAATCTTGAGCGTCATTTACTTGTTTGTGTGCGACAAAAACAACACATTGACATGTAGGTACTTGAAAGTGCACGACAGAGACAACAATTGATAGTACGATATGGTAAATTTGTATGGTGGATATGTCGTAGAATGCTTCGATCGAAATGAAATTTCATAGTGAACAAACCCGACATGGTCTAAGAAATCTTTGAAAGTTTCATCAAGATCGGTTCAGCAGTTTGGCCGGAAATCGTGTTGATATGGTAAATTTGTATGGTGGCTGTGTCGTAGAATGCTCCGATCGAAATGAAATTTCATATTGAACAAACCCGACATGATCAAAGCAATCTGTGAAAGTTTCATCAAGATCAGTTCAGCAGTTTGGCCAGAAATCGTGTTGAAACAGACAGACGGACGGACAGACGGAAATCAATTCCTGAGCTCGTCCTGATCATTATACCCTTAACCCATAAAATGGGTAAATAAGGGTATAATGGTTTTGTGCAAAAGTGTGTAACAGGCAGAAGGAAGCATCTCCGACCCTATAAAGTATATATATTCTTGATCAGCATCAACAGCCGAGACGATATAGCCATGTCCGTCTGTCCGTCTGTCTGTCCGTCTGTCCGTCTGTATGAACGCGTGGATCTCAGAGACTACAAGAGCTAGAGACTTCTGATTTTGTATTTAAGTTCTCCTATACCATGAGCAGAACAAGTTTGCTTCAAATTATCGATAACTATTCTGGTTTCCGATATACACATAATATCGATAACAATAAAATATCGAATTTGGAAAATCTAAAATGAGGGTTAAAGTAATGGATAATGATAGAACTTTTCTGAAAATTTCGTCCAAATCGGTTGAGAAACACCGGACATATTGAACTTAATCGATGGAAGCTAAGCCAGTATACCAAAGTCTTATATAAATTAAATATATTTATTGCAACTGGGTTCAGGGTATCTTCTAGTCGGGCTCTCCCGACTAGAGCCTTCTTACTTGTTTTGATATATAGTTTATGGGGTCTCCCATCATTCCTTTAAGGCGTTACAGATTCATGACAAAGTCAATATACCCTGTGAAGGGTATAAAAATGGAATAATCAGAAATATCAGGTTTTAACCAGGTTTCAGTGAGTGCAACTATTTGAAAATCAAAAGATAAGCTGTTAATATATAATTTAGCCAGTTTAGTGTTAAGGCCTCTAACATTTTGATAGGCCAAGCTAATTACTTCAGTTAGTTTTTTGCCGCCGAGGTGGAGGCAACAGGATGGCCAACAGGCGGTGTGCTATTGATCCTAATACCATTATTGTTATTAATTCGACTATTCGTATACTCCTTAACGACAAGCTGCGGCGGCCAAAACTTTTCAGAGCAAATTGTCGAAAAGAGTTCAGGCGGTACACCCAACTTGAAAGAAGATATACTTCTGGCATGTTTAAATTTAAACTTTTCAACAACAATAAGAGGGGAGTCGATTTGACTTTTAACATATATTGCAACTTCATCCGCTGACGTATCGGATGCCAGCCTAGAAACAAAAACATTTCATGTGGATGATGTTGTCACATAGACCACACAAAATAAAATCTTGGTTGGTTGAACAAACCAATTTGCAATTTTCACTGAAACGCTAGCCAAAAACTAGGATACCTCGCGTTAAAGACACTCGGCAGGTATAAGGAAGAAGAAGAGCGCATGCAAATTGGGCTGTAGCGTGTGTGTTGTTTATTGATAATATTCTTGTTGTATTATAAGTACTACCTGAATTTATAAATCCCTTTAAACAATGTTGAATTTCTAATTACCTGCTTGGAAAAGATCTGAGGAGGCAGGAAAGTTGCGGAACTACAGGTTATTTATTTATTTATTTTTTTATTTTTATTATTTCCCAGTTTACCTATTTTGAATGAAAATCAATGGCTTATGTTTATTTTGTTTTTTACCTAACTAATTGGAAAAGGACTATGCCAATATTGCTGGCTTACCTACTTTCTCGAAAATATGGTATACAGTGCAAAATATTTCACTTGTTTGCGACAATTACGAAAGCTGTGCATATCGCCAGTCCTTTGCGGCTAAAAAGGATTAAGGAAAGTATTCCAACGCCACTTAACTCAATCAAAACTACACAGAAAAAAAAAAAAAAATGAAACGTAAAACCAAACACTTTAATTTTAGATTCAGATTTAAGTTTTTTTTCCTAATTTCAATACGAAAACTTTTTATTTTAAAATTAATCGTATTGAAATATCAAATTCAAAACGATTCGTATTAAAATCAATGTGGAAAAACTTTGATTTAAATAAATACTTCTTAAACCTAAAATTAAAATTTTAAATTTTAAAATGTGCGCTTTTAAAATATATATCTTAAACTACCACATTTAAATCGATAGTTTCAATTTTAGAAATCAATACGAATCAATTTAGAGTTTAAGTTCAAACTTTTATAAATCGTAAATTACTATTTATACCCTTAACCCATAAAATGGGTAAATAAGGGTATAATGGTTTTGTGCAAAAGTATATAGCAGGCAGAAGGAAGCATCTCCGACCCCATAAAGTATATATATTCTTGATCAGCATCAACAGCCGAGACGATATAGCCATGTCCGTCTGTCCGTCTGTATGAACGCGTGGATCTCAGAGACTACAAGAGCTTCAAGAGACTTCAGATTTTGTATATAAGTTCTCCTATTCTGGTTTCCGATATACAGATGGAATCGATAACAAAAAATATCGAATTTGGAAAATCTAAAAATGAGGGTTGAAGTAATGGGTAATGATAGAACTTTTCTGAAAATTTCGTCCAAATCGGTTAAGAAACACCGGAGATATTTAACTTAACCGATTGAAGCTAAGTCAGTATACCAAAGTCTTACATAAATTTAATTTATTTATTGCAACTGGATTCAGGGTATCTTCTAGTCGGGCTCTCCCGACTAGAGCCTTCTTACGTGTTTTGACTTGAAGATATCAGAAAAATTATATAATGCAAAATTTAAATTTTGGATTTCAAATTTGAAGATTTTGAAGCAAAGTGTTCCCTTTTTTCGTTGCAGTCGGACGCAACCGACTGCGGCATACTCGATACCAGTGTTAAAACAGGTAAAAAGAGGCCTGATTGCAAAGGGGTACGGATGGGGCAGGGGTGTACGCTGCCTTAAAGATTCTCCGATGCAGATGAGGATGCCACCAACTATCTTCCTTCCAAATTTGGTGACTCAAACTGAAAGTTTGTAAGAGCTGTTGAAAGGGGGGCTGGGGGCGGTATGGGTGGGCGTGGCATCCAAAGTTTTACTGCAGATCTTTGTGAAATGTCAATTGCTATCTTCTTACCAAATTTGGTGACTCTAGCTCGAAAATTGTTAAAAGTGGGGAAAGGGGGCTGGGGGCGGTATGGGTGGGCGTGGCATCCAAAGTTTTGATGCAGATCTGTGTGGAATGTCAATTGCTATCTTCATACCAAATTTGGTGACTCTAGCTCAAAGTTTGTAAAAAGTAGGGAAAGGGGGGCTGGGGGCGGTATGGGTGGGCGTGGCATCAAAATTTTTGCTGCAGATCTATGTGGAAGGTCAATTGCTACCTTCATACAAAATTTGGTGACTATAGCTCAAAGTTTGTTAAAGGTGTGGAAAGGGGGTGGAAGGCGTCCGCGTGGCTCCAAAACTTTGATGCAGTTTTTTGGGGGTCGTTGCAAGCTATCTTCCTACCAAATTTGGTGACTCTAGCTCCACAACTCTGGAAGATACACGCATTCCCGTTTTTGACGAAGCTTTGGGGCGGATGGGGGCGGCTAGGGCAGTATTGGTGGGTGTGGCATCCAAACTTTTAATGCAGTTTTTTGGGGGTCATCACCACCTATCTTGGCACCAAATTTGGTAGCTATAGCTCAAAAACTGTGGGAGATATAGGCTTTTTTAACTTTAAAATGCGGGGGGCTGGGGGCGGAATGGGTGGGCGTGGCTCCAAAATGTTATGCAGTTTTTTGGAGGTTGCTAGTAGCCATCTTCTTACCAAATTTGGTAGTTCTAGCTGTAAGGATGTGCGATATATGTGGATTTATCAGTTTTGAGTTATTGAATTTATCGATTTGCCAGCCCCCCAGTTATCGTAGAACCCCCATCTTGAAACTTTAATTTACTATGTCATAGATAAAGAGAATTGGAAAGTTTCAAGTCTCTAGCTTGAAGGGTGTGGAAAAAACTTGCATACATACGGACGGACAGACGGACAGACAGACAGACGGACAGACACCATGACGGACATTGCACAAACCCAATATAGTCTTAACCTTCGGTATCGAGTGTAAAAATCAGTACGAATAGCCCCAGAATTACGCTTAACAGACTAAGAAAGAGAGAGAGAGAGAGAGAGAGAGAGAGATGTGCTCTTATTTTTCGAGAGAGCGTGTGCAAAAAAAAGAAGAAACAAGTAAGAAGGCTCTAGTCGGGAGAGCCCGACTAGAAGATATCCTGAACCCAGTTGCAATAAATATATTTAATTTATATAAGACTTTGGTATACTGGCTTAGCTTCCATCGATTAAGTTCAATATCTCCGGTGTTTCTCAACCGATTTTGACGAAATTTTCAGAAAAGTTCTATCATTATCCATTACTTCAACCCTCATTTTTAGATGTTCCAAATTCGATATTTTATTGTTATCGATATTATGTGTATATCGGAAACCAGAATAGTTATCGATAATTTGAAGCAAACTTGTTCTGCTCATGGTATAGGAGAACTTAAATACAAAATCAGAAGTCTCTAGCTCTTGTTGTCTCTGAGATCCACGCGTTCATACAGACGGACAGACGGACAGACAGACGGACAAACGAACATGGCTATATCGTCTCGGCTGTTGATGCTGATCAAGAATATATATACTTTATAGGGTCGGAGATGCTTCCTTCTGCCTGTTACATACTTTTGCACAAAACCATTATACCCTTATTTACCCATTTTATGGGTTGAGGGTATAAAAAAACTGCATGCCGTGTGTACACGGTAATTCAATAAATAAAATTATTTATGCCAGAAAAGGCAGCTTAAGGGATTACACATAAAAAATATCGAAAATGGAGTTTAAATGTATCTTAAATAATGTATAATAGTTTGATAATAACAAATGTCTAAGTTTAAAATAAAAAATCATCCATAAAATTGTAAAATGTGAAAACTTAGAACATATTTTAAGCACATATTCAATATTTATCTTTAAGCATACGCGATTTTCAAGTTTAAGTTAATTATTGTTTCCCCAGTGGCATAACAAATGATAGAGTTAACAAGTGGAAACGTTGCAGTCGGACGCAACCGACTGCGGTATTAAAACCGTTAATAACAGACCTGATTGCAAAGGGTAGCGGGTGCGGCAGGGGTGTACGCTGCCTTAAAGATTTTCTGATGCAGATTGGGATGCAACCAGTTATCTTCATACAAAATTTGGTGACTCTAGCTCCAAGTTTGTAAAAGCTGTGGAGAGGGGGGCTGGGGGCGGTATGGGTGGGCGTGGCATCCATATCAAATTCGGTGACTCTAGCTAGAAAATTGTAAAAATTGGGGAAAGGGGGGCTGGGGGCGGTATGGGTGGGCGTGGTATCCAAATTTTTGCTGCAGATCAATGTGGGATGTCAATTGCTATCTTGATACAAAATTTGGTGACTCTAGCTTAAAGTTTGTAAAAAGTGGGGAAAGGGGGAAGGAAGGGGTGGGCGTGGCTCCAAAACTGTGATGCAGATTTTTGGGGGTCGTTGCCAGCTAAATTCCTTCCAAATTTGGTTGCTCTAGCTCCACTACTCTGGAAGATACACGCATTCCCATTTTGGACGAAGCGTTGGGGCGGATGGGGTCGGCTAGGGCAGTATTTGTGGGCGTGGCATCCAATCTTTTGTTGCAGTTTTTGGAAGGTCATCAACACCTATATTGGCACCAAATTTGGTGACTCTAGCTCAAAAACTGTGGGAGATATAGGCTTTTCTGGTTTCAAAATGCGGGGGGGGGGGTGGGGGGGCTCGGGGCAGAATGGGTGGGCGTGGCTCCAAAACTTTGATGCAGTTTTTCTAGGGTCGTTGCCAGCTATCTTCCTACCAAATTTGGTTACACTAGCTCCACTACTCTGGAAGATACACGCATTCCCGTTTTTGACGAAGCGTTTGGGCGGCTGGGGGCGGCTAGGGCAGTATTGGTGGGTGTGGCATCCAAACTTTTGATGCAGGGGGGTGGCTATGGCTCAAAAACTGTGGAAGATATAGGCTTTTTCGACTTTAAAATGAGTGGTGGTTGGGGGCGGGATGGGTGGTCGTGGCTACAAAATTTTTGATGCAGTTTTTTGGGGGTTGCTTGTAGCTTTTTTCTTCACCAAATTTGGTAGTTCTAGCTGTAAGGATGTGAGAAGTATGTGGACTTATCGGTTTTGAGTTATCGAACTTATCGATTTGCCAGCCCCCAGTTATCGTAGAACCCCCATCTTGACACTTGAATTTACTATCCCATAGATAAAGAGAATTGGAAAGTTTCAAGTCTTTAGCTTGAAGGGTGTGGAAAAAACTTGCAACCGTACGGACGTACAGACACCATGGCGGACATTGCACAAAACCAATATACTCTTTACCTTCGGTATCGAGTATAAAAATGCATACGTACTAAAATTCATATTTTAAAAAAATCCTTAATATAATATGACTTTCAGTTGCATAAAATAATTTACACTTATTGAATATAATGTGAAATAGTACTTGGACTTAAGCAAAAATTAATGGATTGATTTGTCAGTTTAAGTAATCAAATTGTTTTTTGCTTAATGTTGTGCACTTAAGCAAGTGTTTACCGTAGCTGAAAGTGCAACGTGTTGCAGACTACCTAAAGTAGCTGTTAGTTATTTTTATCCACGAGTTACGGATATTCCATAAAGGCAAATAAAATGCACAAATGCATGTTTGAATGTCAAGAGGCACTGCGAGTGTGCGTGTGTGTTGGTGTGTTTTTTCCCATTCTGGTTTGTGTGTGCATTGTCTGTGTTTGTGTGTGTGTGTTGCCAACTGAAATGACAAACGACTTTTGCTGTTGCTGTTGTTCCTTGAAGCTAAGTTAAACCAACAAGAAAGTTAAACACTGACAATGAGATTTATGAGAACTCACTCACACACACACAAACACACACACACACACACACACACACACACACACACACACACACACACACACACACACACACACATACACACACACATACACACACACACACAAACAAACACACACATACACACACACACACGCACACACACACATACACACACACACATACGCACACAGAGAGATGTCCTGCCTGGCTGCACGTATGCTGATGTGCATTAAAGCATGACTAACCTAATTTAATTGTGCTGCAGGATATGCACCAACGTCCTGTGCCTTGCTGCATGTGTGTGTGTGAGTGTGTGTGCAAGTATGTGTGTGTGCATCGTTTAAATAATGGCCAAACCCATTGTGGCTGTATACTCCTGGCCATTTCCCCTACTTCGAATTCCTTGTCACATTAACCCTGAATGTCCTGCAACCATTAACTCTACGCTTCTGCGTGTCATGGAACTACTTGCTTTTATGACAAAACGAACCTGATGATTACAAATTTATGCATTATAGCATCATTTTATATAAAAATCTTCTGTTCGTGTGTTAGTAAGTTATCTCCTCCAAAACAGCTGTGTGTTCAAGTCGGTTCAAAAATGGTTAACAATTCGGCAATTCAAACAAGTAAGAAGGCTCTAGTCGGGAGAGCCCGACTAGAAGATACCCTGAACCCAGTTGCAATAAATATATTTAATTTATATAAGACTTTGGTATACTGGCTTAGCTTCCATCGATTAAGTTCAATATCTCCGGTGTTTCTCAACCGATTTGGACGAAATTTTCAGAAAAGTTCTATCATTATCCATTACTTCAACCCTCATTTTTAGATTTTCCAAATTCGATATTTTATTGTTATCGATATTATGTGTATATCAGAAACCAGAATAGTTATCGATAATTTGAAGCAAACTTGTTCTGCTTATGGTATAGGAGAACTTAAATACAATATCAGAAGTCTCTAGCTTTTGTAGTCTCTGAGATCCACGCGTTCATACAGACGGACAGACGGACAGACGGTCAGACGGACAGACGGACAGACGGACGGACAGACGGACATGGCTATATCGTCTCGGCTGTTGATGCTGATCAAGAATATATATACTTTATAGGGTCGGAGATGCTTCCTTCTGCCTGTTACATACTTTTGCACAAAACCATTATACCCTTATTTACCCATTTTATGGGTTAAGGGTATAAAAATAAGCAGATTTTTTTTGTACCGTCAATACTAAATTTTAAGCCCGAGTGTGAAAAGTCGATTCAATTGTATTAAATACATTGTGGGATTCGGATTGCTGATTAAAAACCCATAAATTCAAACGCATTATTCACGTCATTGCTGTAAAATTATGCCTCACAAGCGAAAAGCAGATTTGGAGTCCAACTAAAGACTTATGTACAGGACAACGTCTGTCGGGCCCGCTAGTATATAGTTTAACAATCTAATTAATTAAATTAAAGTTTTAAGAATTGATTTTAGGTCTCTAGATGAGACAACAAGTGCCACATAGTTAATTTTGGCTATGCCAAGACTATGATACCCTTTACACATGGAGTAATATTTTTTTTCCTATTTTTATTCTTGAGCG
The DNA here is from genome assembly GCA_030179655.1 of Scaptomyza flava. NCBI lineage: Eukaryota > Metazoa > Arthropoda > Insecta > Diptera > Drosophilidae > Scaptomyza > Scaptomyza flava. The sequence goes on from JARNME010000202.1 coordinate 42,027, forward strand.
TAATTTACTTGATTATGTGCGACAGCAAAAATTTGACAATTTTTTGCGTTATACCACTTTTCAAGCAAATGAGCTATATGTAGGTACTTGAAAAATCACGATAGCAACAACAATTGATGGTACGATATGGTAAATTTGTATGGTGGCTATGTCGTAGAATGCTCCAAGCGCGATGAAATTTCATAGTGAACAAACCCAACATGATCTAAGCAATCTGTGAAAGATTCATCTAGATCGGTTCAGCAGTTTGGCAAGAAATCGTGTTGAAACAGACGGGCAGACGGACGGACGGACACGCGGAAATCAATTTCTGAGCTCGTCCTGATCATTTTGATATATGGTTTATGGGGTCTCCCATCATTCCGTTAAGGCGTTACAGATTCATGACAAACTCAATATACCCTGCTTCACATGTGTTAAGAGAGGTCATGAAATACATTTTAAAAATAATAAACAAGTGGAAACGTTGCAGTCGGACGCAACCGACTGCGGCATACTCGATACCAGTATTAAAACCAGTAAAAAGAGGCCTGATTGCAATGGGGTACGGACTGGGCAGGGGTGTACGCTGCCTTAAAGATTCTCCGATGCAGATAAGGATGCCACCAACTATCTTCCTTCTAAATTTGGAGACTCTAGCTGAAAGTTAGTAAGAGCTGTTGAAAGGGGGGCTTGGGGCGGTATGTGTGGGCGTGGCATCCAAATTTTTGCTGCAGATCTATGTGAAATGTCAATTGCTGCCTTCATACCAAATTTGGTGAATCTAGCTCAAAGTTTGTGAAATTTAACCATTTTTAACGAAGCGTTGGGGTGGATGGGGGCGGCTAGGGCAGTATCGGTGGGCGTGGCATCCAAACTTTTGATGCAATTTTTTGGGGGTCGTCATCACCTATCTTGGCACCAAAAATGGTGGCTATAGCTTAAAAACTGTGGGAGATAAAGGATTGTTTTACTTTAAAATGCGGGGGGGCTAGGGGCGGAATGGGTGGGCGTGGCTCCAAAATTCTTGATGCAGTTTTTTGGGTAGCTATCTTCTTACCAAATTTGGTAGTTCTTCTTGACACTTGAATTTACTATCCCATAGTTAAAGAGAATTGCAAAGTTTCAAGTCTCTAGCTTGAAGGGTGTGGAAAAAAATTGGACACATACAGACGGACAGACGGACGGACACCATGACGGACATTGCTCAAACCCAATATACTCTTTACCTTCGGTATCGAGTATAAAAATGCCATTCGAAATTAGAATCTTAGTACCAATGAAAGTGATTTGAATGTTTTGGCCAAGAAAATCACTGTAGTTCAATAAAGTAAACAGCAAATTAGTCTAGTTCAACGTAGGATCTATAAGAACAGAATTAATTTAGTAAATATTCAAACTTCACGTTACTGTTTGCATGACTTTAATGGTTATTAAACCTTCACTGAAACGTTTACACACTATAATTAGTTTTCCTTGCTTGTTTTTTTCTCCCAAACTAAGCTTTTCCCTTCACACGACCACCCAATATAAATCTCCAGCCATGGTTTGCTTCATGCGATTATGTATTAGACATTTGGTCTCACATTTATATGTATATTTTAATTAACGGATTCTTCTTTTTGGTGGCATTCCCAACGGCCAGCAAATAATCGACTTCATTTAACTGAAACGCTGCACAATCTATAAAAATGAATTTATATTTTTATTTTTTTTTTGGATTGAGTGGTTTTTGTGCTGAATTATGTTCGTGTGGCTTATCGATGGGCATTACGCTGTAATATTGCATTATATGATCGATTTATTCCCAGCACAAATTTAACTGCCACTTTTGCCATTATGTATTTCCTGATTTCTGAAACATAAACAGTTACAACAACAACAACATTGGCAGTTTCGGCTCTGATTTTTTTCGTTTCGTTTCGCTCTATCGTTTTTTGTATCCTTGGCGAGTTTACAACATCCGGTTCTCAGTTGTGGGCCATTGGCGATTATGTCCTTTTGGGAAATTTTCCTCTAACTTTGTGATGCTGCATCACCCCCACCCTCTTTACCCAGTTGCTTATTTCTTTTTGTGGTTTTCTTTTACTTTTTTGTTGCTGCTGCTGCTTCTTTTTTTTAGCACTTTGTCTTGTAGCAAAAATCTGTATGCAGAAAATATTTGCCATTTTAGCTGAAAAACTTTTGCCCAAGTGCAAATGATAAACATCTTTTGTGAAATTCTGTGATTTTCTTTTATGCTTCCAAGCTCAAGCAGCTGACACAGTTACGAACCCCCTCACCCTCCCTCAAAATGGTCTGCATTGCCGCCTTATGGCCATAACCAAAGTTTTTAGCCAGGCTTTGGCCACAACTACTTGACTATTTCTGTGGCTTGTTCGGTTGCCTTTTCCAGCTATTGCTTCTGCTCCCGCATCCGTTATTTGGCACTCGTCCTTTTTGGTTTCCCTTTGGTCCATTTGGTTGCTCCATCAATGAATGGTGTGAAAAGTAACAGCCACTTATTTTGATTGTATTTGTGCTTTGTGTGTGTGTGTGTGTGTTTGTGTGTGTGAAACAGCCACTTCCCTCTAGTACGGCCGAGTAACGGAAAATGAACGTAGCGTCGGTGACTCTGAAACAGTCGTTGACGTTCGCTTGACCCTTCACAATGTGTTCGACTGCCGTATTTTGCAAGGCGAGTTCCACTCAGTACGTTAACGTTTCTCTAAGAACGCAAGGTTGTGCCAATGCCGTGCAGAGAAGCGACAATAGAGTCGCTCGTTTGACTAAATGACATGTAGAGAGCGACAATAGTGTCACTCGTTTGACTAAATGACATGTATAGAGCGACAATAGTGTCGCTCGTTTGACTAAATGACATGCAGACAGCGACTTAAGAGACGCTCTATTGACCTCATGTAATGCATGGAGTGACGTAAGAGACGCTATATTGACCTATAATGCATGGAGCGACGTAATCGATGCTTTATTGACCCAATGACATCTGTGGAGAGATGCTTCTCTCGTGAAGCCAATGCCGTCAACAAGCACTAAGATGTTTGAATCAAAAAGTTTTAATTTAAAATTTAAAAATTAGAAACCATAAATAAACTAAAAAAAATTTTGAATCGAAATGCTACATCCCGATATCAGTACTTAACACCACAGTGGTGGTTAATTCATGTTCAAATGTATAGTATAAGCTTCTATAAATTGTTATTAAACTTTTTGCTTGGGACGCAGTAGCAGTAATTCTTAAACGCGACACAAATATTTTGCTTAAATACTTAGTATAAATTATGTGTATTATTTTAAATTAATTTTTTAAAACTAACTGATTACGAAAAGTCAATACCTTTGCCGCGACTCGAACCTGAGACCTTTCGATTACCACGCGAATGCCGTAGCAATTGCACTGTTGCCGATCATGATTTACAGGAAGTTAAGTTTAATAGATACTAAAAATAGACTACTGTTTTCTCTATTCTTTTTTATGCACACGCTCTCTTGAAAAACAAGACCACCTCTCTCTCACGCTTTCTGTAAAGCGTTCGGGCTTAGTCGTTGCAATGACGTGTCGTTACGACGCATTGGTGAAATAAGAGTAACGCTGGGTTATTCTAAAGACAATCACTGCCGCCAGCCGTACTAGAGGGTTATTGTGATTATACACACACACACACAAACAATCTGTGCTGTGTGTTTATCAATCAAATTTATATCTATTTGTTGTTTTTTTGTTATAACTACGTCGCGCTCGCGCCAGCCACCCATCCCTACAGATCACTCCATGGTGGCACAACATAATTGAAAAAAAGGCGACACTTGCAATGCTAGTGGTTGGGGGATAGTGGGGGAAAGGGGTTAAGTTAGGGTTAATGATTTCCTATCATATCACATCCAGAACATATGGCAACTGATTATTGCATCCCAAGCTTAAGTTAGCAAAGATTTGGCACGAATTAACATACACGACGATGAAGTGGACTAGAATTGTCCTACTATTACAAAAAATAGAGTTAAAGAGAATTCATTTCAATATACCATATATGCACAAATTCCAACGTCGCGACGTGACGACGCACACTGGCGCCATTTGAGTTTTTTCGTTGCAAAAATCATAACTGTTGAACTAAATGTCGATAGTCGAACAATTTAAGACGCATATTATAGATAATTAATCAACCTATAAAAGGAGAATTTGAAATGAATTGTACGATTTTTATGGGTATGCAAAGTTAAAATTTGAGGCAAAATAAATTAAGGGGACAGAAAAAACGTGTTTTTAAATTTTTATTTTTTATGTTTACCACATATTAAAATTATTAAATAAAAAAAAAATTTTTTGTTGGAACTTTCTCATCTTTTTTAAAATATTGCAGGGTTGGCACGGTTATATGTCATAAATATACCCAGAAATGTAGGCAACAAATTTTTGGAACTATTTTTTTTTCTCACTATTTTAACTCTAAACAAGTAAGAAGGCTCTTGTCGGGAGAGCTCGACTAGAAGATACCCTGAACCCAGTTGCAATAAATAAATTACATTTATAATTGACTTTGGTATACTGATTCAACTTTAATCGATAAAATTAGATATCTCCGGTGTTTCTTAAACGATTTGGACGAATTTTTCAGAAAAGTTCTATCGTTACCCATTATTTGAAACCTCATTTTTAGATTTTCCAAATTCGATATTTTATTGTTATCGATATTATGTGTATATCGGAAACCAGAATATTTATCGATAATTTGAAGCAAACTTGTTCTGCTCATGATATAGGAAAACTTAAATACAAAATCAGAAGTCTCTAGCTCTTGTAGTCTCTGAGATCCACGCGTTCATACAGACAGACAGACAGACGGACAGACTTATATGTACCCTTATATATACCCTTATTTACCCATTTCATGGGTTAAGGGTATAAAAAAAGGAGCAGATGAAACTTTTTGCATTATATACACGAATATGAAAGAACTAATTTTAAAAATATGGCAGATTTAGAAAATTATAGTTTTTGTTTTTTATTTTCCATCAAAGTTGAGAAATAGAGAAAAAATTGATAGTTGGAAAGTATCGATTGCAATCGCAAAGCAAACAGTATATTCTTTTCTTAATAAATAGATCCATCAATAGAATCATTAATAGTGGGGGGGTGGCAACTCGATAAATTCCATAAATCAAAATCTATAAATCCACATGTTTCGCACATCCTTTAAGCTAGAACTACCAAATTTGATGAGAAACTACATTTAGAAAATCCAAAACAAGTGGAAACGTTGCAGTCGGACGCAATATACTCGATGTACTCGATACCAGTATTAAACATTTTGATGCCCATCCATGTGGGATGTCAATTGCTATCTTCATACCAAATTTGGTGACTCTAGCTCAAAGTTTGTATAAAGTGGGAAAAGGGGGGCTGGGGGCGGTATGGGTGGAATTGCATCCAAATTTTTGATGCAGATCTTTGTGGAATGTCAATTGCTATCTTCATAACAAATTTGGTGACTCTGGCTCAAAGTTTGTAAAAGTAGGGAAAGGGAGGCTGGGGGTGGTATGGTTGGGCGTGGCATCCAAATTTTTGCTGCAGATCCTTGTAAAATGTCAAATGCTACCTTCATACCAAATTTGGTGACTCTAGCTCAAAGTTTGTATAAATGGGGAAAGGGGGGCTGGGGGCGGTATGGTTGGGCGTGGCATCCAAATTTTTGCTGCAGATCCTTGTGGAATGTCAAATGCTACCTTCATACCAAATTTGGTGACTCTAGCTCAAAGTTTGTATAAAGTGTGGTGAGGGGGGCTATGGGGCTGGGGGCGGTATGTTTGGGCGTGGCATCCAAATTTTTGGTGCAGATCCTTGTGGAATGTCAAATGCTACCTTCATACCAAATTTGGTGACTCTAGCTCGAAGTTTGTATAAAGTGGGGAAAGGTTGGCTGGGGGCGGTATGGTTGGGCGTGGCATCCCAATTTTTGATGCAGATCTTTGTGAAATGTCAATTGCTATTTTCATACCAAATTTGGTGACTCTAGCTCGAAAATTGTAAAAAGTGGGGAAAGGGGGGCGGAATGGATGGGCTAGGCTCCAAAACTTTGATGCAGATTTTTGGGAATCGTTACCAGCTATCTTCCCACCAAATTTGGAGGCTCTAGCTCCACAACTCTGGAAGATACACGCATTCCCGTTTTTGACGAACCGTTGGGGTGGATGGGGGCGGCTAGGGCAGTATTGGTGGGCGTGGCATCCAAACTTTTGATGCAGTTTTTAGGGGGTCATTATCACTTATCTTGGCACCAAATTTGGTGGCTCTAGCTCAAAAACTGTGGGAGATATAGCCATTTCTGATTTCAAAATGTGGGGGGCTGGGGGCGTAATGGGTGGGCGTGGCTCCAAAACTTTGATGCAGTTTTTTGGGGGTCGTTACCAGCTATCTTCCTACCAAATTCGCTGGCTCTAGCTCCACAACTCTGGAAGATACACGCATTCCCGTTTTTGACGAAGCGTTGGAGTGGATGGGGGTGGCTAGGGCAGTATTGGTGGGCGTGGCATCCAAACTTTTGATGCAGTTTTTGGGGGGTTCTCATCACCTATCTTGGCACCAAATGTGGTGGCTATAGCTCAAAAACTGTGGGAGATATAGGCGTTTTTGACTTTAAAATGCCGTGGGGCTGGGGGCGGAATGGGGGGCGTGGCTCCAAAATTTTTGATGCAGTTTTTTGGGAGTTGCTAGTAGCCATCTTCTTACCAAATTTGGTAGTTCTAGCTGTAAGGATGTGCGAAATATGTGGATTTATCGGTTTTGAGTTATCGAATTTATCGATTTGCCAGCCACCCAGTTATCGTAGAACCCCCATCTTGACACTTTAATTTACTATCCCATAGATAAAGAGAATTGGAAAGTTTCAAGTCTCTAGCTTGAAGGATGTGGAAAAAACTTGCAACCATACGGACGGACAGATGGACTGACGGACAGACGGACAGACACCATGACGGACATTGCACAAACCCAATATATTCTTTACCTTCGGTGTCGAGTATCAAAATGTGAATCAAAAATTTTGGAGCCACCCACACCCACTCCGCCCACAGCCCCCCCCCCCCCCCCTGGAATTTTAAATCTGAAACGCCTTTAACTTCTACAGTTTTTGAGCTAAATTTGATGCCAAGATAGGTGATGACGACCCCCAAAAATTTGCATCAAGACTTTGGATGCCACGCCCACCCATGCCGCCATAGTCACCCCCAGCCACCCCAACGCATCGTCAAAAACGGGAATGCGTGTATCTTCCAGAGTTGTAGAGCTAGAGTCACCAAATTTGGTAGGAAGATAGCTGGCAACAACCACCCTTCATCAAAGTTTAAGAGCCACGCCCACCCATACCGCCCCCAGACCCCCTTCTGCAACCTTTTACAAACTTTGAGCTTGTAGGGGCTTGTTTCGTTATCATAAATATGTATTCTCACATCTTTGTAGTTTTTATAACTTTGATATATAGTATAGCCCTCTGTTATCGCTTATGCTAACACTCTCCCAAAGGGCGAGCTCTCAGTGGCCATGCTCACACAAGATCTAGACTCTAGATCTAGAGTAAGCAATTACCCAGCGGCGAAAAAAGACCCCACGTAGTCGATTACCTCTTCCTGAGTTTGCTTCCCCACTACCTTCGAAAATGTAGCACGATTCCCATTACATTTAATGTTGCTTGGCCGCTTTTTTGAGTGAACGCCTACAATCTCATCGAGAAAGTGGGCAACAAAAGCCGAGTTCATTTTGGGCTTCCATTACACCCAGCTTTACGATATCTCAATTGTAATGCTGGTTGTGGGCATACCGACCACTGAACGATACACAATTTGAAAAATGTGTGCGAACTTGTAATGCTAATGGTGCACTGAGCAGTATACAAAATGGTCGAAGGTATATTAGTTTGTAATGCTGCACTAAGCAATATACCCTTGGATGAAATGTATACTAGGCTGTAATGTGACTGCTGCACTGAGCAGTATACAATGGCATCAAATGTATATTAGGCTGTAATGTGACTGCAGCACTGAGCAGTATACAATGGCATCAAATGTATATTAGGCTGTAATGCTATTTGGGTTGAAAAAATATTTAGTTTAAAAAAAGAACACAAAATATAGATATGTTTATGCATAAATAACAGTATTTAAATAATATATAAATAAAATGTGTAATTTCATTACATTAAAGTTGTTGTGTGTGTGTGTGTTTTAATTATTATTTTCCTTATCTAAAATTTGTACATTTTTTGATCCTTTAATTTTGGCATCATATTTTCTTTTTGATAGGCGCCCCTTTTGTATTTTAAAGGCATGCCTTATGCTTTTAATATAGTCTTTTTCGCTGGAGATGTGGTTTTTAGCAGCACCTTAAAAAAATAAATAGAAAGTTTTTACACTTTAAATACTTTATAAAATAAATTTAAAATTCTGCTTACAAAATAAAGCATTGTTAAGCGCTGTAAAATTCTTAAATGCTTTTTTTTGCTGAATGCCGTCATAATTATAATCCATAATTATTTCTTTTCCAATAATTGAATCGAAATTTCCAACTAGATTATCCTTAATAAGTTTTTTTTATCATGTTCACCTGCAATAGAATTGTAAAGCAAAAGATTTTGTGTTAATATACATACATATAAGGCATATAAGAACATTTTTATATGTTAATTTATACTTACGTAAATTGACGAATCATTCTTAATTTTTTCTTCTGCCGCTTGCAAATCTTCTTCGGAAATAATTGGGAATACAGTGTCTTGATTAACGTCCTCATATGTCAGACGGTTGACAACAGCCAAAATTTTTTGTTGGTTTTTTAAAATTTTTTGCTGCCCCTCTTCCAACTTTTCCAGCCTTTTTATTATATCATCATTTCCACCCTGCGTGCTATCCATAAACTCGCTGGCCACGTCAAAACTTTTTGGGAACATTTCTGAAAAATATTTGTATTAATATTTTAAATAAACTTGAATTCTAAAGTTAATTTACAGCAGCTGAGCGTCCAGGCCTATAAATTCACATTGTGTGTAGAATTGGGATGAAGATTAAATTTTCGCCACACGGCAAGCAAACATATTTGTACAGTATAGTGTCATATAAATTAATATTTGAAAACACTTACCAGATATTTTTATGAAGTGGATGAGGAGATCGCAAAAAGGTAACGCTTCTTCGCTTGCGCTTCTTCGTCTACTCGTTGGTTTTGGCTTGTTCTTGCGAACACGAGCTTCACTTCTCTCTTAACAACGAGTGCGTGCGGTTGATGAAAACTAAATCAAAGTATCCACTTATTTTATTGTGTTGCTGGTTTGGATAATACTTTATTATATTATATTTGATAATAAAAACTATAAAATTAATATTTGAAAACACTTACCAGATATTTTGATTTTTAGCACAAAACTCGATTTATTCACTTAAAAATTGAAATAATTAATATTGTGATGCGCACAGCTCGGCAGAAAATTTTTTTTTTTTTTAAATTGCTGGTCTTATTTATTGAATCTTTTCTAGTGAATTAGAAAACTAGCAATAAGTATACAAATCTTTTAAATAAATCTTAGCTAACAGTTCATTTTTGTTTTTGACTGTATTCTGAGTGCGCGTCCCTAAAAATCATCGCTGGGTTGGTAAGTCGTTACGACGAAGACGGGATCGGCTGCGCAGCCTTGTGAGACCTCTCGCGAGATGATTTGTGTGCGATGAGAGCTTGATAAGATATTTTACTTTTTGTTCCTCTATTTCCTCCTTGACTGTTGAGATGTTTAAGTCTTTATGAATGTTTTCGTTTCGAACATACCACGGTGCCCCGGTAATGGTTCTCAATATTTTTGACTGGGCTCTCTGGACAATGTCAATGCTGCTGTTGCTAGCGTTCCCCCATAACTGGGAACCATAGGTCCAGATTGGTTTTAGAACAGAGTTGTAAAGCAGGACCTTGTAGTCCAAACTAATGGAAGAGCGAGCATTGATGAGCCAGTGGAGGCTATTGGCTTTCAGTTTGAGATGTGTTCTTTTAGCTTCAATGTGTCGCCGCCATGTTAGTCTTCGGTCTAAGTGTACGCCCAGATACGTTACATCGTTTGTTTTTGGAAGTGTGGTGTTGTTTAACGTGAGCGGTGGACAATCTTGCCTGTTAAGGGTGAAAGTTACTTGCTTACATTTTTGTTCGTTTACCTTAATTCGCCAATCTGATAACCATTTTTCCACGTTGACCAGATGAAGGGCTAGTTGCGCTGTTGCTTGTATTGGGCATCTGGAGCGGCTGAGAATAGCTGTATCATCAGCAAAGGTAGATGTTGTCAATCGGCTGCTTATTGGGATGTCTGCTGTGAAAAGCACGTACAGTGTTGGTCCCAGTACGCTGCCCTGTGGAACACCAGCTTCGATACTGTGTTCGTCAGACATTGCAGTGTTACATCTTACTGCGAACTTCCTGTCGTATAGGTACGACTTAAGCAGCTTATGTGTGTTGTTTGGGAGCATTGCTTTGATCTTATGCATTAGACCTTCCAACCAAACTTTGTCGAATGCCTGAGAAACATCCAGAAATATTGCAGTGCAGTATTCTCTATTTTCGAACGCGCTTCGTATCTCTGATGTTATTCTGTTAACCTGCTCAATTGTTCCATGCTTTTCACGAAAGCCAAATTGGTGTGACGGGATTATGTTATGAAGATTCAGGAATGGATTTATCCGGGACAGCAAACATTTTTCAAAAGTTTTGATAGACACGGTAATAAGCTTATAGGTCTATACGACGTGGGAACTGTGTGATCTTTTCCAGGCTTTGGTATCATAATGATAATTGACTTTTTCCATCTGTCTGGATAGTGGCCAAGTTTGGTGATAGCATTGAAGAGCTGGGCAATTATGCATATTGCACAGTAAGGAAGCTCAATAATCATCTTTGGGGTTATTTGGTCACCTCCTGGAGATTTTTTGGGTTCAGTTGCTCTTTAATGATTCTAACGATTTCATTCGGGCGAAACTTGATTGGATCATCTTGAAGCTGAGAGCCGTTTGAAGAAGTCGGTAGTGCAAACGTATTTGTTGCAGCGTTAGGTTGGAACACTTTTTGGAGATGAGTAGCAAATGTGTTAGCTCTTTCTTCATCGCTGCGAGCCCAGCCGCCTGCGAAGTTTCTTATAGGCATTACTGTTTCTGTTGGTGAGCTTAGAGTTGGGTGAGCTCTCCACAATGAGTTTTTCGTACTGGTGGTTGATAATTGCTCGATGTAACGGCGTTGAGCGCGCTCGTCCTCGATTTTTAACGCTTTGGTGAGTTTACGTGTGGCGTCTTTTAGATTTTGCTTTGCCGATGGCGATCTGTTCGATTGCCAATCACGTCGTAAGCGCCGCTTTTCAAGAACGAGCTGTTCAATTTGTAGATTTGTTGTCCTTTGGTTGTGTATTGTTTTTGGTATTTGAGGCGTAGCGGCGCGAGCTGCGGCGACGAAGACAGTCTCCAGAGTGTTAACAAAACTGTCAATGTCAGCTACATCAACGAGACGTGGCTTAAGCTCAATGTGTGAGCTTATAAATTTTTTGTATCTGAGCCAGTTAGTTTTATGTGAAGTTAACTTACTGGGTCGATTTATGTATTCAGGGTGTCGTTGCAGATTTATTAGGACTGGGGAGTGATCGGATGATAGATCCGAAAGGCACTCTGCACTTATCAGTCTACGCGAAATGTTTTTGGTAACTGCAAAGTCAATCAAATCGGGTAGTTTTTTGGGATCTGTCGGCCAGTATGTTGGTCTGCCAGGAGAAACGTAGTCGAGCTTGTTGTTAGCTTTTATAATTGCATTGTAGAGCTGCTTTCCTTTTGGATTCACTAGACGAGATCCCCAGTGTGTGTGCTTGGCATTGTAGTCTCCTGCCGCTATAAAGCATTCTCCTAGTGAGTTAAAAAGTTCCATAAATTGGTCTTCAGATATGGTATAACGCGGAGGGCAGTATACAGCGGCAAGAGTAAGTTGGTTCCCACTGTTTAAATGTATTTTTAGAGATGTGGCCTGTAGAAAGTTTTCAGCAAACTCTTTATAGTAGTGGTGCTTGAGGCGGCTTCTGATCAAAATACCAGTTCCACCGTGTGGTTTACCATCGGGATGATTTGTACCATAGAATAAGTATCCACTTATGTTAAAGTTATATTTGTTTGTAAGGTGTGTTTCGGAAAGTAGCATTACGTCGATGTGCTTATCGAGTAGGAATTGAGCTAATTCAAGTTTATGCTGTGAGACGCCATTAGCGTTCCACGTAGATATTCGTATCTCAGCCATTGATTATTTTGACTGTTGTGATACAAGCATTTGTATCAAGAGATTTTGATTACGCATTAGTTCCTGCATAGTTGTTTTCATGAATGACATAAACTCGTTCATGCTCTGCTGCAGGGTACATACGAGTGCTTCGAGGTTACTTTGTTGCTGCTCCTGTGCAGCGTTTGTGCTCACTTGTTTTGGTTGTAAGTACGGTGTGTTTGAGGCAGGAAGAGCCAGTCCGGATCTTAGGGCGCTTGCATAAGTTGCGTTATTGGTTGAGAACTCGGGGCCAAGTGAGGATCTGGCTGCAGATGAAAAGAAGACGTCTGGGTTGTGTTTCGATGGAGTGAAGGTAGTCGGTGCGTGTTGCGAGCGTGCAGTGGTACAGCGCTGATGGATACGATTTTAAGTTCCTTGTAGACTTGGCAGCCTCTGTAGTTGGCTGTATGCTTGCCTTCGCAGTTGTTACAGAATTTTTTGCTAGAGTCTTCTTTGCTTACTGGGCAACTTGCGGAGCTGTGCAGTTCCCCACAGTATACGCATACCGAGCGCAGTGTACAGTAGGCTTTTGTATGGCCGTACTCTTGGCAGTTCATACATTGTACCGGACCGTTTCGTTTGTGCGGTTCTTCTACGGTGATTCTTCGGTGAAGTAAAAGCTGAAGTTTGTATATTGAGTGCACCTCGTTTTTTTTAAACATCTTCGTTTCTGGTTCAAGTTCTATTTTAAAAAGTGGTTGCGGCATCCTATTCCTGTTTAAGATGTTTATGACGGTTTTTGCTCGAAATCCTTTTTCCTGCAGCGCCTGTTTTATTTCTTCTGGTGTTACATCAGGTTCTATGCCTTTTATTACGACCTGCAGGCCCTTGCAGCTTTTTAATTGATACGTATAATAATTCATTTTTTTTTCGTTTAGATAATTTATGAGAACTCTGTAATTATCTTCCGACTTTGTCTGGACTTTAATTTCTTGAATTTTACCCTGTACGAGAGGGACTATGTAGAAACTATCTTTGCCTATGAGCTCGATAACTTTGTTAACAAAAGCACTGGAGCTTTTCTCGCGTATATATATTTTTGGGGGTGGCTTCGGCTTTTTCGTGACAACCCCAACGGCTTCAGAAGGCAGATCATCTGTGTTTTCTGCCAAGATGTGAAATCTATTGCTATTGTATGTAGTATCATTCGAGGGTCTATTTAAATTGCTACGGGTCATTTTTGGTTTATTCGTAGAATTTTGCGGACTTAGCTTTCTTTTGATATAAATGTAGAAAATTGAAAGTGTCGACACTTGCCAAAAGCAAAAAAGCCACGTCATGCTAACATGCATACATTCATTTTTACACTTGTATGCGTGAACGTCATAGAAAATCAAAAAAATTCACGAGCAATAGAATGAACTCAGTAGGAAACGAGCGAAACAACAACAATTCTGTACAAAACTTCCCATTACAGCCTTGATTACAAAAGGGCGACTCGGAACACATTACGTGGGGTCTTTTCGAAATGCATCTAGTAGACGCATCGAATATGGTGATCGCCGCTGGGTAACAGCCTAACCGAGAGAGAGAGAGAGCGAGAGAGAGAAAGAGAGAGAGAGAGAGAGAGAGAGATATACTTAGTAGAGGCATAAAAGGCTGACCACGCGGCCTCATTCTTCCCTTTTTGCGAGAAAGCTAATTTGAAAGTGCACATCTGTCTAACCACAAACAGACGCGTGTTTGCAAAGCCAGTATATATATATACGCGATCACGATCGTCGCTTTTAAAAGGTTATAAGATATCGGAAAGGCGTACACAAATATACAGCCGCCCCAATGCATCAAGTATTTTGGCACCGTGCACAGCTAGTGAAAGAGGCAACAACTTTAGCAGAAGCAGCTAATTGTCGACCGCTTTGCAAGAGGTCTCGGAGTATTTCTGACGATAGGTCAAAGTGATATGTATATTTAAGCGGCCTTCAGCGTATTTTTGAGGGATAAGACCCAAAGAGGCAGCAACAGCGAATTTGTGAGCAGCGAATATACCCCACCACATGCATAGGGCATAATAACAGCGACAGCGACAGACAGCAGCACAGCGAGTTCAGCATACCAGCGCAACCGGCGCAACAGCGCTCAATTCCCCACATCTGTTGTGTGGTCAGCTTAGCGCATCTATGTTAGGACAGAATTAAAATTAAGTTGAAGCAATTAACATGCGTGTTGAATGATTTGCACACGGAAGTATTAGTAATAGTTTTGTATATTCAAGTAAGAGCATTTAGTAAATAAATTTAGAAACGCAATTCTTGCGATCTTATTTAAAAATTAAACACTTTATAACGCGCAAATCATACGGCACATAATTTGTAGTAAGTATTCGCAAACATCGGCTTATATATATATATTTTTCCGTACAGTTAGCTAACACCAACACATGTTGTAACTTCAAGGGGCCCGGCGTAGGTGCATCTATGAAAATATTGTGAGTAAAAACATATAGTATGTTTATTTTTCATGAGTACAACTTGCATTAGCAAGAATATTCTGTATTGTATTTAAGCGAATATTTGCACTTACTAAAACATGAATTTTTGAGTTTAATTCTTAGCATATTTTGATATTGAGTTTTCGAATGTTATCTTTAGCATATTAGGATATTGAGTTTTTGAGTTAAATCATTAGTATATTTATGCCCTTAATCCATAAAATGGTTAAATAAGGGTATAATGGTTTTGTGCAAAAGTATGTAACAGGCAGAAGGATGCATCTCCGACCCCATAAAGTATATATATTCTTGATCAGCATCAACAGCCAAGTCGATATAGCCATGTCCATCTGTCCGTCCGTCTGTCCGTCTAACCGTCCGTCCGTTTGTCCGTCTGTCCGTCTGTCTGTCTGTATGAACGCGTGGATCTCAGAGACTACAAGAGCTAGAGACTTCAGATTTTGGATATAAGTTCTCCTATACCCTGAGCACAACAAATTTGCTTCAAATTATCGATAACTAATCTGGTTTCCAATATACACATGGAATCAATAACAATAAAATATCGAATTTGGAAAATCTAAAAATGAGGGTTGAAGTAATGGATAATCATAGAACTTTTCTGAAAAATTCGCCCAAACCGGTTAAAAAACACCGGAGATATTGAAATTAATTGATTGAAGCTAAGTAAGTATACCAAAGTCTTACATAAATTTAATTTACATATTTATTGCAACTGGGTTCAGGGTATCTTCTAGTCGGGCTCTCCCGACTAGAGCCTTCTTACTTGTTGTATTTGACTTAATATAAATAAGTTGGCGATCCCAAAACGTGGGTACAGCCCAAACACTTTTTTTTGTTGTAATCATTCCTGTAGATTTCCGATAGTGCATTTAATCTTGTGTGGTCGAACACAAAAAGTAGTTTTTAAATCGTCGGTATCTAAACCTATTTTTGCTCCCTCTGGTATTCCCCAGGGTAGTCACCTTGGACCTTTGCTATTTAATCTGTTTATTAACGATCTTCCAGCTGTTATTACTAATTCTTTTGTGTATAATTTTGCTGATGATGTGAAGCTATGTTTCACATATAATGACGCTTCCCTGTGTAATTTACTACAGTCGGATTTGGGTGCATTGTCGGCCTGGTGTCGTTTTAACTTACTAAATTTAAATTGTTCTAAATGTAAAGTCATGTCATTTTGTAGAAGTACCCCTCATACTGCTCACTACTTGCTTGATGCTTCACCACTAGACCGCGTGTTTGAAATTAAAGATTTAGGCATTATTCTTGATCCTAAATTAAAGTTTGACGCTCATATTTTGTCCATGGTCAATAAGGCCATTAATGTCCTTGGCTTCATCAAGCGGTGGTCGAAAGAGTTTAATGATCCCTACACCACTAAAACGCTTTATACATCCCTAGTTCGTCCCATCCTGGAGTATGGATCTTTTGTGTGGTCCCCACAATACTCGATTCACCAGGATAGAATTGAATCTGTGCAGAAGAAATTTCTTCTATTTGCCCTTAGAAGTATTAACTGGGTTCCTGGAGTTGACTTACCCTCGTATTCAAGTAGACTCCTTTTGATAAATCTTCCCTCCCTGTTAAACCGTAGAACTTTGCATGGGGTATTATTTATTACTAACCTACTTAATGGTGAAATCGACTCATCAGTTCTTTTGAGTCGAATTAAATTTAATGTCGCAATTAGATCTTCACGTAACTTTTTACCCCTTAGCTTTGATCGTTGCTTCAGCAACTATTTAATTCATGAACTATTTCGTGTTATATGTTCCGACTATAACAAACTTTATTCTCTTGTCTCCTTGGAGGCCTCAACTCCAGTACTAACAAGTAAGAAGGCTCTAGTCGGGAGAGCCCGACTAGAAGATACCCTGAACCCAGTTGCAATAAATATATTTAATTTATATAAGACTTTGGTATACTGGCTTAGCTTCCATCGATTAAGTTCAATATCTCCGGTGTTTCTCAACCGATTTGGACGAAATTTTCAGAAAAGTTCTATGATTATCCATTACTTCAACCCTCATTTTTAGATTTTCCAAATTCGATATTTTATTGTTATCGATATTATGTGTATATCGGAAACCAGAATAGTTATCGATAATTTGAAGCAAACTTGTTCTGCTCATGGTATAGGAGAACTTAAATACAAAATCAGAAGTCTCTAGCTCTTGTAGTCTCTGAGATCCACGCGTTCATACAGACGGACAGACGGACAGACGGACATGGCTATATCGTCTCGGCTGTTGATGCTGATCAAGAATATATACACTTTATAGGGTCGGAGATGCTTCCTTCTGCCTGTTACATACTTTTGCACAAAACCATTATACCCTTATTTACCCATTTTATGGGTTAAGGGCATAGAAAGATCGATCCTTTTTGCTTTATCTAATCGTATCCACTAATTACTAATCTAACGCTGGTCTGATTGGGTTTTTCTGGGTTTTTCCCAATCCTCGCAACAAATGTTGGACTACTCAATTTTTTATTGAATTTCCCAGAGCTTTAACGTCCACTTTTATATATATTTTCAGATTTATACATTATTCTACATTTTACTTAATTTAATTATTTTAACTATTTTTTAATTTAAATTAATTTTGATTTGTTTTTAATGTCAGCTGCTCTTAGCTGACAATAAATAAATAAATAAATATAGATATATATATTTATTCGCCGTTTTATTTGATTTTTGCGGTTTTCTTTTCACATAGATTTTTCTTAGTGCTTTTGGTTGGTCAGTGGGCTTTCAGTTTTCATTTCTTTGTCAAACACGTTACGCAAATATTGGCACAGGTCCCAAAGCGACGGCCATGCAAACATTTTGCGCTGTTACCGTTACCATTGCCATTGCGATTACCATTACCGGTATATACACATACTTCTCTCTCTCTCTCTCTATCTCTCTTTCTCTCTCTCTCTCTCTTCCTCACCGTGTGTGTATATGTATATAAGTATAAATATATATGTGTGTGTATTTATGTGGAGTACATTCATGTGCATTCATATACAGGTATTGCTAAAGCTTTACCCATATCTACTAAAGTAGTAACAGCCAGTAGCTGTGTAGTACAGAAATACACTGTAGCACTAAAAACATCGTCATGTCTGGTGAATTACATATCGATTCATTTCGTTTCGTTCCCTGCTACGTGTTTGGTTGCATACTCACCCACCTCCTACCATTGTTTTAGCTAAGGGAAACACAATCAATTTAAATGTGGTCAATGTCCAAATAAGACCCCTTTTACACGATGAAGTTTTTTCATGAAGTTTTATTTGTTAACATATAATTGATATGAAAAGTAACAAGTAAATAAAATTGATTCAGTGAACATTTCTACTAATAATTTCTTAACCAAAATTATGTATTTACTATAGGCCCTAATATTTGCTTTTGCGATATTTCGTATCGATAACTTTATTATTCACATCAAACACTGTGCAACTCTGTGTTTACATGCAATCGGAATAAGGCAAAGCAAAATGAGAAAAATAAATCATTGCTTCACAAGTCATGAAGCATTGCTTGCAGCTGTAACCCCTCTACACCCTCTGCCTACAAACGAATGCTTCAGACGCAAAAACTTCATCGTGTAAAAGGGGTCTAAGTCAATTTTACATAGCTTAAGATGTAGTTTGTGAAAATCGCTTACATATATACATATATTTTGATGGAGATCAAATTATGAAAGCTTAAGATCTTATTCCTGAGGCTTAAAAAAAAGTTTGTTGTTTATTTTAAAAATTTTTAAAAAATTTAATGAATTAATTTTTATATATATATATACATATTATGTATATATTATTATTTATATATTATTATAAAAAACACTCATGAACAAAAATAACAAACAGAACGAAATTCGTCAGCACGGATGTCTTACCACAATGCATTGTCATTGCAATGACGCTTGGTACTGAAACAAAGAGAGCGCTCTCTCCCATAACTCTACCGTATTAATTGTATCATGGTGCTTAGTTGAAGAAAAGCAGCTGACTAAGCCCAAGGCATACTTATATAGGTAGTCTCACTCCGCTCTCTCTCTCGGGAGAGCCCGACTAGAAGATACCCTGAACCCAGTTGCAATAAATATATTTAATTTATATAAGACTTTGGTATACTGGCTTAGCTTCCATCGATTAAGTTCAATATCTCCGGTGTTTCTCAACCGATTTGGACGAAATTTTCAGAAAAGTTCTATCATTATCCATTACTTCAACGCTCATTTTTAGATTTTCCAAATTCGATATTTTATTGTTATCGATATTATGTGTATATCGGAAACCAGAATAGTTATCGATAATTTGAAGCAAACTTGTTCTGCTCATGGTATAGGAGAACTTAAATAAAAAATCAGAAGTCTCTAGCTCTTGTAGTCTCTGAGATCCACGCGTTCATACAGACGGACAGACGGACAGACGGTCAGACGGACAGACGGACAGACAGACGGACATGGCTATATCGTCTCGGCTGTTGATGCTGATCAAGAATATATATACTTTATAGGGTCGGAGATGCTTCCTTCTGCCTGTTACATACTTTTGCACAAAACCATTATACCCTTATTTACCCATTTTATGGGTTAAGGGTATAAAAAGTGTGAGTTTGTGTGCATTCACAAAAGAAGCAAAACAGAAATGCACTAGACGAATGATGAATGTTGGATACCCTAATAAAATATAAGTGCTATTGTGGATATGTAGTTATAGAATATATTTGCAATAGTTGCATATATTGATTATTTTGATTAGCAAAGGTTGGCGTTATCACACAATTCAGAATAATAACTAAAAACAGTTTAACAACATATCATCTTTCAACATTATAAGAGTATCCAACATTTATCTTTCGACTAGTGCAGTTCTGTATTGCTTCTTTTGTGAAAACACACTCTCCAACACTTATAGACTAACATAGCGGACTTCTTTAATAAGAGAATGAACTGACGAATTTTGAACCCAAATTCAAAAAGTAAACCCAAATTCAATCAAATATTCTACGTGCTCATAGCAATAATAACGGTACAACAACACAAAACACAGGTGTTAACACATAGCCCGTGAGTTCGAACACTCATTGATTTTTATACCCTTAACCCATAAAATGGGTAAATAAGGGTATAATGGTTTTGTGCAAAAGTATGTAACAGGCAGAAGGAAGCATCTCCGACCCCATAAAGTATATATATTCTTGATCAGCATCAACAGCCGAGACGATATAGCCATGTCCGTCTGTCCGTCCGTCTGTCCGTCTGTCTGTCTGTATGAACGCGTGGATCTCAGAGACTACAAGAGCTAGAGACTTCTGATTTTGTATTTAAGTTCTCCTATACCATGAGCAGAACAAGTTTGCTTCAAATTATCGATAACTATTCTGGTTTCCGATATACACATAATATCGATAACAATAAAATATCGAATTTGGAAAATCTAAAAATGAGGGTTGAAGTAATGGGTAATAATAAGAAACACCGGAGATATCGAATTTAATCGATTGAAGTTAAGTCAGTATACCAAAGTCAATTATAAATTTAATTTACATATTTATTGCAACTGGGTTCAGGGTATCTTCTAGTCGGGCTCTCCCGACTAGAGCCTTCTTACTTGTTTTCTTTATTTATATCTTTTTATTTCAGTGATGATCCCAAGCTCGATCTAATTGATCTAGAGTTTAAGGTATTATAAAAATGCGTTTTGCTACAGAGTATCTACTGGCCATGCAATATGAAATCCGATTAAGTCGATTTGCACTTGAATGGAAATCTGGATTAATTCATAAATCCCAAAATGAGGTTTTTGGTAATTAATAGATTAATAGAATTTGTCTGGGGGTAGAGTCAGTCAGTCAGTCCATCGTACACAATAATGTAATAGTGCAACACATGACCACAAATCCAATCAGCTGTTTTCAACTGCACACTGCGCATAGAGCACAGCTCCAACCCCCCCAATCACCCCCCCCCCCCCCCCCCACGCAACCCAACTCAAACTTAAGCCCATGTGTGGCTTTCAATTTAGGCAAATTACTGAAAAACACCGAACATCAAGCTGCGTCCCTCTGTCTCTATATTTTTCTCTCTCTCTCTATCTCTATCTTTCAATTGGAACGTTTACAGGTGAATCCAAACAGCTGGCGGCACGGATTTAAAAAACGCGCCGAAAAACGTTCCTCGAAATTATTTTCCGCAACGCGGTTTTTTAGCACGTTTCATGATGCTGCCCCGGGGACATATAAGCCTACCCCTCACACAAACCAACCACCCCCACCACCAACCCATCCCGCCACGCCACCTATCCGCCATACACACAATGATTTTCAGTCACCACTTGGTCACATTCGAGAGTTCGTTCATTCGTATGTGTACAAAATGCCAGACAGAAGATTTTTACACTCGCTACCGAAGGTAAGGAGTATATTGTGTTTGTGCAATGTCCGTCATGGTGTCTGTCCGCCTGATCGTCCGTCCGTCCGTTCGCAACTTGCACTCTTTATCTATGGGATAGTAAATTAAAGTGTCATGTTTGGGGTTCTACGAGAACTGGGGGCTGGCAATTCGATATATTCGATTACCCAAAACCGATAAATCCAAATCGCAGATCCTTACTGCTTGAACTACCAAATTTGGTAGGCAGATAGCTACTAGAAACCCCCAAAAAACTGAATCAAACCTATTAGAGCCACGCCCACCCATTCCGCCCCAGCCCCCCGCATTTTGAAATCAGAAAAGCATATATCTCCCACAGTTTTTGAGCTAGAGCCACAAAATTTCTTGCCCATGTAGGTGATGATGACTCCCCCAAAAAACTGCATCAAAAGTTTGGATGCCACAACCCACCAATATTGCCCTAGCCGCCACCCCCGACCCAACGCTTCGTCAAAAACGGGAATGCGTGTTTCTTTCAGAGTTATGGAACTAGAGCACCACCCCCATCCCCCCTTTGAACACTGTTTACATACTTCGAGCTAGAGTTACCAAATTTGGTATGAAGATAGCTGGTGGCATCCCCATCTGCATCGGAGAATCTTTAAGGCAGCGTACGTACCCTATCGCATCCGTACCCCTTTGCAATCAGGCCTCTTTTCACCGGTTTTAATACTGGTAACGAGTACACCGCAGTCGGTTGGGTCCGACTGCAACGTTTCCATTTGTTGTTTTGTTTTTTATTGCCATTTTTTTTTCTATTTAGTTATTTTCGAGAGAGAGCTGCCGTCCATCTCTTGGCTCGTCCGTTAACTTCGAATAGAGTTGCATATCTATTGTTTGTTGTTTCTTACAGACCCTTTACTTGCAAAACTTTTCCAATGTTGTTTTTGAAAAATTGTATATTCTTATCAGAAAAAACTAATTTTAAATATAAAAAAAATGTAAAGAATTGTTCATTTTAGGAATTTGTTCATATATCATATTCTTACCATAAACATTTTTTAACCAAAACTTAAGTTATTTTCAAAAGAAATGTTTAGCCAAAAACAGACTAATCGAAATGTTTGGTTAAGGCCCAATATTTCAATGTCCGGTTAAATTTTCGTTTAGCTAACTGCCGCATTATTTTGCTGGTCGAGTTAAAACAGTTTGGTTGTCTCAAAGTCAAAATAACCTTTCATCGATAAGTAACTATCGCCTTAACAGCGTTGCCACATATATACACAGCGTTGCCATTTATAGCGAGCGGCTCAGCTGTTTTTTGTTATTGTTTTGGTCGGTGACTGGCAAATTTTGCATATTTTAAATATATAAAGTATAAAATTAAAATGATCACGCCTGATTGCAAACGGTTCCTTGGGAAAAACTTTTCGCTTTCTGAGGAGCATTTGTTGGTGGAACTAGTGGAGTCGAATCAGCATATTTTAGAGTGCAAGAAGAGCGACGCCGTTACGTGGAAGCAGAAGGACAAAGCCTGGCAGAAACTTGCTGCTCAGTTCACTGCGCAAACTGGTGTTAGTCGTTCGTAGAAAGCCTTGAAGGACAAATATGCTGTGCGATGCCAAATAAATATGCTGAAATAAATATACAATTCAAGGGACAGCTTTTTGCTTTATCGATGATTCTTATCGATATATCGTGACTTCAACGCGCTATAAATTTTAACCGATACCCAGCCTTCCGGTTAGTTTGTTTCTCATATACTCCTAACCGAACATTGAACAACTCAAATTCGACTAAACTTAGAATAAGTTGACTAACCGGACATTGAAATATTGGGCCTAAGTCAGAAGTTATTTGATATACTTTTATGCCTGGGTAAATTAATGTTAAATACTTTCTCTACGACACATCTCACCTAGCACAACTCTTACTTTTTCTCTTGAACCGCTGTGACTTTTACATTCAATATTGAAAAATTCTTTTTTGTTGCTTTTTTTGCGTTGTGTCGTCGCTTGTCGGTCGATGCCCATTGATTTTACATGTTGTGAATAAATAATGAATGGTCCGCATGATGTGGTAAATTGAATATGGCGTGAAATTAGCTTAAGTAAATGGAATTAAGTGGATTTCACAGGCCACTGGGTGTTTCAAGGCATCAGCATCAGCTTGGCCCAAGGGCGCCAAGCTCATCTAAATAAAAAATAAAATAAATATATAAAAAGTAAAGAGAAATAAGAGTCTTCTTTATACACATTGAGAGCTTTGCCCTTATCGTGTTTTTGGTCATAGAATTGCCGGTTACATGGATACATAAATTGTATGTTTTTAATGTCAGTTGTCATGATCTTTGATTCCAGCTTCAACTGTGAATTTGAGTTTTACCTTTGCTTTCAGACATTGCTTTTGTTGAATCTCTGAAAAATCTCTGGCATCGCATTTACCTTCAACATTTTCCTTTCCATTTAATATATTAAGCATATAGTACAGTTTAATATTAAATCTTTCCACAGAAGAATTGAAAAATTCTTACAGCTGTTTCACTTCAATTTTATTCTCCTTGATAAATAGTAATTTAAATGACAGATAAAATACAAATACAAAACAAATAAATAAGCTTTTAGTTTAGTTAAAAAAAAGCTCTAAAATTTACGTGGTCTTTAAAGGGTGTGAAAGTAGTCTAACTTGCAATATTTGTAGCTGTAGCCCTAAAACTTTGGGATACATAAGGCATTATCGGCTTGAAAATATTGATGCTATCAATTTATTTTAGCGTAAGAAACAAATGGCTAAGATATTTCAATTAAAAGTGTGAAACCTAAAACTATAACTAAATTATTGATTTTCTGATGTTTTGAAAGTTAAAAAAAAAAAAAACAATTTATTTGATTCAAAATATGTTAAATGTTACCATAATCATTGAAATTCGAACGAAAACTGAAATTAACATTTTTTTTGTTTCATTTCCAATGTAATCAATAAAATATCTGTATGCTAAAGGTTTCAATAACTAATAATTGTCATAAGGAACTTTTAAGTTTTGCGGTAGGGATATTAATATGTCGTTAAAAAATAAAGCAAAATTCCACAGCTTTTGTTAAAGTTTGTTTGGGTTTTTATACTCGTTACCGAAGGTGAAGAGTATATTGGTTTTGTGCAATGTCCGTCATGGTGTCTGTCCGTCTGTCCGTCCGTATGTATGCAAGTTTTTTCCACACCCTTCAAGCTAGAGACTTGAAACTTTCCAATTCTCTTTATCTATGGGATAGTAAATTAAAGTTTCAAGATGGGGGTTCTACGATAACTGAAGGGCTGGCAAATCAATAGATTCGATAACCCAAAACCGATAAATCCACATATTTCGCACATTTTTACAGCTGGAACTACCAAATTTGGTGAACAGATAGCTACTAGCAACCCACAAAAAACGGCATCAAAAATTTTGGAGCCACACCCACCCATTCCGCCCCAGCCCCCCGCATTTTGAAATCAGAAATGGCTATATCTCCCACAGTTTTTGAAATGCGTGTATCTTCCAGAGTAGTGGAGCTAGAGCCACCAAATTTGGTATGAAGATAGCTGGCAACAACCGCCAAACATCTGAATCAAAGTTTTGGAACCACGCCCACCCATACCACCCCTATCCCCCCTTTGAACACTGTTTACATACTTTGAGCTAGAGTTACCAAATTTGGTATGAAGATAGCTGGTGGCATCCCCATCTGCATCGGAGAATCTTAAGGCGGCGTACACCCCTGCCGCATCCGTACCCCTTTGCAATCAGACCTCTTTTTACCGGTTTTAAAACTGGTAACGAGTATACCGCAGTCGGTTGCGTCCGACTGTAATGTTTCCACTTGTTTTATTTTATTTTTTTCAGTTGATTTGCTTTATAAGATTTCCTATCGAGGTTAAAGCTGTTGGATGTATTAAAGTGAATGGTTGAGAAAGTGGTTGGAGTAGGAGTTGAGGGCATAAGGCATATGAACTATATGTGTAGTCAGTCTGTAGACGCAAAGCTGAAATTACATTCACTGACATGGAGCACTCGTCGCTTGAGTGTCTTGCAATAAAAATGAAACGTTTTACAAACAAGCTATTTGGGAGTCCTTTTAAATTCGATGCTGGGTATGCTCAAAATGTGTGTGTATGTATATACCTGATTGAGATTAATTTTGCGAGTTAACGATAAACGGTTGATGTCGCCATGTTTTGCTGTCATTGTACACTTGAGAGTCTTCTTCCTAAGCATAATATTTCATGGCCACCCACACAATCACACACACAGATAACTAATTAAAAACAGTGAAGTGAAGAAGGCAGCTTAGCGTAAGCCACGCAACCAAAAGCAGCTAAACGAGTGCATGTCGCAGTTGGCAGGTGGCAGGCTGCCGGCACTTTGGGCTATACGCATACATACTAACACACACAAGCCCACACACACACACTTACCTTTTTCGTCTTTTCGACCTAGTACTCAAAATGCTAATTATGAAAACAATTTTCGCCATATTCGCAATTTTCACAAATTCTCCACTTAATGCTAGACATTTGCGACTCGTTGCTTTTCCACTTTTAACAAGTTTCCTTTTTGCTTACTTGTCAAGCACTTTGCATAATTTGGCGCGACAAACCAAGCTAAAATGATGCAGCAATCGCAGCCCCCAAGTTGATCCACACCCTCACCCCTTTCCCTGTATCTATCAAGTGCGTGACGCCATTAATGATAATGATGACAACAACAGTTCCAACTCGGCTTTAGTCTAAGCTTCAGATTCGTCTTTGCGTTTTCGTCTCTCTGTCTTTCGAATCAGATTCAGTTTGGTTTTGTGTTTTGTTAAAGTTCGTTTTCGAATTCTGACACTGGCATTTTTATTTGTTGGCTGCAATGAACTGTAAACATAGTAGCTTATTGACTGTAACATGAAATCTCACTCTCAATACGAATCTAACATTCCAACATCGAGCTTCTTATACAAATATTGCTTAAGTCTTCAAGTCTTCAAAATCATGTTTCTACACTTACGATTAACCACACTCATACAAACAAGACCAATTTCAAAATCTCAAGAAGCTAATCTCAAAAAAAAAAAAAAAAAAAAAAAATTAATTCTACTCTCGCAGCTGAAAAATCAACGCTTTTCAGCTTGCTCTTCTTTTTATACCCTTAACTCATAAAATGGGTAAATAAGGGTATAATGGTTTTGTGCAAAAGTATGTAACAGGCAGAAGGAAGCATCTCCGACCCCATAAAGTATATATATTCTTGATCAGCATCAACAGCCGAGACGATATAGCCATGTCCGTCTGTCTGTCCGTCTGTCCGTCTATCTGTCTGTATGAACGCGTGGATCTCAGAGACTACAAGAGCTAGAGACTTCAGATTTTGTATTTAAGTTCTCCTATACCATAAGCAAAACAAGTTTGCTTCAAATTATCGATAACTATTCTGGTTTCCGATATACACATGGAATCCATAACAATAAAATATCGATTTTGGAATATGTGAAATGAAGGTTGAAGTAATGGGTAATGATAGAACTTTTCTGAAAATTTCGTCCAAATCGGTTCAGAAACACCGGAGATATCTAATTTTATCGATTGAAGTTAAGTCAGTATACCAAAGCCAATTATAAATTTAATTTAAATATTTATTGCAACTGGGTTCAGGGTATCTTCTAGTCGGGCTCTCCCGACTAGAGCCTTCTTACTTGTTGTTGTTGAATATTTTAAGGGAAAAGAGTTATGCCTCAAATATGCACACGATTTGGTGGGAGTGATAAATAGAGGGTGGGTATGTGGTATGCTATGTTTGGAAGGAGAAGAGGGTGGTGGTAAGCAGAAGAGGGGAATATTGTGTCTGGCGTACGTGTTAATGTGTGCACTGCGAAGGCATTGTGAACTCATAAATTTACGTACCCGTGAACATTTATTCTGTTATTAAATTAAACAAGTGCCAACTTAACCCAACGCACCCACAAACATGCACCCACCAACACACACACTCACATTAATTTGCCAGTTTCTCGTTTTTTGGAACGCCTAAAGTTTTTGTCTTGAATTTTTCAAGCTCTCTTCGCACTTGAATACAAAGTTGCCAACTATGTAGCTAAAATGTTAATTGCGGGGTGGAAAGGGTGTAGCTATGGGGTTAGATTTTCTGTGTGTGTGTTTGTGTGTGTGTGTCTGTTTGTTACGCGAGTCCCTTTGGCGTTATTAAGCAATTTGCAAGATACTTAAACAAGAGTTATGTGCAACATTTTCCAACAAAATGATTCGCGCTGAGTTTTAAAATAAACACAACTGACTTCTGACAATTTTTATCAGACCCTTCCAAACCGTTTCCCCGCTGCCATTCAACATCTGGTCTCCCTACCTGTACTAAGAAAGTACCTTTGCATTTTTAAAATAAAAAATAAATGCTGTTTAATATGTCATGTTTTTTTTTTTGTGAAGACGTTGCGTACAAATAATGTAGTAAAGAGTGCAATCCAAATCGGCAGAACACAGAGAAAATAAAACGCTTAACATGTAGCTTTTCTACACGTTTTGACCGGGATATTGTACCCACTATTTTTCGTGCAGCTTTTCAGCACGCTATTTGAGAATCTTCAGAGTTATACGTGGCTTGTAAGTTTAATATTTTAATGTGAGGCTTTTAGGAGTCTACATTAACGTTTAAATTTCTTGCACGACTGCAAGTGATGTCATAGCATTTTTGGCTGCAATCATCATCAAATTAAAAGAAGTGGAAACGTTGCAGCTAACAAGAGGCCTGATAGCAAGGAGGTACGGTACGGATGATTGGCTTTAAGGAAAAAAAAAACACAACTTATCATGGTTTTTATGCTTAACAAGTAAAAAGGCTCTAGTCGGGAGAGCCCGACTAGAAGATACCCTGAACCCAGTTGCAATAAATAAATTAAATTTATGTAATACTTTGGTATACTGACTTAGCATCAATTGATTAAATGCGATATCTCCGGTGTTTCTTAACTGATTTGGACGAAATTTTCAGAAAAGTTCTATCATTATCCAACCCGCATTTTTAGATTTTCCAAAATCGATATTTTATTGTTATCAATATTAGGTGTTTATCGGAAACCAGAATAGTTATCGATAATTTGAAGCAAACTTGTTTTGCTTATGGTATAGGAGAACTTAAATACAAAATCTGAAGTCTCTAGCTCTTGTAGTCTCTGAGATCCACGCGTTCATACAGACAGACAGACGGACAGACGGACATGGCTATATCGTCTCGGCTGTTGATCCTGATCAAGAATATATCTACTTTATGGGGTCGGAGATGCTTCCTTCTGCCTGTTAAATACATTTGCACAAAACCATTATACCCTTTTTACCCATTTTATGGGTTAAAGGTATAAAAATACCAAAAATGTCGTTAACCAGAACGCTTCGATAAGAATCACTTTTCTGATCTGTGCGCACGCGTTTACAATAGTGCATGCAATACTGAGCTATAGAATGCTCGACTTAACTTCAATCATCGATATCTTCGGTGTTCTTCAACCGATTTGGATGAAATTTTCACATATGATGACTATTTTATCCATAATCTTAGGATCAAGCATTACATTTTTGAAATTCTATATTTTGGTACACTCGATTGCATGTATTTATCGGATACCAGAAGATTTATCATTACTCGATCTTAAACCTCAAATCTTAAGTCTCTAGCATATATAATCTTCGAGATCGACGCTCTCATACTGACGGGCAGACAAACGGACATGGCCAAAATGACTTGGCAGTTGTTAAGATGCCTTCAGTCTGTTACATACTTTTGAACAAAATTATTTTAGCCTTTTACACATTTCATATAAAAATTGAGCACATTATCATATATTGTTCGAAAAAAAATCTTCACACTATACGAATTGATTATGCAACAAATTGGGTTAAAATAAGCTCAACGGAACATATCAAAAAGAAACTATCCTTATCTATATTTTTAATTCAGGATGCTAAAGACATGTAACTTAATATAAGTTGCGAGTAAGGATTAACTCACAAAATAAGGTCGGTTTCAAATAACGCACAATGTAACAGATTCAATTAAACTGCCATAGTTTCTCAGTGAAAACCGTAATTGGAATGTCAAGCTTATACAATAGAGCACATTGAATTGTTTAATTAGTGCGATACGTACGTTCGCAACTTTTTAACACTGCCATAAAAATCTGTTAACTCAACGGATATTCAGACATACTACATTTAAATTTATGTATGTACAGCAAATGACAATTGACGTGCATCAACATCATATATATATATACCAGAAGATATATAAGCTGGTTTTTATGAACTAAACGGAAAGAAGCACACGTTAAAAGAAAAAACAATGGGAAACGTTGCAGTCGGAAGCAACCGACTGCGGCATACTCGATACCAAAGTGGTACGGATAGGGCAGGGGTTTACGCTGCCTTAAAGAATCTCCGATGCAGATGGGGATGCCACCAACTATCTTCCTTCCAAATTTGGTGACTCTAGCTCAAAGTTTGCAAAAGGTGGGGAAAGTGGGGCTGGGGGCGGTATGGGTGGGTGTGGCATCGAAATTTTTACTGCAGATCTTTGTGAAATGTCAATTGCTATCTTCATACCAAATTTGGTGACTCTAGCTCGAAGTTTGTAAAAAGTGGGGAAAGGGGGGCTGGGGGTGGTATGGGTGGCTGTGGCATCCAAAGTTTTGATGCAGATCTGTGTGGAATGTCAATTGCTATCTTAATACCAAATTTGGTGACTCTAGCTCGAAAATTGTAAAAAGTGGGGAAAGGGTGGCTGGGGGCGGTATGGGTGGTTGTGGCATCCAAAGTTTTGATGCAGATCTATGTGGAATGTCAATTGCTATCTTCATACCAAATTTGGTGACTCTAGCTAAATGTTTGTAAAAGGTGGGGAAAGGGGGCGAAATGGTTTGGCGGGGCTCCAAAACTTTGGTGCAGATTGTTGGGGGTCGATTCCAGCTATCTTCCTACCAAATTTGTCCACAACTCTGGAAGATACACGCATTCCCGTTTTTGACGAAGTGTTGGGGCGGATGGGGGTGGCTAGGGCAGTATTGGTGGGCTTGGCATCCAAACTTTTGATGCAGTTTTTGGGGGGTCATCATCACCTATCTTGGCACCAAATTTGGTGACTCTAGCTAAAAAACTGTGGGAGATATAGGCTTTTTTGAGTTTAAAATGCGGGGGGCTGGGGACGGAATGGGTGGGCGTGGCTCCAAAATTGTTGATGCAGTTTTTTAGGGGTTGATAGTAGCTATCTTCTTACCAAATTTGGTAGTTCTAGCTGTAAGGATGTGCGAAATATGTGGATTTATCGGTTTTGAGCTATTGAATTTATCGATTTTCCAGCCCCCCAGTTATCGTAGAACCCCAATTTTGACACTTTAATTTACTATCCCATAGATAAAGAGAATTGCAAAGTTTCAACTCTAGCTTGAAGGGTGTGGAAAAAAGTTGCGTTCATACAGACGGACAGACACAATGACGGACATTGCACAAACTCAATATACTCTTTACTTTCGGTATCGAGTATAAAAATACACATTTAAGAGCTTAAGCATATTGTAATAAAAATTGTTTCTGTATGTATGTTAGTCATATTTATGTTCAAATCAAAATGTTATTTTTTTTTTTTTTTGTTTTTTTGCGGTTGAAGTACGTAATATAGTTTCATCTGACTGACTTACGTTCGGGTCAAGAATCAATGAAGGTGAGCACAAAGAAATCATTTTGGAAACCCTTTTCGAAAACGTATAGAATATAATTTTATCACTCTGGATGAGGTACTGAAGACATGTCGAGTGGAAAAGAAGAATAGAATAAAAACAATAGAAAACGTTGCAGTCTGACGCAACCGACAGCGATAT
Source organism: Scaptomyza flava (assembly GCA_030179655.1). NCBI lineage: Eukaryota > Metazoa > Arthropoda > Insecta > Diptera > Drosophilidae > Scaptomyza > Scaptomyza flava. The sequence goes on from JARNME010000202.1 coordinate 73,044, forward strand.
ACTCGATACCTGTATAAAACCGAGTATCAAAAGGCCTGATTGCAAAGTGGTACGGATGCGTTCAAAGTTTGGTTAGTGCAAGTCTTTCTTTAACTCCGGGATGAAGTATACCAAGCAGACGGTGGAAGTTAAAAACAAAGTTGTTGTGGCACGACGCACGCAGGTGCTGTCGTTTCCCCCTTAGTATTACCAAGTATCATGTTTGAATGCAAATTAAAAAGAAAATAAAGTAAAAGAGCGCCTTTTATTTTCGTTAAAAAAACCAAAAATATGTGAGGTGCAAATTAAAACAAATATGTCGATAGAAAAAATAGAATTAAAGATACTTTCACTTTTTGAATGCAAAATTAACCGATTCCCGCATGGAACCGGATGTAGAATGTGTTTATGTGAACCTTATATATTACGAGAAGCGTGCTGGTTTGTAAGTATGTATTGTGTGCACAAGTATACAATATTCAATATTTTCAATTCAATATTAATAAATTTCGCAGATGATTAGTAAGTATTATTTCATAGTTCCTAAAGCAAGTACCAAATTTTTAAAACTCAGGATTTAATTTTAGCACGATATTCTTGTTGCAGACGGACATGCCCAAATTGACTCACCTGTTAGATGACGATGACTCGTTGTGTCTGTTACAAAAACGACCAGAAAGCTATAAAGCGATTTTACAGAATTTCAAAGGGTTCAGCGCTTACTTCTCGAAATAAATTATTGAAATGATATTATTAATTTATTTACTGATGAGCTCAATTTGTTTAGTTTCTGCGTTGAGCAACCAACAAGTGATTTTGCAATTCTCATTTGCATTAAATGTTATGAAGAAAATGCTTTTAAAAATGAATTTTTTTTGTCGCTATCGAAAATTGGGAATTCAGTGCATCGCACATACGTTGTGTGCGTCTGTGTGTCTGTGTGTGTGTGTCTATGTGTGTGTGTCTGTGTATGTGTGTGTGTGTGTCTGTGTGTGTGTTTTTTTTTTTTTTAAATCATTTATTGCTTATCTAAGTAATATATATGTACACATTGATTAGGGTAAGGTATACGTAAGCGGAACCTTGCAGTAGCGGTACGGCCGTGAGGTATTGCGTCGCTACTGCCGAATTCCACCTATTCTACTTGTCCTCTACGCTCTCGCTCAGCCTTGCGTAGATCCGTCATGACTGCCGCCGCAAACGCGCTGAACGCCAGCCAGTTGGCGTCGCTGACCAGCATCAGTGACACGAGGCTGCCCACCTCGATGCTGCAGAGAGTCTGTGTGTGTGTGTGTGTGTTTTTTTTTTTTATTTTTTATATTCTTTATTAAACTATAACAATAAATAATACTTAATGAGTAGAATATAATACATGTGGCTATGTGTATAGGAGCGATAACAGTATGCGGTATGTCCGTTAGGAATTGCTTCGCATACTACAATCACCACCTATATTGGAGTGGTCCTTCTAAGTCGTTCCACTCGCCGAGGTATTTGATTGCCCGTTTGGACAGAATCGTAGTCCAGCCAACAACTATTTTTGCTGTTTCCACCGTCTTGCGGCTGCTCACAAGCACCGCCTCCGTCTTGTGCGCAGCCAGCTCCAATCCCGCCTGGTTAAGCCAGTCATGCACACGGGCAATGCATGTATTGCATGCGGCCTCAGCATGCTCCAGCTCCTTGCGCACGACGACGATAGCAACATCGTCAGCAAATCCAACTATGTGTGCCTCATCCGGAAGATTAAGCCTTAGGACTCCATCGTACATAATGTTCCACAGCAGTAGCCGATCCCCGATCCCTGTGGAACTCCTGCAGAAAAATTGTGCACTTTGATGCCTTCAGTGGTCCGGTAGTGCAGCACCCGTCCGTCAAAGTTGCTCCTAACTGTGTCACGCAGATATGAGGGGACCTGCTGATTCTCTAGGGCGCTGAGGATGACTTCCCAGTTGGCGGAGTTAAACGCATTTTTAATGTCCAGCGTGATTATGAGGCAATACTCTTTCCCTCCTCCTGCCCATCTGGAGCCTTGAATAGCGCTGGTTGCTATCTCGACCACCTTGCTTAGGGCGTCGATGGTTAACCTTGCTTTGCGAAACCCAAACTGGTTAGGGGACAGCCCGCCGGCTATGTCTATCGCATTGCTAAGCCTTACCCCCAGCAGCTTTTCAAAAACTTTGCCAATGTTATTTAACAGACAGATTGGTCTGTACGATGAAGGCTCCCCCGGCGGTTTGTCTGGCTTCGGCAAAAGCAGGTTCTGCACTTTCCAGACGATTGGAAAGGTCCTTTCGTGAAAGCATGCATTGAAAAGATTATTATTCGGCCTGTAATGACATTGCTAGCTTCAGCGCTTGGTTTGGAATACCATCCGGACCTGGTGATTTGTTCGCCGCGATGTTTTTGGCTACACCAAGTACCTCCTCTGGTGTGATGACCGCTGGTACGATGTTGTCATGTTTATGCGATGACGCTACGCGCTCGGCCTGCGATCTCCCGTGAGGAAACAGGCACTCCACAATGGCATATATGCGCTTGACCACCGTTTTGTACGCTTTCTCCCAGGGATCCTGCTCAGCAGAGTCGCACAGCTGCAGGTAGCATTCACGCTTACTCGCCTTAATCGCCTTCTTAAGCGAACCCCTAGCCCGCCTGTAATCCTCACGTCTTGCTGCAAAATGAGGCCTGTTGACTGCGCGTTGGCAAAGCCTTCTGGCTCTTATGCAGGCGTGGCGTGCCATGTCAATCTCCGCGTTCCACCAATACGTGGAGATGTGGGGACGCCTGTAGGGACGACGCAGTGCCATGCTGCTGTCACATGCCGAGGAAATTTGCGCAGCCATTTGTGGTGCACGAGATTCAGCGGAGCCCGATGTGGATAGCTGCGCGATTGCTCTGGAAAACACCGCGGCGTCAAATGTTTCCTGGCAGTAGCGCTTCGCGTTCGGCGCACTATGCACACTACGCTCTTGCTGGCCAGCAAGTGTGCATATAATGGCATTGTGGTCGCTGGCTGTGTAGATGTCGCTGATCACCCACTGAGCTGCGTTGAATAAGGAGGGGCTGACAAACGTCACGTCAATTACTGAGCCTGCCCCAGCTCTTGAAAAAGTATGTTCGTTGCCGCTGTTTAAAAGTGCCAGATCCAGTGAAGCAAGCGTCTCCAAGAGCACTCTGCCTCTGGTGTTTGTTGAAACGCTGCCCCACTCCAGAGCCCATGCATTGAAGTCACCCGCGAGAATAATTCTGCCACGACACCTACTACTAGCTGTTCCAGAATCGCGGAGAAAGCGGTGAGTGGCAAGCTGGGCGCAAGGTAAAAGCTATAGATGCACAGACTGCCAAGTCTTGCTCTCACAAATCCTTCGAACTGCTGCACATCGGTAAGCTGTTGAGCTGCACCACACACCCACAACTCGGCCTTCTTGCTAGTGTCCGTCGCCCAGATGCATGATGCACTCAGCATGCATATGTCAATGCCAAGCTCCCTTGTTGTCTGCTCCAGAAGTGATTGAGCAGCCATGCAGTGGTTAATCTGTCCGACAGCTACTTTATAGGCAGGACAGTTGAAGCTGCCCGTGGTATGACCCGCGTTACCTGACCCCTGTTTAGAGCAAAGCCAGCACGATGGCGGTTTGCTGCAGGACCCAGCCTCGTGACCAGCCTCGCCACACCTATAGCACGTACCCCTGCGATCATCTTCGCTGGTGCATTTCGCAGCGATATGCCCAAACGCAAGGCATTTGTAACAGCGCAGTGGCTGCACAATAGGCCGCATACGACAGACCACCCAGCCAACTCTGATCTTAGCCAGGTCAAGTAACTGGGTGGATAAAGGCTTAGGGAGAACCAACGTTGCCGACGATGATCCGCTGCGTAGGGCTTGCAATGAGCGGACTGCTTCCACTGTTAGGCTGGGTGCATCTATGGCTTTGTGGATCGCATCGATCGATTCCTCCTTCGTGGTCAGCTCATCCAAGTCCCGTACCTCGACGCGTTGGACGTCAACGAGCGTCTTGACCGTCGCTCTGTCTCCAAGGGCTTTTCCCATGGCTGATTGCAGCTCCTATGAGCTGTGCACTGGCTTTTTATTTAGGCGAAGAAGCAGATCCCCGTTTGCTGCTCGCCTAATATTCTGCACGTCCTCGCAGTGTTGACGTAAGGCAGGGCCGGTTTTGACCACACGCAGCATGTCGGCGTAGCTGCAGCCGTCAACACCCGATATTGCAATAGCATCCGCTCGGATACGACTGTGAGGCGATTTTCTCGGCTTCACTTTTGTCCAGGACGTTCTTGGTGCAGCCTGGGCAGCAGTCTGAAGTGCCATCTTTGGTGCTGCCTGTGATGCAGGCTTCTCTAGAAGGGCGTTGGAGAAGCCTTGCTTCTGTTTTTTGGGCGGTGTGCCTCTTAACTCCTGCATATCCCTAGGGCGCTTAGGAGTTGACCTCCTAGCTATGCGGCGGGCGACTCCCGTATGGTGAGCTACTTGCTGCCTGTCCCTATCAAGGGTGCGCACAGTATTGGGTGGTGATGTTTGTGTAACACCCACTGCAACTTGTGGCTTGCTCAACCTAAGAGCTGCCTCATGCAGCCTGACAATTTTTGTCAACTCGTTGCGCATCAGCGCGTTTATATGACGTTGACCATTAAATAGCTGAGATAAGCCCGAAAGAGCCTCACCCATTTTAATGAGCGAGCTCTGCAGCGTTTCCGATGGCCTCGGAGTGGTCGGCAAAGGCCAGACCGGTTGCGGCAAATGCAACGACGCGTCGCGACGGTGGGGTACTCTGCGATGAAGCCTCGCTCTGCACAGAGGGTGGAACGCACACCTGGGGAGGGGATCTCGGCAGTGCCGAGCGGCGCACAATTCCATTCGACATCGAATGGGCTCAAGTACACCTCCAAGCAGTCCCACATGGACCAAAGATTTAGCAATTGTATGAACAGCTGGGGGTTATGCCGCCCCGAATCGGTCACCAGAGACCCGCTGAGCACCGTCGCGACGGAAGGGGTTGGTAATCACCGGATCCGTGACTTTTGCTATACTCTACTTGAAGATTCCTACTTGAACAACAAAAAGAGAACCGCGCCTGTTTGGTATACTGCACTTTGCGTGGGCCCTTTTGTATATGCAATGACTTTTTTTTTATAGTCTTCCCGGTACACAAACCGCCCGCACCGGAGACACCTCCAGTAAGACCTGAACCAACAGCCAAAAGCGCCACCTGTTGCGAATCAGGAAAAACCGGTGAGCGCTGGTTGCTAGGAAGGCACTGCTAAATAAGGCAACCAGCCCTGGCGAGCCGCGCGATCAGCTGGCAGTGTGTTAGTCTAAAAAACACAAACAGCACACCACAAAGAAGAAGTGTTGCACTGTGTGGCTTTACGTAAGCACACTACCGAACTGAATAGGCGGGTGATCTGCCGATGGGGGAGGCTACTGTAGACGGCTTCGAGAATTGCCCAAAACCCCGCGTGGCGGCAGCAAACAGACGCACAGGTAAGTGACTCGGCACTATCACCGAACGATTCTAGCTGCCTTTGTTTTGATTTTGCACAGGTATGATACCGCAAAACGACAGCTGGACGGAGCGATTCGAAACGCGTCTGCACTTGAACAGTGTTCCAGTGTGTGTCGTGTGTGCCAGTGTGTGTCGTGTGTGAGTGTGTGTGTGTGTGTTTTTTTTTGTATTCCTTGGTAATAAATAATAACCTACATTAAACTGTACAATAAATACAATCATAGACATTGCCAGCCTCTGCGGGACCGCCGCGAAGCATTGCTTCGCAGAAACAAAAGCAATGTTTATGACCCGATCGCCCTTAAGCGTTCCAGACGCCTCAGCTCCGCCATCGTAGAAGCTGCGAGTCCGCAAACCGCATGCCATACCACCTCCCTCTCTATCATAAGCTCCACCAGGTTTGTTGGCGAAAGGGGCTGGCCAATCAGGGTCTCTACCTAAAGACGTTCCTGGGCGAATCGCCCACACTGGGCTTACGTCCTCCTCCGTACCATCTCCGCACCAGCTACACTCTGAACTGGAATCGTGCTTGAACCGCTTTAAGTAGCTCCTAAAGCAACCATGTCCCGTTAGCAGCTGGGTGAGGTAGAATGTGACTGACCCGTGCTTCCTCTCTAGCCATCGCCGCACATCGGCTATCAGTAGGTGCGTCCAACGCCCTTTTGCGGAAGTATTCCAGTGCCGCTGCCAGGCCTCTAGGCTCCGCTCGCGGGCTGCAGCCCTAGCTGCTCTTCTCTCCGTTGCTGCTGGTTCCAAAACCGCTGCGGTTTCTACTGCTAAGCTGTGGATTGGGATCATACCAGCAACCACCAGCGCTGCATCCAAGGAGACTGTGCGAAAGGCGCAGCAGACGCGAAGGTCAGAGAGCCGGTACGATGACACGATGCCCTTCATGTAGGTAGACACCGAAGTTGCGCCGACCCAAATTGGAGCAGCATACAGCACTATCGACTTCAGGACGCTCGTGAGCAGCAGCCTCTTTTGCTGTTTAGGACCCCGCGTATTAGGCATCAACCTCGCAAGGGCTCGCGCGGATTCAGCTGCCTTCCGATGAACGAATGCCAGGTGCTCACCAAAGTTTAAGCGCCGATAGATGACCACACCAAGATAGCGGATACAGTCCTTGGACCGCATTGTGGCGCCTCCCACCGTGATATCCACGTATTGAACCTTTTTTGGCTGCTGATGAGCACCGCCTCCGTTTTTTGGGCAGCCAGTTGAAGACCAACAGACGACAGCCGCCGCGTCACTGCGTCTAAGCACCAATCGCAGAGCTCAGTAACTCGCCGTAGGTCTTTAGCTACAAGCAACAGAGCGACGTCGTCCGCATATCCAATAGCACTCGCACCATCCGGTAACTGAAGCTGTAGTATCCCGTCATACATGATATTCCACGGGAGAGGACCCAAGACAGATCCGTGGGGAACACCTGCAGAAGCGGCGTACTCCCTCTCCCCCTCATGTGTTTGGTAACGCAGCCTACGGTTGTCAAAGTAGCTCCTCACGATTGCTACGAAGTAGTCTGATACTCTAAAACTCACCAGGGCATCCAAAATGTAGCTCCAATTCGCGGAGTTAAAAGCGTTCTTAACGTCAATGGTCACAACGAGACAGTACTGCTTATTGCCAAAGCGCCGGGTGCCTGAAATCGCTTCTGAGGCTATGCTGACTACCGACCTGATGGCATCGGTAGTAGATCTCGCCCTCCTGAAGCCGAATTGGAGCGGTGCTAGTCCTCAGCAGCTATGATCGCCTCGAAGACCTTGCCACTATTGTCAATGAGACAAATAGGCCGGTATGCTGACGGGTCATCAGGAGGCTTATCTGGCTTAGGCAGCAGGACGAGTTTCTGCACCTTCCACCTGTCCGGAAAGATGCCTTCTCGCAGACACTTGGTGTACATCTGGGCAAACAATTCTGGCTGGAGCATGATTGCTAGATGCAGGCACCTATTAGGGACACCATCGGGACCAGGTGCTTTATTGGCTGATAGCTTCCGTGCTGCCAGCTGCATTTCTTCCAAAGAAAATGGAGAAACACCTTCCTGCATGGAAGCCGCGCCAGCTGACGATAGCGGGTTTGCGCGGCTATTACCAACCCCCCCGCTCTGAGGCGGCGCTCCGTGGGGCTCTGGTGACCGATCAGGGGCGGTATATCCCCCGCCGGTAAAAAAACCTTGGGTAAACTTTGGGTCACCGTTGGATTGCTTGCGAAGCTCTGCTAGGTACCCGCTGTTACCAAAATGGCGGATGATCCCTCGCCCTGCGTCCGTAGGCCGGCGCTGCCGCGGTCTCCACCGGCGCTGCAGCTTGACGTAGCGTCAGCTACGCCGTGCCTAGACGCTGTATCCCCAGCTATGGAGGCAACTTCTCCAGCTAAAGTGGTAGCTGCCCGAGGAGTTTTTAATTACGCTGGAGCAGGCTGCACCCCTAAGCCACCTTTCTCTCTAAGGTGCATCCTGGAGCAGATGGGGGATTGTATAGGAGGTATTAGTGCCCGGTTTGACACCAAAAGGCACATCAACAACTTGGAGCGTGAAGAGCTTGCAAAGCTCATAGAGCTACAAAGGCGAGCCATGAGCTTGGTGGGAAATGCTGTTCTGGAGAAGGCAGTACAAACAACGCCAACTGTTGCTGGAGGTACCAACAAAGGTGCTAGGAGAAAAAATGTTTCTGATGGTCCAGCCATGGGAGCGGCGGGAACGCCGAAACGTCTTCGCGAGCCATCGAGCTCTCACCGCAATACCCCCCCCCCCCCCCCCCCCCCCCCAAAGAAGCCGGGTATCTCTCAGTGCCCCAATTCAAGGACCTAAACCCCCTCCGTGGATCCTCACATCCAGAGCAGAATTCCTGGTCCAAGGTAGTTGGGCACAAAGGCAAGGCAGCACGCACGCGGTCGGATGCTGTCACCGTATCCGGGCTGGGTGAATGCAGCTTTGCAGACATCTTTAAAGTGGTCAGGAGTGAGCCATCACTTGCGCATCTCCGAGGGGATGTGGAAACAAGCCGCAAGACGGCCAAGGGTGATTTGCTGCTACGACCTGGTAAAAAGCCAGCGCACAGCGCAAACGAGCTACAGCTCGCAGTTGGCAAGGTGCTGGGTGGGCGTGCAACCGTTAAAACACTGTCCGACACCAATCAGGTAGCGATCTTCGAGGTCCTGGACGCGGTCAGGTCAGCTATAGGAGACCCAACAATGGATATTGACGTCGTTAAGACCCTGCGTCGTACGAGGGCTGGCCTTCAAACGGCAACCCTGGGCCTTCCGGCGGCTAAAGCGATTAGCCTCGTGGAGAAGTCGAAGATTCGCATTGGCTGGGCGGTGTGCCGCATTAGGCCTCTAATTCAGCCAAGACGCTGCTATAAGTGCCTGGAGTATGGACATATAGCTGTCCATTGCAGGAGTGGTGCAGACCATAATAAGGCTTGCTACAAGTGCAGAGGTTCTCGACTCATTGCGAGAGTTTGCAACCAGCAACCAAAATGTGCCCTATGCACGAGAAGATGAGAGCGAATGACTGAACATGCGACTGGCAGTTACAGGTGTCAAAATGGTGAAAGTCTTGCAGCTCAACCTCAACCATTGTGTCGCTGCCCAAGCCATACTGGAACAGACGATCTTGGAGGAAAAAATAGATGTCGCAGTGCTTAGCGAGCCGCACCACCGGGCAACTGCTGATGCTAGGAGGTGGGCTTCGGACAGATCTGGGAAAGCTGCCGTGTGGAGGTGTGGTGACCTACAGTCCCCCTTTACACACGTTCTAGCCTCTGATTGCTTCGTGCGTGCAAAACTAGGAGATCTCTGGCTTTATAGCTGCTACCTAGTGCCAAGTCTCACGATCGGCGAGTTCGAAGTGGTGCTTATGGAAATCGCGGATGACTCTAGGGGTCGCAGCAACGTTATGGTTGCTGGCGATTTTAACGCGTGGTCAACCGACTGGGGCAGCCCGTCTTAGAACGCCAAGGGTACCATCCTTGTGGAATCGTTTGCGGCCCTCGACCTTGTCCTTATTAACACTGGGTCAGAGAACACTTTCAACAACGGACGTGCTGGGTCAATTATCGACCTCACATATGTGAGGAGTGCACTCGCCCGCTCGGCATTGTGGTACATAAGTGACTGCTACACTGGAAGCGACCACGTGGCCATCATGTTTTCGGTTGGAGAAAGGCTGCGGGTGCCGGCAAGGCCCATCCCTGGTGTAGCATACCGGGTTGAGTCTCTCAACACGATGAGTTTTGATGATTCCATTGCTCATATGGTAGCAGGCGGACCGGCGCATGATATGGTGGAACAGATGGCTCAGCAGCTAGAAGCTGCGTGTGCTGCGAGCATGCCCCAGAGGAAAGCATATAGACGCCAGCGTGTTTTGGTGGAACGAAGAAATAGCTGAGGCTCGGCGAGCCTGCATGAAATCGAGGAGGCGCTTTCAGCGAGCAGCCACACGAGGGTCGGGGGAAACTCGCTCGATGCAGCTTGAGTTTAAGGCCGCAAAAAAAGTGCTAAGGAACACCATCAGAGCCAGCAAAAAGGAATGTTTCCTTAAGCTGTGTGACTCAGCCGACAATGACACTTGGGGAAGAGCCTACAAGATGGTCTTCAAGCGTGTCAGCCAAGGCACCAACACCGCGCCTTTGGAGCTAGTTCGCACGAAGGAAATTGTGGCGACTCTGTTTCCTCAGTGCGCAAACCCGCTATCGTCAGCTGGTGCGGCTTCCATGCATGAAGGTTTTTCTCCATTTTCTTTGGAAGAAATGCAGCTGGCAGCACGGAAGCTATCAGCCAATAAAGCACCTGGTCCCGATGGTGTCCCTAATAGGTGCCTGCATCTAGCAATCATGCTCCAGCCAGAATTGTTTGCCCAGATGTACACCAAGTGTCTGCGAGAAGGCATCTTTCCGGACAGGTGGAAGGTGCAGAAACTCGTCCTGCTGCCTAAGCCAGATAAGCCTCCTGATGACCCGTCAGCATACCGGCCTATTTGTCTCATTGACAATAGTGGCAAGGTCTTCGAGGCGATCATAGCTGCTAGGCTGGATGACGCCGTGCAGAATGCTGGAGGACTAGCACCGCTCCAATTCGGCTTCAGGAGGGCGAGATCTACTACATCCCTGGGCTGGTGTCTTGCGATAGCGTATGCAGCTGGGTCATCAAGCTGCTTGCCGGATTTTGGTAGTAGAACCAGGCGCTGAACTTTCCACCGGTTTGGGAATACTCCACTGCTTAGGCATGTGTTAAACATGTGCGCAAATAAGTCAGGTCGCAGCGCGAGGGCTAGCCTGAGCGCTCGGTTGGGAATTCCATCGGGGCCGGGTGCCTTGCTGGGCTTCATCCTCTTTGCGACATGGCAAATCTCCTCTACAGTGACCTCCTCAAAAACGGCAGGCGTGGAAGCCACCGCCGGAGAGCCGCCGATCTCGTCAGGCATGCTAGGGAACACATGAGCTACGATCGCCCTTAACGCCTCTGGACCGGAAGGATGGCAACGGGAAAAGCGGTTGAATCTTTTGACCACGATTTTATATGCATCACCCCACGGGTCGTTTTCCGCCGAGTCGCAGAGGTCAAGAAAACACCTACGCTTGCTGTCCTTGATCAGCTTTTGCAGATGTCTCCTGCATACGAGAAAAGCTGCTTGTCGTTCTTGGAACTCCTGTTAGCCGCGTGAGCGCTGGTAGCGGCGTCGAGCTTTGTTGCATTAGCTCCTAGTCTCTGCTATTTCTTCGTTCCACCAATATACTGGAACATGGTGCCTCCGGTAAGTTTTTCGTCTGGCCATGCTTGCCTCACAAGCGCTGCTTAGCAGCGACATGGTCCAATCAACCACCTCGTCGGTGCTGCCGGAATTGATCGGGATCTCAGCGGACTCCAGCTGAGTACCAAATATACGCGTGTCGAGAGTCTCGGTACGGTATTTTGTCCTCGGTTGATCAGGGCCCAGCTGGCGATCAGGGCGCTCTCCCACGGTGCACCAAATAGCAGCGTGGTCGCTAGCGTTGTAGGTGGCATCGATGCTCCACCTGGATGAGCCGAACATCGAGCTGCTGACGAACGTTAGGTCCACAACGGAACCCAGCCCTGCTCTGCTGAGGTGTGCTGTGTGCCCTAGCTGAGTAAGGATACATCCAGTAGCGTGAGGGCTTCCAGCAGCGCTTGACCTTTGGCGTTAGTCGACAAGCTGCCCCACTCCTCCGCCCACGCATTAAAATCCCCTGCGATGACGAGAGGGTTACGACCTCTAGCATCTGACACCAGGGAGTCAAGGGAGCTAGTGTACTCCGAGAGCTGCAGACTAGGAGGCATGTAGACGGAGTACATCCACATGTCACCAACCATAGCACGCACAAAGCAGTTGGACCGAAGCACTCTGGCCAGGGGTATCGCTGTGCTCCCGCAGGGCCAAATAGCCGCTCTACCTAAGGTATCTAGTACGCAGCTAGGGCCCTCGCGCATCCGGTAGGGCTCACTGATTAACGCTACGTCTGCAGAGTGTTCACGCACTGTTTGCGACAGCAAATCCTGCGCCGCTGCACAATGGTTCAAGTTTAATTGAATGAACTTCAGTTGGCACGGCCTTGTGCACTACCGCTAAATGGGCATCTACTGCTACCTGCCTGGTGGCTTGTGGATGCACAGCCTTTTGCACTGCAGATAAAGCATTTTGCCACCTCGCTCTTGCAGCTCGCTGCCTTGAGGCCTAAATTTCCGCACCTGATGCAGCAATTTGACCTATCGACCGGGTTACGACAGTTGCTTGCTGTATGTCCCATCTCCAGACATCTATAGCACCTAGTACGCGCGTCCTGCATGCGTACGGCGCAGTTGGACCATCCAATTCGAAACGAGCGCAAAGCTGTGATGCTTCCCGCCAGGTTTGCCGGAACGAGAAGTGCGCCACTTGCGTGTTGCCATACCCCGGACGCAAGCTCTTAAAGTTGCATGCTTTAGCTGGGATATTAGCCTGCGCTGAAATTGCAGCCACTATTTCCTCTCTGCTGGCTAGCTTATCCAGCTCTCTCATCACAAAATGAGATTGCTCAGTTATTGAGCGCACCACGGCGCTTCCACCTAGCACCTGCTCCATCTCTTCCATAAGCTGGTTGGTGCATTCCAGGCCGACTCCATTCAGCTCTAGAAGCAGGTCTCCTTTCGCTGTGCGACGTGCTTGTCTCACCTTGTCTCGAACTCCATTAAGCTTGCCATCACTCCTGCGCGTGACTAGCGATAAGACTTCGCTGTAGGTAAGTTCGCTTGTACTTATCACCAGCGCATCAGACCTACTCTTGGTAAGCGGCTTGCCAGGCGTCTTACCGGGTGGCTTGGTAGCCTTCTTGCGTTGAGCCGTCTGCCATTTGCTGCATGGGGCCGACTCCGAAACCACTGGATCCGTGGGGCCAGTTCGGTTTTTTTTCGAGGGCGTTGCGCGCTGGCCTGGCTCGCACTCTCGCCGCCTTTTGGGCAATGCTATCGTCCTCGCAAAGCCGCTGCTCTGCTGGCGAACCTTATCGGCTGCGGACACTGGTAGCTTTGCAGCCGGTAGCGTCTGCGTAGCCACGACAGCACTGTGAGTGGAAGCTATCCTGCTCTTACAGGCCGAAGCCTCATACAGCTTAACAGCCCTTGCTGCTGGTTGCTTGGTTCACATTAGAGGTCTGCATGAATGGCACAAATAACATGTTCGAACGAACAATGCGCAAAATGAGTTGAGTGAATTTGAATGCAAGACCGAACAAATTTGAGTGAATGAGTGTGCTCGCGTCAGACTCGGTCGCACTCACTCAACTCAATTCAATTCGAATTCATTCAACTTGGCGTATGTTGTGAATGCAGCCATGCAGACCTCTAGTTCACATGCCTCTGCCCGCTCAGAAGGGCATTTAGGCCATTAAGGGTACCGCCCAGCTCCTCAAACACATCTTTCGTCACCGACTCTTTCCCCTGGGGTGAAGCGGCAGGCGCAGGTGAAAGCAGGGCACCTGGAGATTCCAGACTCTGTGCCGGTGGTGGCGCCAACCCCCGAGGGGGAGATCTCGGCAAAGCGCACAAACGCTTCCAGTGCTGATGCTCGAACCTAACGCTCGTTGAACACTCGTTGAATTGAATTTGAGCTTCCAGCAGTCCCACGTTGACCAGAGGTTTCCCTCGGGTTTTGAACCGGTGGAGGGTATACCGCCTCTACACGGTCACCAGAGCCCCACGAAGCACCGCCGCGGCGGAGGGGGTTGGTAGTAGCCGGTTCCGTGGCCGTGCTTGATGCTGCTAGAAGTTCCCGTCTAAGAAACCACGCAATAACCAGCGCGCCTGATGGCTATGCAGCATTCTTTAGAGTATCACTTGAGCGTATGCAAAAGCCGTTCTTGCTTGCACCCAATGCACAAACCACGCCCAGCTGGGACACCTTCTGGAGTGTAAGCGCCACCTGTGGGTTACCACTCAGCTGACAACGTCATGCACGTTATGCAGAGCGAGCGGGCCCTGGTACGCTACGCGATCAGCTGACACTGTGGTCTTCCAAAACACAAGTATACACAAGTGTTACACCACAGAAGAGTAGTACGCATAATATCGAGTGTTGTTGTATTTAACACTGCGAAAACGCTAAAAGGACGGAGCGACAGAAACACGCGACCGCACTTCTCAAGTTCACATCTACCTGTCTGTGTGTGTGTGTGTGTGTTTTTTTTTTTTTATATTCGTTTATTGCTTATCTAGGTAATAATATGTACATATTGATTAGGGTAAGGTATACGTAAGCGGAACCTTGCAGTAGCGGTACGGCCGTGAGGTATTGCGTCGCTACTGCCGCGTTCCACCTATTCTACTTGTCCTCTACGCTCTCGCTTAGCCTTGCGCAGATCCGTCATGACTGCCGCCGCAAACGCGCTGAACGCCAGCCAGTTGGCGTCGCTGACTAGCATCAGTGACACGAGGCTGCCCACCTCGATGCTAAAGCCTAAAACCCTCTCCAGATCGCTGCGAAGCCCGGATAAGCGTCCGCAGTGAAGTAGGACATGTTCGGCATTCTCGACAAAACTGTCGCCACAGAATGTGCAGAACGGGGCGTCCTCATGCCCAAATCGGTGCAGGTATTCCCTGAAGCAGCCATGACCACTTAATAGTTGCGTAGTGTTAAAGTTAAGCTGCCCATGCCGCCTGTTTATCCACGCTGAGATGCTCGCGATGAGGCGATGTGTCCAGCGCCCCTTGCAAGACGTATCCCATTGCCTCTGCCAGTTCTCCTGGGTGCGCGTTTTGGCTGTAGTGCGCACTGCCTTCTTTTGGGGAGCGGAAAGAGCCTCGCCGTGCGTTCCCCCGAAGATCTCCGCGGCTTCTCTAGCCAGCTCGGCTATGAGTGCTACTCCAGCCAGAACCAGGCAGGCGTCGTCCGAGATGGTTCTGAAGCCGCTGCAGACTCTGATAGCTCCAAGGCGGTGTGTGGCTCTCAGTCCGCGGGTGTAACTAACAAAGCGGCATCCTGGTTGCCATATCGGCGCCGCGTATAGCATTGTCGCTCTTGTGACACTGGATAAGAGGAGCCTCTTGAACTGCTTTGGGCCTCGCGTATTAGGTATGATTCGCGAGATTGCACGCTTTGTTAGGGCGGCCTAGCGTACTCCAAGTGCTCTTTAAAACATAGTCTGGTATCCAGCATCACGCCCAGGTATTTAATTGCCCTCTTTGAGGTGACCACAGTGTTGGCCACCATTATGGTAGCAGTCTCCACGGCTTTCCGGCTGCTAATGAGCACTGCCTCCGTTTTTTTGGGGTGCTATCTGCAGCCCTACTGAAGATAGCCACTGTAAGACTTCCGCGATGGCTAAGTTGCACTTCCCTTCCACTGTCTTAAGTTCCTTGGTGACGACCACTATTGCCACGTCGTCAGCAAAGCCCACTAGGTGAACATCATCGGGCATCAGTAAACGAAAAACGCCGTCATACATGACGTTCCATAGTAGAGGTCCCAGAACCGACCCTTGTGGCACGCCTCCAGATACTTCATGCCCCTCTGTCGCCTCGCTGGTGTCATATTTCAGGATTCTATCCTTGAAATAGCTTCTTGTAATCCAAAGTAGGTACTCCGGGACGTTGAGCGCCTCGAGGGCATCCAGGATGCAGCCCCATTTAGCCGTGTTGAAGGCATTTTTGACATCCAACGTTGTCACTAGGCAGTACTTCTTAGCGCCGCCTTTCCATCTGCATCCGGCTATCGCTCCCAAAGGCTAGCTCGACTACCTTGCCGATCGCATCCAGCGTAGATCTCGCTTTGCGGAAGCCATACTGCTGCGGTGAAACTCCACCAGCAGCTGCAATAGCGCCGTCAAGCCGTGTGCAAATCAGGTGCTCCAGTAGCTTACCGACCGTATCGATCAGGCAGATAGGGCGATATGCAGCTGGATCATCGAGCTGCTTGCCAGGCTTCGGTAGTAGGACCAGGCGCTGAATTTTCCAGCGGTTTGGAAACACTCCACTTCGTAGGCAGCTGTTGAACATAGGCATTGCCCCACGGGTCATTCTCCGCATTGTCGCAGAGGTCCAAGAAGCATCTGCGTTTGCTATCTTTAACAAGCTTTTGGAAGCGTCTCCTGCTGGCGAGAAACTCAGCCTGCCGTTCCTGAAACAAGTGATCCACGTGAGCGCTGGTAGCGGCGTCTCGCATAGTTGCAGTCGCTCCGAGCCTCGGCTATCTCCTCATTCCACCAGTATACTGGGAAATGGTGCCTATGGTATATTCTGTTCCTGGTCATGCTAGAATCGCACGCTCTGCTTAACATCCGCATGGTTTTGTCAACCACGTCTTCGGTGCTATCAGCTGTATCGGAGACCTCAGCAGACTCTAGACAGGCACTAAAAGTCCGCGTGTCAAGCGTATCGACGCGATACGGCGATCCTGGCGTACTCCAACGGTGTACCATATGGCGACGTGATCACTAGCATTGAAAGAGTCGTCGATGCTCCAACCCGACGAACTAAAAAGCGAGCTACTGACGAATGTTAAATCCACGACAGAACCCAGTCCAGCTCTGCTGAACGTGTGCTGTGTTCCGTGGTTTAGGAGCACCACGTCCAGCAGAGAGAACGCCTCGAGCAATGCCCGTCCCTTGGCATTAAATGCTGAGCTGCCCCACTCCTCTGCCCACGCGTTGAAGTCGCCTGCGATGACTGTAGGGTGGCGGCCTCTAGCGTCTGCTACCAGGGAGTCCGGGGTGTCTGCGAACTCCGAGAGCTGCAGGCTAGGTACCAGGTAGACGGAGTAAATCCACATGTCACCCACCAACGCACGCACGAAGCCATCCGCCCGGGAAACTCTGGTCAGTGGTGGCGCGGCGCACCCACAGGACCAAATGGCCGCTCTTCCTGATGAGTCAAGTGCACAGTTTGGTCTCTCCTGCAGCCGGTATGGCTCACTCAGCACTGCAAGATCGGCAAAGCGTTCACGCACTGTTTGCGACAACAAGTCCTGAGCCGCTGCACAGTGGTTAGGATTCAGCTGTATGCACTTCACTTTGCACGGCTTCTAACTCCTCCGCTGAGTGGACATCTACTACTGCCCGCCTGGTGGCTGATTGAGGCACTGCCCTTAGCGCTGCAAATGAAACACCACGCCTCGCTCTTACAACTTGCTGCCTTGTGACCCAGGTCTCCGCACCTGATGCAGCACTGGGACCTGTCCACTAGGTTGCGGCATCTGCTAGCGGTATGTCCCATTTCAAAGCATCTGAAGCACCTCGTGCGTGCTTCCTGCGGGCGGATGGTGCAGCTGGTCCAGCCGACTCGAACCGTACGCAAGGCAGTGATACTGCTCGCCAGGTTCGCGGGTACCGAGAAATTGGCTACCTGGGTGTTGCCGTATCCGGGTCGAATACTTTTGACACTGCAGGTATCAGCAGGTATATTAGCCTGCGTCGACAACGCAGCCACTATTTCCTTCTTGCTTGCCAACTCGTCCAGATCTCGAATCGCAAAGTGCGATTGCTCTGTAAATGAGCGAACCACTGCGCTCTTACCAAGCACCAGCTCCATTTCATCCTTAAGCTGCTTGGTACACTCCAGGCCGCCTTCCATTAGCTCCAGAAGCAAGTCGCCTTTAGCAGTGCGACGAGCTTTCGAGACCTTATCGCGGACACCGTTGAGCTTGCCATCGTCTCTGCGAGAAGCGAGCGCTAAAACTTCGCTGTATGACAGCTCGCTGGTACTTATGACTAGCGCATCTGATCTGCTCTTCAAGAGCTGCTTACCAGGCGGCTCGTCGTAATCCTCCGTTGTACCGTTTGCCACGTTGTGCATCAAGCAGGTTCCAAGGCCACCGGAACTGGGAGACCAGTTCTGCTTCTCTTGGATGGAGAGGGGCGCTGGCTAGGCTCGCGCTCTCGCTGTCTCTTGGGTGTAACGATCGTCCTCGCAACCGCGCTACCCTGCTGACTTGCCTTGCATACGCTGGGAGGCAATTTTGCCACCGGCGTAGTCTGGGTGGCAGAATCCGCGCTTACTTTGAAAGCTGGCTTACTTCCGCCTGCAATCGCTTCATAAAATTTAGCCGCGTTCGCTGCTAAATCCCTCACCTGCTGGTTGACATGCCGCTGCCCGAATAACAGAGCACTGAGGCTGGTAAGGGTGGCACCCAGCTGCTCGAAAGCATCCATCCCGGCCGGCTCCTGAGGTGAGGCGGCTGCCACAGGTGCAGGCGAGGCGGCTATGGGTGCTAAGCTTTGCACGAGGGGTGGTGCGACCCCCTGAGGGGGGGATCTCGGCAATGCCGAGCGGCGCACAATTCCTTCCAGTCCTACCATCTGTTTCCACTACGCGTAGGACTTCAAGCAGTCCCTCGGTGACCTTAGGTTTCCCTAAGGTGTTTAACCGGTGGAGGCAATACCGCCCCGAATCGGTCACCAGAGCCCCACGGAGCACCGCCGCGGCGGAGGGGTTTCGTTATAGCCGGTTCCGTGGCCTTTTGCTTATTTATGCTCGGAAGCTCCTACTTAGGACGCAGCAGAAAAAGACGCGCCTGTGTGCTGTGCTACGCAAAACACCGATCCCTTTGGGTATGCCACGAATTTTGTTACACCCAGTACACCAACCTTAAACACTGAAGACACTTCCAACTAGCGACAGCGCCACCTGTTACCAACACGGTTTAATTGTTTTAATTCATTTATTACGCGCTAAAAATAACTAACCTAAACTAAGTAATACTATTTGGTACACTATGACTACATTGGGAAAAAGATAGAACAATAGCATTTGCAGAACGGCCGTTAGGTAATGCGTCGCAAACGCTTTGGTTCCTCCTACTCCCGTTGTCCATTTCGCTCTCTCTCGGCCTTCCGCAGTTCGGTCGTAACAGCCGCCGCGAAGACGCTGAAGGCTTCCCAGCTGTCCCTGCTGGCTAGCAGCAGTCCACCTCAATGGCGCAGCCAAAACTCCTCTCCAAGTCCGCGCGAAGCTCGGTGAAGCGTGTGCAGTGTAGCAGCACATGCTCCGCATCCTCGACGACCCCTCCTCCGCAATGGATGCAGAAAGGAGCAGACTCATGGCCGAAACGGTGGAGATATCCACGGAAGCAGCCATGCCCGCTAAGTATCTGGGTGATGTAAAAGTTGACCTGCTCATGCCTCCTGTTCAACCACACCGATATATTCGGGATTAAGCGGTGAGTCTAACGGCCTTTAGTGGACGAATCCCAGCGCCTCTGCCAGTTGATCAGCGTGCGCGATTTTGCCGTGTTTCGCGCTGCCTTCTTGAGGGCCACTGAGAGGTCCTTGCCATGTGTCTCCTGGTGCACCTCGGCGATATCCCTGGCGAGCTCCGAGATGGGGGCAATTCCGGCTAGCACCAGGCACGCATCGTCCGAAATGGTTCGGAATCTGCAACACACTCTGATCGCCCCAAGGCGGTGGGTACCCGACAATCCACGGGAGTAGCTGACATAGCGGAGGCTAAGTTGCCATATAGGCGCCGCGTACAACATCACCGCCCTAGTCACGCTGGATAGAAGTTGTCTTCTGCCCTGCTTAGGGCCCCTCGTGTTAGGCATAATGCGCGATAATGCCCTGTTAGTCAAAGCTGCCTTCGAGCTGGCATATGCCAGATGCTCCTTGAAGCACAGCCTGGTCTCCAGCATCACTCCCAGGTACTTTATTGCCCTCTTTGAAGATATGGTTGAGTTTGCTACTTGTATAGCGGCTGTCTCAACCGCTTTCCGACTGCTTATAAGCACGGCCTCGGTTTTCTGAGGGGCAATTTGTAGTCCGACCGAAAAGAGCCACTGAATGACAACTTCGGTAGCTTGGTTACATCTATCCTCGGCTGTCTTGAGCTCCTTTGCAACCACAACGCCACGTCGTTCGCAAAACCCACTATACGGACATCGTCTGCCATCGGAAGCCGAAAAACGCCATCGTACATGGCGTTCCACAGGAAAGGGCCAAGTACTGACCCCTGTGTCACTCCTCCGGATACGCGGTACTCCTCAGTTGCCTCGCAGGTGTTGTAAAGTAGGACTCTTTCCTGGAAGTAGCTCCTGATCATCCTCAACAGGTACTCTTGCACTCTGAATGCTTCAAGCGCCTCCAAGATGCATCTCCACTTTGCCGAGTTAAAAGCGTTCTTGACATCCAGCGTTGCGATCAGGCAGTATTTTTTGGCACCACCTCTCCATCTACTGCCGGCAATCGCTTCCGAGGCTATCTCAACCACCTTACCGATCGCATCGATCGTTGATCTTGCCTTGCGGAAGCCGTACTGGTGGGGTGACACTCCTCCCGCAGCATCTTGGGCCATTTCAAGGCGTGTGCAAATGACTTGTTCCAATATCTTGCCAACCGTATCTATAAGGCAGATAGGTCGATATGCAGCTGGGTCATCAAGCTGCTTGCCGGATTTTGGTAGTAGAACCAGGCGCTAAACTTTCCACCGGTTTGGGAATTCTCCGCTGCTTAGGCATGTGTTAAACATGTGCGCAAATAAGTCAGGTCGCAGCGCGAGGGCTAGCCTGAGCGCTCGGTTGGGAATTCCATCGGGGCCGGGTGCCTTGCTGGGCTTCATCCTCTTTGCGACATGGCAAATCTCCTCTACAGTGACCTCCTCAAAAACGGCAGGCGTGGAAGCCACCGCCGGAGAGCCGCCGATCTCGTCAGGCATGCTAGGGAGCACATGAGCTACGATCGCCCTTAACGCCTCTGGACCGGAAGGATGGCAACGGGAAAAGCGGTTGAATCTTTTGACCACGATTTTATATGCATCACCCCACGGGTCGTTTTCCGCCGAGTCGCAGAAGTCAAGAAAACATCTACGCTTGCTGTCCTTGATCAGCTGTTGCAGATGTCTCCTGCATACGAGAAAAGCTGCTTTTCGGAACTCTCGGAACTCCTGTGAGCCGCGTGAGCGCTGGTAGCGGCGTCGAACTTTGTTGCATTCGCTCCTAGCCTCTGCTATTTCTTCGTTCCACCAATATACTGGAACATGGTGCCTCCGGTAAGTTTTTCGTCTGGCCATGCTTGCCTCACAAGCGCTGCTTAGCAGCGACATGGTCCAATCAACCACCTCGTCGGTGCTGCCGGAATTGATCGGGATCTCAGCGGACTCCAGCTGAGTACCAAATATACGCGTGTCGAGAGTCTCGGCACGGTATTTTGTCCTCGGTTGATCTGGGCCCAGCTGGCGATCAGGGCGCTCTCCCACGGTGCACCAAATAGCAGCGTGGTCGCTAGCGTTGTAGGTGGCATCGATGCTCCACCTGGATGAGCCAAACATCGAGCTGCTGACGAACGTTAGGTCCACAACGGAACCCAGCCCTGCTCTGCTGAAGGTGTGCTGTGTGCCCTGGTTGAGTAAGGATACATCCAGTAGCGTGAGGGCTTCCAGCAGCGCTTGACCTTTGGCGTTAGTCGACAAGCTGCCCCACTCCTCCACCCACGCATTAAAATCCCCTGCGATGACGAGAGGGTTACGACCTCTAGCATCTGACACCAGGGAGTCAAGGGAGCTAGTGTACTCCGAGAGCTGCAGACTAGGAGGCATGTAGACGGAATACATCCACATGTCACCCACCATAGCACGCACAAAGCAGTTGGACCGATGCACTCTGGCCAGGGGTATCGCTGTGCTCCCGCAGGACCAAATAGCCGCTCTACCTAAGGTATCTAGTACGCAGCTAAGGCCCTCGCGCATCCGGTAGGGCTCACTGATTAACGCTACGTCTGCAGAGTGTTCACGCACTGTTTGCGACAGCAAATCCTGCGCCACTGCACAATGGTTCAAGTTTAATTGAATGAACTTCAGTTGGCACGGCCTTGTGCACTACCGCTAAATGGGCATCTACTGCTACCTGCCTGGTGGCTTGTGGATGCACAGCCTTTCGCACTGCAGATAAAGCATTTTGCCACCTCGCTCTTGCAGCTCGCTGCCTTGAGGCCTAAATTTCCGCACCTGATGCAGCAATTTGACCTATCGACCGGGTTACGACAGTTGCTTGCTGTATGTCCCATCTCCAGACATCTATAGCACCTAGTACGCGCGTCCTGCATGCGTACGGCGCAGTTGGACCATTCAATTCGAAACCAGCGCAAGGCTGTGATGCTTCCCGCCAGGTTCGCCGGGACTGAGAAGTGCGCCACATGCGTGTTGCCATACCCCGGACGCAAGCTCTTAAAGTTGCATGCTTTAGCTGGGATATAGCCTGCGCTGAAATTGCAGCCACTTTCCTCTCTGCTGGCTAGCTCATCCAGCTCTCTCATCACAAATGAGATGCTCAGTATTGAGCGCACCACGGCGCTTCCACCTAGAACCTGCTCCATCTCTTCCTAAGCTGGTGGTGCATTCCAGGCCGACTCCATTCAGCTCTAGAAGCAGGTCTCCTTTCGCTGTGCGACGTGCTTGTCTCACCTTGTCTCGAACTCCATTAAGCTTGCCATCACTCCTGCGCGTGACTAGCGATAAGACTTCGCTGTAGGTAAGTTCGCTTGTACTTATCACCAGCGCATCAGACCTACTCTTGGTAAGCGGCTTGCCAGGCGTCTTACCGGGTGGCTTGGTAGCCTTCTTGCGTTGAGCCGTCTGCCATTTGCTGCATGGGGCCGACTCCGAAACCACTGGATCCGTGGGGCCAGTTCGGTTTTTTTTCGAGGGCGTTGCGTGCTGGCCAGGCTCGCGCTCTCGCCGCCTCTTGGGCGATGCTATCGTCCTCGCAAAGCCGCTGCTCTGCTGGCGAACCTTATCGGCTGCGGACACTGGTAGCTTTGCAGCCGGTAGCGTCTGCGTAGCCACGACAGCACTGTCAGTGGAAGCTATCCTGCTCTTACAGGCCGAAGCCTCATACAGCTTAACAGCCCTTGCTGCTGGTTGCTTGGTTCACATGCCTCTGCCCACTCAGAAGGGCATTTAGGTCATTAAGGGTATCGCCCAGCTCCTTAAACACATCTTTCGTCACCGACTCTTTCCCCTGGGGTGAGGCGGCAGGCGCAGGTGAAGGCAGGGCACCTGGAGATTCCAGACTCTGTGCCGGTGGTGGCGCCAACCCCCGAGGGGGAGATCTCGGCAAAGACGAGCGGCGCACAAACGCTTCCAGGGCTGATGCTCGAACCTAACGCTCGTTGAACGCTCGTTGAATTGAATTTGAGCTTCCAGCAGTCCCACGTTGACCAGAGGTTTCCCTCGGGCTTTGAACCGGTGGAGGGTATACCGCCTCTACACGGTCACCAGAGCCCCACGAAGCACCGCCGCGGCGGAGGGGGTTGGTAGTAGCCGGTTCCGTGGCCGTGCTTGATGCTGCTAGAAGTTCCCGTCTAAGAAACCACGCAATAACCAGCGCGCCTGATGGCTATGCAGCACTCTTTAGAGTATCACTTGAGCGTATGCAAAAGCCGTTCTTGCTTGCACCCAATGCACAAACCACGCCCAGCTGGGACACCTTCTGGAGTGTAAGCGCCACCTGTGGGTGTGTGTGTGTGTTTTTTTTTTTTTTCTTATGGAACGCCACGAAGGGTTTGAATCTTTCAAAGATACTGGTGGCCCGTACCACCAAGCATGCACGATTTCCACGTACTAAACACACCCTACACAACAACGCGCCTCATCCCAAGGGATCATGATTAAGTATTACTTCTCAAGGATGGGATGCCTTAAAAGGCCGTCTTCTAATTCATCCAGTTCTTGGACCATCCTTCTTTCTACATAAGTATCGCTCAGTGCTCCGCGTCGCTCTCTTTCGCACCTACGGAGATCCTTCTGGATGCAAACGATCCTCTGGAGTACCGCATTCCAGTTCGAGTCAGATTCCAACATGTACGACACCAGCTCTTCCACTGATGGTAGGGGTGTTGCTCCTGCTAGATATCTCGGGCAGTGGTACAGGACATGCTCAGGATCTTCCTCGCAGCCCAGACAGACCGGACATTGCGGCGTCTCCTCGTGCCTGTACTTAAACAAGTATTTCCTATACCCTCCGTGGCCGGTAAGGAACTGCGTCAGATGGAAGCTAGTAGATCCTCCTCGTCGTTCTATCCACTCCTGGATTTTTGGGATGAGCCTATTCGTCCATCTACCTTTGGTTGAGAAGGTCCACCTGGCCTGCCACATGGCCAGGAAAGCCTGTCTCTCCGACCTCCTAACAGATTCGGGCGGTGCGATGCCATAGACTTCCGCCAGGCGTGAATTTCCGTCATCTTGCTGGCTAGTAGGTCCACAGGCATCATGTTCGCTAGCACAAGTGCAGCGTCATCCGAAACCGTACGGAATCCCGAGATCACTCTTGGTGCGCGTAGCCGGTACGGCGCTGCCAGCTTCCTCGGAAGGCTCATATTTCCGTCCAGGGCTGCCGCCCAAATCGGTGCAGCATACAAAGCAACTGACGCCACTACTTTTCCAAGAAGTAGTCGCCTTCCACCCTTGGGTCCTCCTAGGTTTGGCAGCATCCGAGAGAGAGCTGCCTGTAATTTTGCTGCCTTCATACCGACATACTCGACGTGAGGCCGGTAACCCAGCCTGTTATCCAGTATAACTCCTAGGTACTTGATATATGGTTTGGATTTGATGGTAACATTACCAACCTCCACCTCCATAAATTCAGTCTTTTTCCTGCTCGTTATCAGAACTGCCTCTGTCTTGTGCTCTGCTAGTTCCAGGCTTGCAGCCCGCATCCATGATTCTATTATCTTATTAGCTTCATTAGCTGCTTCTTCTTCTTCTCGTATGTGATTTGCCACAACTACGAGGGCCAGGTCATCTGCGAATCCAATAAGCTTACATCCCTGTGGCAGGCGCAGTCTGAGTACTTCGTCGTACATCACGTTCAACAGGAGGGGTCCCAATACTGAGCCCTGTGGAACACCTGCAGTGACGTTAAATCGCTTAATTCCATCCTCTGTGTCGTATTCCAAAGTCCTGTCAGAAAGATAACTCGTTAGAATTCTCATTAGATAGGGCGGTATTCCAATTATTCTAAGGGCATTTAGGATGCGCGTCCAGCTCGCCGAGTTGAACGCGTTCCGAATATCCAGCGTAACTACTGCGCAATATTCCTTTTCGCCCCATCTCCATCGTGTCCCTTCTATCGCTTTTGTTGCGATGTCGACCACTGCCTTGATCGCGTCCACCGTTGACCGTGCCTTGCGGAATCCGAATTGGGACTCCGAAAGTGCATGTCTGGCGTCCAGTTTCGTTAGCAGTCTTGCGTAGATAATTTTCTCCAGAATCTTTCCCGCCGTGTCAAACAGACAAATCGGTCTAAGGCCCGAGGGTTCTTCGACTGGTTTGTCTCCTTTTGGCAGCAGGATGAGTCGCTGGACTTTCCATACTTTTGGGAATACTCCCTCCTGTAAGCAGTGAGTGTAGGTGTCCGCAAATTCCTGGGACCTTGACAAGCTTATGTTTTTGTAAAAAAATATGTAAATTTTTTATTTAAATTTAAGCTTGTTAAAAAAACATATAATATACTAAATTTGAAAAAAAATAAAAATGTATCAGCTTATTGCCCCTTTTGAATATTATTATCTGATGTTTTTATGCCGGGCAGGGCCCGGGCCGGGCCGGGCTTTTATGAAAATAACCCGGGCCGGGCCTCTTTTTTGAGGCCCGTGTCCATCTCTAGTATGGATACACGCATCCTGAGGCTCTTACTGTGCGGCATTAGCCCGAAATGAACTCCCAGCCGTTGCGCCCTTTGCCTGCTGCTCGTCCTTCTCAGCAAATCGCACGAAACATCTTTTGCCAGCTTTGCCAGCTGGATTAACATTATGTTTCTAAGCTCAAACCCTAATACTGCGTGTGGCGGTAGTAGAATTGAAGGAGTGGATGCGCTTGACATGTTTGCTTATGCATAAAACGATGCCGATGCGAGAACGAAAGTGACAGAGCTAACTGTGGGAACCACTTGAGTCAGCTGCCAAGATGCGGCCACCAACTTATCATCTCGCTCTCAGGCCATTATTTTTCTTCATCCTCTATTTTTGTTGCCCATCCTTAAACTCAAAGTTGCCGCATTGCCTCTTTATGGAATCAGCGGGTTGCCAGCCGTCTGTAGCCAGTTTATTACATGTCGCTTCATTGTTTGCCTTTAAATTTTTATTTTAGTTTTACGCGATTCTTTTTGCTGTTCCCAGCACTTCCACCCACTCCAAAGTGGGCGAAACCAAAGCAACCAGAGTGAACTTAGATGACAGTTGAGATGTTATATGCACGTTTACTATAAATCTTATTATCTTATTTCAGATTACAAATTCGTATTCCGTGCGATTAGTGCCATAACAAAGGTGGATATACTGTAGCACTTAACAATGTTAAATAAAGTAAATAAATAATGTAAAAAGTTTTGAGATTTTTTGGGTTGTTCTAGGCTTTTGATAAAACAAATAATATCGATAGAAAATTTTCTCCATTTAGTAAGTAACACTCTTCGTTTTATTCATATACTTAAATCAGGATCTTATTGTATAATAGAAAAATTCTTATAATTATTTGTATAAAAATGTTTACATATATATTTCTACTAATATCAATAACTTTACATCATCTATGTATAAACATACATAAAAAAGTTTTGTCCTGATGAGAATGGAAGAGCCACAGCCTAAACGAAAAGAGCTAGAAGGCTGAAATTTTCACACAATTTTCCATGCATGTAGTAAGTGAGCACTAAGGAGGGAATTTTTATTTGGACAACTCCTTCAAGTACCTCCCATACGATTTGGAGCACTTTTTACCCATTTTAAAAAACAAATTACAATTACAACAAGTACCCATTCCACTACTGTCGCCTGATTATCGTACAAGCTGAGAGTTTGATCGCGAGCGAGAATACAAAAACAAAACAAATGCGCAGTGACTCCTTCGCGTCGCACAAGCAAAATCATAAGAAAAGGTTCGACACTTGCAAAAAAGAAACGGATTTCCGCTTCTTAATGAATAAGTGCATACACAATTAAGTGAACAATGCGCTTGAAAATAATTTTCAAAATTTTATGTACAAGTATAACTTCGTGCACATTTTTTTTTTTTCGAATTTGTGTGCCTTTGACAATTGATTAACGAGCCAAGTAGAGTTTGTTGTTGTTGTCAGTGTTGTTGTTGGGTCGCACTGCTACTTTTTGTTGGTGTCATTGATTTAAAAAAAAAAACATAGTGGCGCATAGTTAATTTTGGCTATGCCAAGACTATGATACCCTTCACACAGCCAAATCAATGCTCCCACCTTTTATTTTTCTGTGCAGTTGTTGGTAATTTTTCGCTAATTTTTGTACTCTTGAGCGTCATTTACTTGTTTGTGTGCGAAAACAACAACAATTTGACATGTAGGTACTTGAAAGTGCACGACAGAGAAAACAATTGATAGTACGATATGGTAAATTTGTATGGTGGCTATGTCGTAGAATGCTCCGATCGAAATTAAATTTCATAGTGAACAAACTCGACATAATCTTAGCAATCTGTAAAAGTTTCATCAAGATCGTTTCAGCAGTTTGGCCGGAAATCGTGTTGATATGGTAAATTTGTATGGTGGCTATATCGTATAATGCTCCGATCGGGATGAAATTTCATAGTGAACAAACCCGACATGATCTTAGCAATCTGTGAAAGTTTCATCAAGATCGGTTCAGCAGTTTGGCCGGAAATCGTGTTGATATGGTAAATTTATATGGTGGCTATATCGTATAATGCTCCGATCGGGATGAAATTTCATTGTGAACAAACCCGACATGATCTAAGCAATCTGTGAAAGTTTCATCAAGATCGGTTCAGCAGTTTGGCCGGATATCGTGTTGAAACAGACAGACGGACGGACAGACGGAAATCAATTCCTGAGCTCGTCCTGATCATTTTGATATACAGTTTATGGGGTCTCCATCATTCCTTTAAGGCGTTACAGATTCATGACAAAGTCAATATACCCTGTGAAGGGTATAAAAATTGCATTGGCCGTTGCTTCTTATGATATCGCAGCCACTTTACTTAATTGTGGTCGCACAGCGCATTCTACACTTAAGATTCCATTAATTTGATTCATTTAGAAACACCACATTGCTCAATTTCAAAGCAATCTAATATTGCTGCTGTGCTCAAAGATTGCAAGCTTATTGTTTGGGATGAGTGTACTATGGGCCATAAAGGTGCGTTTGAAGTTGTAGATCGATCTTTGAAAGACATTCGATATAGTGAATACTTAATGGGTGGCATAACTGTTCTCTTAGCTGGTGAGTTTCGACAAACTGTTCCAGTGATCCCCAGAGGAACAAGAGCAGATGAAATAAATGCGTGCTTAAAGACTTCAATTTTGTGGCCCAAAATACAGAAAATTGCATTAACGAAGAATATGCGAGTGCACTTAAAAGGTGATAGCATAGCTGGTGAATTAGCAAAAATGCTTCTTCAAATAGGAAATGGATTATTTCCAACCCATGATGGCAAAAAAACTTTACCATCAACTTTGTGTCATGTTGTGAAAAGTATTGAAGAGCTAACTCTCAAAATATATCCGGATATGACAAATATCTCTCAAAAATCACTTGAATGGTTTTCAGAACGTGCTATTTTGACTGCGAGAAGTGACAATGAATTGGAAATAAACGAGTTTTTATTAAAATCATTTCAAAGTGAAAACATAGTGGCGCATAGTTAATTTTGGCTATGCCAAGACTATGATACCCTTCACACAGCCAAATCAATGCTCCCATCTCTTATGTTTTGTGCAGTTGTTGGTAATTTTTCGCTTATATTTTTACGCTTGAGCGTAATTTACTTGTTCGTGTGCGACAACAACAACAATTTGACATGTAGGTACTTGAAAGTGCACGACAGAGACAACAATTGAAAGTACGATATGGTAAATTTGTATGGTGACTATGTCGTAGAATGCTCCGATCGAAATTAAATTTCATAGTGAACAAACCCGACATGATCTAAGCAATCTGTGAAAGTTTCATCAAGATCGGTTCAGCAGTTTGGCCGGAAATCGTGTTGATGTAGTAAATTTGTATGGTGGCTATATCGTATAATGCTCCGATCGGGATGAAATTTCATTGTGAACAAACCCGACATGATCTAAGCAATCTGTGAAAGTTTCATCAAGATCGGTTCAGCAGTTTGGCCGGAAATCGCGATGAAACAGACAGGCGGACAAACGAACGGAAATCAATTCCTGAGCTCGTCCTGATCATTTTGATATATAGTTTATGGGGTCTCCCATCATTCCTTTAAGGCGTTACAGATTCATGACAAAGTCAATATACGTGAAGGGTATAAAAATGACATATAACTCTATTGATTCTGTGACTGAAATCGAAGATGCAGTTCATTACCCCGTCGAGTTTCTTAATTCATTAAATCCGGCTGGCCTGCCTCAACATAAATTAACTTTAAAGATTGGTTCACCTGTAATGTTGATTCGCAAATTGAAACCGCCGAAACTGTGCAATAGTACAAGATTGCAAGTTAAAGTCCTTCATGAGAATGTTGTCGTAGCAATTATCTTTACTGGCAATGGTATAGGGGAAACGGTTTTAATACCGAGAATTCCATAAATACCTTCTGATTCTGAATTGCCAATTCAAATTAAAAGATTGCAATTTCCTTTAGAAGTTTGCATTGCCTTAACAATTAATAAATCACAGGAACAAACTCTTAAGTTAGCCGGACAAGACTTAAGACACGATTGTTTTTCTCATGGCCAATTTTAAGTAGCCTGCTCAAGAGCCAGTTCACCAAAAAGTTCATTTGTATTAGCACCTGACGAAAAAACAAACAATATCGTTTTTAAAGAAGCTCTTAACAATTGTTAATAATTGCAAATTAAATTCAATAAGTGGATAAGGCCTACTGGGGAAACCACAATAAAAAATGTCGCGCCTGATTCTCTACCTCAATGGTGGCGTGGAAAAGAGAATATTAAATACTTAGCTTTAATATTTTGTGAAATACTTTCTAATTTATTTACTTTGTATCTATCTTCTATTGCTAAAATTTATATAAACTATCCGTGCAGCGAAGTAAGCGGGCCACTTACTAGTCTATATGTATTAAAGAGTTTGTCCTGATAAGAATGGAAGAGCCACAGCCTAAACGAAATATATATAGTTTTAAAAAACTAAAAAACACGCTTTTAGAGCAAATCAAACTAAAAAGTTAAAAATAATTTTTCAAATAAGCTTAAAACAATAATAAATGATAAATAGTATTATTGTAAAAAAAGCGTTGGGCGCTCGATGTACGAGAAATATGGACAAAGCCCCCCACGCTTTTATTTTACAATAATGCTAGTATTTATCATTTATTATTGTTTTAAGCTTATTTGAAAAATTATTTTTAACTTTTTAGTTTGATATGCTCTAAAAGCGTGTTTTTTAGTTTTTTTAAACTATATTTATTTTTCACTTTTTAGTTCGATGTATTATAAAAGCGTGTTTTTTAGTTTTTTTAAACTATATTTATTTTTTAATTTTTAGTTCTATTAATTATTGAAAAAAAAATATTTGTAAGTTCTAGTGAACATGAACATGGTGCAGATTTAAAACAAGTGGAAACGTTGCAGTCGGACGCAACCGACTGCGGCATACTCGATACCAGTATTAAAACCGCTTAAAAAGATGCCTGATTGCAAAGGGGTACGGATGGGGCAGGGGTATACGCTGCCTTAACGATTCTCCGATGCAGATGGGGATGACACCAACTATCTTCCTTCCAAATTTGGTGACTCTAGCTCGAAGTTTGTAAAAGGTGTGGAAAGGGGGGCTGGGGGCGGTATGGTTGGGTTTGGAATCTAATTTTTTACTGCAGATCTTTGCGAAATGTCGATTGCTATCTTCATACCAAAATTGGTGACTCTACCTCGAAGTTTGTAAAAAGTGGTGAAAGGGGGACTGGGGGCAGTATGGCTAGGCGTGGCATCCACATTTTTGATGCAGATCTTTGTGGAATGTCAATTGCTATCTTCATACCAAATTTGGTGACTCTAGCTCGAAGTTTGTAAAACGTGGGGACAGGAGGGTTGGGGGCGGTATGGGTAATTGTGGCATCCAAAGTTTTGATGCAGATCTTTGTGGAATGTCAATTGCTATCTTCATACCAAATTTGGTGACTCTAGCTCGAAAATTGTGAAAAGTGGGGAAAGGGAGCTGGGGGCGGTATGGGTGGGCGTGGCATCCAAAGTTTTGATGCAGATCTGTGTGGAATGTAAATTGCTATCTTCATACCAAATTTGGTGACTCTAGCTCGAATATTGTAAAAAGTGGGGAAAGGGGGGCTGGGGGCGGTATGGGTGGTTGTGGTACCAAAGTTTAGATGCAGATCTGTGTGGAATGTCAATTGCTGTATTCATACCAAATTTGGTGACTCTAGCTCGAAAATTGTAAAAAGTTTGGAAAAGGGGGCTGGGGCAGTATGGCTGGGCGTGGCATTCAAATATTTGATGCAGATCTTTGCGAAATGTCTATTGCTATCTTCATACCAAATTTGGTGACTCCAGCTAAATGTTTGTAAAAGGTGGGGAAAGGGGGGCAAAATGGGTGGGCGTGGCTCCAAAACTTTGATGAAGATTTTTGGGGGTCGTTGCCAGCTATCTTCCTAACAAATTTGGTGGCTCTAGCTCCTTTACTTTGGAAGATACACGCATTCCCGTTTTTGTCAAAGCGTTGGGGCAGCTTGGGGCGGCTAGGCTGGTATTTGTGGGCGTGGCATCCAAACTTTTGATTCAGTTTTTGGGGGGTCATCATCGCCTTTCTTCGCACCAAATGTGGTGGCTCTAGCTCAAAAACTGTGGGAGATATATGTTATTCTGATTTCAAAATGCGGGGGGCTGGGGGCGGAATGGGTGGGCGGGGCTCCAAAACTGTGATGCAGATTTTTGGGGGTCGTTGCCAGCTATCCTTTTACCAAATTTGGTGGCTTAAGCTCCAAAACTCTGGAAGATACACGCATTCCCGTTTTTGTCGAAGCTTTTGGGCAGCTTGGGGCGGCTAGGGCATTATTGGTGGGCGTGGCATCCAAAATTTTGATGCAGTTTTTGGGAGGTCATCATCACCAATCCTGGCACCAAATTGGGTGGCTCTATTTCAAAAACTTAGGGAGATATAAGCTTTGTTGACTTAAAAATTCAGGGGGGCTGGGGGCGAAATGGGTGGGCGTGGCTCCAAAACTTTTGATGCAGTTTTTTGGAGGTTGCTAGTAGCTATCTGTTTACCAAATTTGGTAGTTCTAGCTGTAAGGATGTGCGAAATATGTGGATTTATCGGTTTTGAGTTATCGAATTTATCGATTTTTCAGCCTCCCAGTTCTCGTAGTACCCCAATCTTGACACTTTTCTGTCCCGGCTATAGATAAAGATATTTGCAAAGTTTCAAGTCTCTAGCTAGAAGGGTGTGGAAAAAGGTTTCGTTCATACGGTCGGGCGGACGGATGGACAGACACCATGGCGGAAATTGCACAAACCCTTTACCTTCGGTATCGAGTATAAAAACAACAAAAAAAGATGGCAAAAAACAAACCAAACAAGTGGAAACGTTGCAGTCAGACGCAACCGACGGCGGCATACTCGATACCAGCATTAAAACATGTAAAAAGAGGCCTGATTGTAAAGGGGTACGGATGAGGCAGGGGTGTACAATGCCTTAAAGATTCTCCGATGCAGATGGGGATGCCACCAACTATCTTCCTACCAAATTTGGTGACTCTAGCTGAAAGTTTGTAAGAGCTGTTGAAAGGGGGGCTGGGGGCAGTATGGCTGGGCGTGGCATCCAAAGTTTTCATGCAGATCTTTGTGGAATGTCAATTGCTATCTTCATACCAAATTTGGTGACTCTAGCTCAAAAATTGTTTAAAGTGGGGAAAGGGGGGCTGGGGCCGGTGTGGGTGGGCGTGGAATCCAAAGTTTTGATGCAGATCTGTGTGGAATGTCAATTGCTATCTTCATACCAAATTTGGTGACTCTAGCTCGAAAATTGTCAAAAGTGGGGAAAGGGGGGCTGGGAGCGGTATGGGTGGGCGTGGCATCTAAAGTTTTGCTGCACATCTTTGTGAAATGTCAATTGCTATCTTCCTTCTAAATTTGGTGACTCTAGCTCAAAGTTTGTAAAAGGTGGGGAAAGGGGGGCGGAATGGGTAGGCGTGGCTCCAAAATTTTGAAGCGGTTTTTTGGGGGTCGTTGCCAGCTACCTTCCTGCCAAATTTGGTGGCTCTAGCTCCACAACTCTGGAAGATACACGCATTCCCGTTTTTGACGAAGCGTTGGTGCGGATGGGGGCGGCTAGGGCAGTATTGGTGGGCGTGGAATCCAAACTTTTGATGCAGTTTTTGGGGGGTCATCATCACCTATCTTGGCACCAAATTTGGTAGCTATAGCTCAAAAACTGTGGGAGATATAAGCTTTTTTGACTTTATATTGCGGGGAGGCTGGGGGCGGAATGGGTGGGCGTGGCTCCAAAATTTTTGATGCAGTTTTTGGGGGTTGCTAGTAGCTATCTGCCCACCAAGTTTGGTAGTTCTAGCTGTGTGGATGTGCGAAATATGAGGATTTATCGGTTTTGAGTTATCGAATTTATCGATTTGCCAGCCACCCTGTTATCGTAGAACCCCCATCTTGACACTTTAATGTACTATCCCATAGATAAAGAGAATTGGAAAGTTTCAAGTCTCTAGCTTGAAGGGTGTGGAAAAAAGTTGCGAACATACAGACGGACAGACGGACAGACACCATGACGGACATTGCACAAACCCAATATACTCTTTACCTTCGGTATCGAGTATAAAAAATAAATACATGGCAAACGTTTGAGTTTCACATGGATACATAGACAGGTAATATCTATAGCTACTGCAGTGGAGCAAAAAGAGCAAAAGCTTAGCAAATCTTGTACAATTAGTGCACGAATACAATATTATCTGTTTGAAAGGGCTTTACTTATGCAATTACAAATACTTTAAGTGTTCTATGAGGCAATTAAATAAAGCACCTTTTATTAAGTGTTATTGGTTAGATACATGTAGATTGTAGTTGGATACATATAATGTAGTTTATTGGATCTGTTCGTTTTCAGATCCAGTCTCAACTATATTATCCGTACCGTCTCTGTTTGAAGCTGTTACACAGTTCAAAGTGACGTACCCACACAACATCAGCCCTTTACCTACCTATCCACCTCCTCACCTCACCATTATTCCAGTACCCCATTTGGTAGTCCTCAAGTAAGTGCCACTTGTGTGCGTGGCAATGTGTTTCAATGTTGAGAGCTGAGCTGTAGTACTGCAATAGTACTCTAAGTACTCGGTACTCTGTACGGTACACTCAGTCTTCGCCACTACTCGTCACAACTGGTCACTGATGCGCCATAGTTTGAAGAGTATTTATCAGTACTTCCTCTTTGTTATTTTTTTTTATACCCTTAACCCATAAAATGGGTAAATAAGGGTATAATGGTTTTGTGCAAAAGTATGTAACAGGCAGAAGGAAGCATCTCCGGCCCTATAAAGTGTATATATTCTTGATCAGCATCAACAGCCGAGACGATATAGCCATGTCCGTCTGTCCGTCTGTCTGTCCGTCTGTCCGTCTGTATGAACGCGTGGATCTCAGA
>JARNME010000202.1:121847-172127 GCA_030179655.1 Scaptomyza flava
TTTTATTTAAAAAGGAGAAAAAAATATACCAAAAATACTAGAAATAATATACCAAAAAATACTAAAATATACCAAAATGTAAGTATTTTTTTACCAACGGAAAGTGTATATTTTTATATAAAATAAAAAAATATACCAAAAACTACTAAAAAATACCAGATTGTGTGTATTTTTTAACAACGGAAAGTGTATATTTCTATTTAAAAAGGAAAAAAAATTTAACAGAAATACTAAAAATATACCAAAATGTGAGTATTTTTACCAACGGAATATGTATATTTTTATTTAATAAGGAAAAAAAATATACCAAAAAGTACTAATAATATACCAAAATGCGAGTAATTTTACCAACGGAAAGTGTATATTTTTATTTAAAAATGTAAAAAAATATACCAAACAATACTAAAAAAAATACCAAAATTTGAGTATTTTTACCAACGGAAAGTGTATATTTTTATTAAAAAGGAAAAAATATATACCAAAAAATACCAAAATGTGAGTATTTTTTCCAACGGAAAGTGTATATTTTTATTTAAAAAAGGAGGAAAAAAATGTACCAAAAATATACAAAAAAATATATATATAAATAATTTTTTTTTTTATTATTTATTTATTATTTGCTCTAAACTTTTACTTATAGCTCAATTTATACACAGCTAGTCGGATATGCCCCACTTGCGGAAGGGTGTACTAAATTGGGCAAGTTAACTCTTGAATATAGTATACCCCACTTGTAAAGAAAAAATTTGTAGGGTATAATCCACCGTTGGTTTGACTTATGCTGTGTTAAATGGAATTGGAATGTGTTAATATATACGCAGTGGCACCGGTACTTATGTATACACTGCCCGACAACCAATAAGCACACTCTGTAACTTATCAGTTTAAAGGCAAATAACTCCCTACTCTGAATATGTTTCATGCTCATTCTTTTTTATACCCTTAACCCATAAAATGGGTAAATAAGGGTATAATGGTTTTGTGCAAAAGTATGTAACAGGCAGAAGGAAGCATCTCCGACCCCATAAAGTATATATATTCTTGATCAGCATCAACAGCCGAGACGATATAGCCATGTCCGTCTGTCCGTCTGTCTGTCCGTCTGTCCGTCTGTCTGTCTGTATGAACGCGTGGATCTCAGAGACTACAAGAGCTAGAGACTTCAGATTTTGTATTTAAGTTCTCCTATACCATAAGCAGAACAAGTTTTCTTCAAATTATCGATAACTATTCTGGTTTCCGATAAATACATAATATCGATAACAATAAAATATCGAATTTGGAAAATCTAAAAATTAGGGTTGAAGTAATGGGTAATAATAGAACTTTTCTGAAAATTTCGTTCAAATCGGTTAAGAAAACCGAGAATTAAAAAATAAATATAGTTTAAAAAAACTAAAAAACACGCTTTTATAATACATCGAACTAAAAAGTGAAAAATAAATATAGTTTAAAAAAACTAAAAAACACGCTTTTAGAGCATATCAAACTAAAAAGTTAAAAATAATTTTTCAAATAAGCTTAAAACAATAATAAATGATAAATACTAGCATTATTGTAAAATAAAAGCGTGGGGGGCTTTGTCCATATTTCTCGTGCATCGAGCGCCCAACGCTTTTTTTACAATAATACTATTTATCATTTATTATTGTTTTAAGCTTATTTGAAAAATTATTTTTAACTTTTTAGTTTGATATGCTCTAAAAGCGTGTTTTTTAGTTTTTTTTATTGATATTTATTTTTGGGACAGCCATTAGCACATTTTCGCTTTCGTGTCAATTTTTGCTTGTAAGCTGTCTTGTTTGGGTGTTGGACCAATTATCAATAAAATAAAGTAATAATGGGAAAAGGAAAACCGTTGGATGAGTCTGAAAAAGGCAAAATAAAGGCTTACAGGGAGTGCGGCCGTTCGATTCTTCAAATATCGAAAAATATTAAACGCAGCCGTAAAAATATTACTTCATATTTAAACAATGAGGATACCTATGGGAAAAACATGAAAGGTCGGCCCTCATCAGTAACAACAGCACCTGACAAGCGAATCATTTTAAGGCACGCGTCTAATTCCCACGACTCAGCCTCCAAAATAAAAGAAACAAGTAAGAAGGCTCTAGTCGGGAGAGCCCGACTAAAAGATACCCTGAACCCAGTTGCAATAAATAAATTAAATTTATGTAAGACTTTGGTATACTGACTTAGCTTCAATCGATTGAGTTCAATATCTCCGGTGTTTCTCAACCGATTTGGACGAAATTTTCAGAAAAGTTCTATCATTACCCATTACTTCAACCCTCATTTTTAGGTTTTCCAAATTCGATATTTTTTTGTTCTTTGATATTATGTGTATATCGGAAACCAGAATAGTTATCGATAATTTGAAGCAAATATGTTCTGCTCATGGTATAGGAGAACTTAAATACAAAATCAGAAGTCTCTAGCTTTTGTAGTCTCTGAGATCCACGCGTTCATACAGACGGACGAACGGACGGACAGACGGACAGAAGGACAGAAGGTCATGGCTATATCGACATGGCTGTTGATGCTGATCAAGAATATATATATTTTATATGGGGTCGGAGATGCTTCTTTCTGCCTGCTCAAAACAGTTATACCCTATTTTTTAACCCATTTCATGGTTCAGGGTATAAAAAATTTAATATTTTACGCATCGATTGCTTTCAAAACAAAGGTTTCTTATATTTTGTAGCCACAGTAAGATAACAGAGAGAATAACAAAGAAGAAGAAATATGACTGTTCATGGTACTCACTGCAAGCAGCATGCACAGCTGAGGGAATATATGCATGTCTGCATCAAAAGAGCGGCTTAAAGCTTGATCAGCGCGCGCGTCGCTCTTATGACTGCCGCTAGATATAAAATAATTTGAATGCAATCATGCGTCTTTGTTGTTATTTACGTTCACTCTTTTGCTTATGCGCGCGCTCTGCATGTCAAACATAAATCTTAATATCCCTATCTCCTCCGCACTCACTAAGCTAAGCTTGCCATAACTAAGAGGCTGCAGTTAAGGGAATGGCATTGCCTAATTTGCACCACCCATACCTAGCTCTTAAGTGCAAGCGTTGTATGTAAGATCTCGGTGTGTGTTGTGTAGAGGAATAAATTACTTTTTGGATCAGTGAGTTATTTATTTTTCTGATTTTCGTATTATTTATATACAATTCATATAAAATACGTATTTTAATGATAAGTTATAAAAAATATTTAATTTAAAACATTAACGATCAACGTATTTTAATTTCGTTTGTGGTTTTTTAAACACAAGAAAAATAAGTCGATTTTAGACTTAATAATTGAAGCAACATTATATATAGTTGTCTTCTATTTTGCATATTATATAATAGTTATAAACTAAGCAGTCTGAATATTCTTTTAAAATAATATAAGTTGGCATATTCAATTTTATTGAACTCTATACTTTGTATAGACGCTGTAACGTTGTTCAGTGAAGTCAATTTTTGACTTATTTTGAAGTATTTATTTATTTATAATACTTACTTTAAATTAGGCCGTCAGCCGTCAGGTGCTACAGGGGGATGATCACGCAGTGTCTAATGCTGGTACTTGTACTAGTATCTAGGTTGCGTGCCGTATCTGTAGTGCACTGGCGGAAGTGCGACTATACTCTCCTCGCGAGGGCGGCTGGAAACAGGCTCTTGGTAAGGTCATGTCTCTGCCAATGAGTGCTGGCAAATCGTAGTCGGGCGAGAGAAGACAACTCTCCAAATCACCTCAAGCCAAGGTGGAACAGCATACGCGGATGGTTGCGTGGCCGGGGAGAAGCTCGGTCTCTAGTATGCGGACTCAGGGGGAACAGCCGACCCACCCTGTTTTATGTAGGCTTCCCGCGGTACATGGGCTCTGCCGCGGGTGACGATCCCCTTCCCTATTACTCGTGGGAACAATATGAACTCTAATAATAACAACAAAACAATAAACAAAGAGGCCGACACTCGCCCAAAGTCGGATGGGACTAACAATCCCTCATCTTCTGCGCTGCCCGGTAAGCCAGCGGGCAGTGCTATTCCAGGTGTACGCGGAAAGGTTCCGGACAGGCAGCCGAGTCGTGGGGCGAGACCTGGATACAAGGTGCCGGCTAGAGATCCGCAGAGCATACATGCGGCGGGCTCAGCCTCCACCCCAAACCAGGCCTCAATCTCGATAAAGCCGAGCATGCCCGGACCTAAGAAGCCGTCGTACAACGACAAGAGACGTGCTGCGGGTATCTTGACCCGGAACCTGTCTGGCACAGAAACATCGCCAGAAGGTTCGCAGCTGGTGGAGTGGGCAAAATCAATTTTGCCCGATTTTCATCCAGCTCCAGCGAAAGAGCCAGATGCCGCTAAGCCAAAGCGGCAGCTACCGGAAGCCAGTAGCGCACCACAAGCCAAGCGGTCGCGCCAGCAGCTCGGGACGAAATCCTACGCCGAGGTGACGAGGGGTAAGATTCTTCTCGGTGTCCTGGATAAGGGCAGCGAGGGGGGCCAAATCCCGAGGAGCCAGTGGCCGTGGGTGGAGAACGAGCTGCAAGGAGCCTTTTTGCAGATCATGCTGGCAAATGGAGGACCACCGCCCGTATGCCAAGATGCCGGCTGGCATCAAGGTTGCGTGAAGGTGGTGGCATGTGCTGATATGCACTCAGCCAGGATTTACAAAGAGGCCATTTCCGCCCTGGGTGAAGTCTACCCTGGGGCCAAGTTGGAGGCTGTGGACTGGAAGGATGTGCCCAGCAGGCCTAGGACTCGAGTATGGGTATCGGCTAAACCCGATGATCCGGCCGAGATCCTAAAGGTCTTCCAATTTTGCAACCCGCAGCATCCGTCAAACGACTGGCGGGTGGCAAAATTGGAAAAGGCGGATGATCCACGGCGCCAGATCCTCTTGGTGTTGAACGACAAGACTGTCGAACACCTCGCCAAGTCCGGCGACACCTTACAGTACGGCTTTAAAACCGTGGCTGTTAGGGTGTATCGCTCGGACAAGGCCAACGAGTCCGTCGTGCAAGAGCCAGACCTGGAGATCGACCACGACGAAGATCTAGATGAGGAGGAGCTATTAGGTTATGCCTCTGAGACATCAGAGCTAGCCAGAGATCTCTCCCGGCTAGGCCACAGCGGGGGAGACATAGAGGTAGAGGACGATGAAGATGCCGACATTACTGTGGTGGAGAAGAGTTTGAAGAATGTCCTTGAGACTTCTTCAGATAAATCTACACCACAGTAAGGCAGCATCGGCTGCTCTTCTGCTGTACCTGGAGAGGGGTACAGTAGACATAGTCCTTATACAGGAACCCTGGGTGTGTGGTGGCAGGGTTTCCTGACTGAGGACACAAGAACACAAGCTACTAGTAGCTGGAACCGAAGGTAGATATAGAACCTGCATGCTTGCAAAAAGACATTTAAACATATTTTTGCTCCCAAAGTATAGCGACGCAGACAACACTGCAGCGTGTCTGGAGCTGGAGACGGAACCAATCCGACTAGCCTCTAGCTACTTCGCCCACGACCATAAGGGCGACCATCCGCATCCGTTGCTTCGCCAGCTGATCGCCGACTGCGAGCTGGGAGGCCTTCGGCTAATAGTGGGCTGCGACGCAAATGCCCATCATCATCAGTGGGGAAGCACTGATACAAACGTAAGGGGTGAGTTGATTTTTGACTACCTTCTCAATACCAACATGCTTATTTGTAATAATGGTAAGGACCCGACCTTTATTATCAAAAACCGCAGGGAAATCCAAGATATTACTCTTGTCTCTGCCTCTTTATGGGATCAAATCCTCTCTTGGAGGGTGCTGGATGAGCACTCCTTCTCGGATCACAGGTATATTGAAACCATACTACAGATCCAAAGTCCCAAACCAACTCAGTTCAGAAACTTAAGAAGAACTGATTGGAAGAATTATGCTGTTTCTCTGCAAAGATTGCTCCCTGAAACTCCACCTGAAGGGCCAAATACCGTCGAGTATACAACCTTTCTCATAAGAAAATTCAATAAAGCGTGTGAAAACGCCCTGAATGCATCTTGTCCTATTAGCAGACCAAAAAGGAAGAAGAAACCCCCTTGGTGGACAGCTAAAATCGGAGAGTTGAGGGCAGCTGCCAGAAAACTCTTCAATAAAGCAAAGGCTCAAAATGACGAACAGTCATGGGCTGACTACAAGGCAGGGCTCTCCATGTTCAAAAAGGAGCTTCGCAAAGCAAAACGAACTTCTTGGAGAACTTTCTGCTCAGAGATAGATAGTACTTCCGAAGCAGCCAGACTAAGGAAGCTACTAAGTAAAACTCCTCAGACTCTTGGTTTCATCAAGAATGCAAACGATGAATGGACATCATCCAGTGAAGAATCACTAACCTTACTCCTGGACACACATTTTCCGGGGGGAAAAAGATCGCAAAGACCTTGTGATCTGCACGCTAGCGGGGAGACACAGAAGCTTTTGCAATTGCTCAGTGAAAGCAATATCCATCGGGCAATTAAGAGCTTTAAACCCTATAAATCACCAGGAATAGACAATATCATTCCTGCCCAATTGCAGTCCGCGGGGAAATTAGCCATAAATTGGCTTAAGAACATATTCTTCAGGGTTTTTAAAAGTGGTACAATCCCGGGGCCATGGCTGGAATCGAAAGTAGTTTTCATCCCAAAAGCCGGAAAACCCTCGCACACAACAGCTAAAGATTTTCGACCTATCAGTCTCTCGTCTTTTCTACTGAAAACGATGGAGAGGCTGCTCTGTCTTCATTTGAGAAGCACTATTCCCATATCGCTTCTCTCACCAGTTCAGCATGCCTATTCTAAGGGCAAGTCTACCGAGACCGCACTGCATGCACTTACTGCATACATTGAAAAGTCTATACACAGGGAAAACTATACGCTAGTAGCGTTCCTAGACATAGAGGGAGCTTTCAACAACGTCACTCCTAGGACTATCACCGACTCGCTGACGGATTTGGGGGTTGACTCCCAGACTGTGCACCTGATTGATCAGATGCTCCAATGCAGGATCGTAAGGGCCGCACTGGGGGCAGTGACTGTCACCAAATCCGTTGATCGTGGAACCCCACAAGGCGGAGTCCTCTCTCCTCTTCTATGGAACGTAGCAGTAAACCAACTGCTGCTGTCCATGGATGGGGGAGGCTGCAAAGTGGTAGCCTATGCAGACGACGTTGCCCTAGCCTTTTCAGGCAAGTTCCCGCAGACGTTATGTGACCGTATGACGGAAGCCCTTGCTAGGCTTTCCGGTTGGGCAAAAAGATCTGGATTAGAAGTTAATCCTGCTAAAACGGAGCTGGTCCTCTTTACGAGGAAATACAAAATTCCGTCTCTACAGCCACCAACTCTAGATGGGGTTGAACTGTCCTTTAGTGACTCAGCAAGATACCTAGGTCTAATTCTAGACAAGAAATTAAACTGGAATCTTAATACTGAAGAGCGTATAAGGAAGGCACATGTTGCTCTATACGCCTGTAGGAAGACAATCGGACTTAAATGGGGCATGACTCCGCAAGTTGTCCATTGGCTCTACACTGCGGTAGTCAGACCAATTTATTCTATGGTGTTTCTGTCTGGTGGCCTGCACTTGACAAGAAAACAGTCACCAAGAAATTAGGAAGGGTGCAGCGAACTGCTGCGCTCTGCATAACAAGAGCTTTACGTACGACCCCGGGTAACGCTATTGATGCCATACTGCACTTCCTACCTGTCGAAATGATGGGGCGGAAAATAGCAACTATGTCAGCGCTCCGAATGAGGGAAGCCAAACAGTGGATAGGCCAGGATTTGGACATTCAAGTATCTTGGAAGACAATCCACTCATACCAGACAATACGGACTATCAGATCCCACAGGTGTATTTAGATACTCCCTCTACCACCCTAATCCCAACTAGAGAGAACTGGGAAGTAGGCTTGCCCGCAAGACCTGCGGAAGCCATAGAAATTTTTACAGACGGCTCAAAGCTGGACGGTAGAGTAGGAGGCGGCATTTTCTGCGCCAATTTCAACCTACGCAAAGCTTTTCGACTCCCTGACCACTGTAGCGTCTTCCAGGCAGAAGTGCTAGCAATTCAGGAGTCACTAAGTTACATTCCACATAGGTGTAATGTCAGCAAAATCTATATCCTCACGGACAGCCAAGCAGCTATTAGATCGCTGGAGTCGTACACGTCGAACTCTAAGGCTGTTCATAACTGTCGCAAATCTCCAAGCGAGATGGCAGAGCAGTTTAGCATATGCCTAGTATGGGTCCCAGGACATAGGGACATAGAAGGCAACTGTATCGCTGATGAACTCGCCAGATTAGGAACTACCATGGAACTCCTTCCAGACAAAGAGTGCATTGGTATACCTATGGCATCCTGTAGACTCAACCTAAGAGACTTCTTCGAGATGGAAGCCAACAGAGTATGGCAGCTCTCCACTCACAACTCACGTATTGCTCATCAAACCTGGCCAACCAGATGCCGGAAAAGATCAAATGAGCTCTGCCTCCTAAGCCGGAATAAGTGCTCTATTGTTACCAGAGTGATGACTGGGCATTGGCTTGTGGGGGCACATGCGGCCAGATTATTGGTCCC
The DNA here is from genome assembly GCA_030179655.1 of Scaptomyza flava. Taxonomy (NCBI): domain Eukaryota; kingdom Metazoa; phylum Arthropoda; class Insecta; order Diptera; family Drosophilidae; genus Scaptomyza; species Scaptomyza flava. The sequence goes on from JARNME010000202.1 coordinate 130,446, forward strand.
ATACAACGACTTCTGCAGAAGTTGTAGAGACGAGGAGGAAGAAGAAACAGTTCTTCACCTTCTTTGTACCTGTCCGGCCTTGTGGAAAACTAGGCAAAGAATCCTTGGTGACTTTTTCTTCGAAGATCTATCTGAACTTGCGAGTAAAAGACCCAAAGATGTAGCAAGGTACATCCAAGTCACAGGATGGACTCATGATGCGGAGTCATACCAAGAGTGATAGAGGGGTCTCAGAGCCTTTCGCGGCATCACAATGGGCCGAGTGTGGCCTAAGTGCGCCGAGGGGGTATCCCTCCTTGGTAACCGCTCTAACCTAACCTAACCTAACCTACTTTAAATTAAGTTGTTAATTTGTTTTGTTGTTTTTTTTTTTAACAAAAATAATAAGTCGATTTTAGACTTAATAATTGAAGCAACATTATATATAGTTGTCTTCTATTTTGCATATTATATAATAGTTATATAGACGCTGCTTAAGTGCATTTAAAAATCAAATAAAACTAAGCAGTCTGAATATTCTATTAAAATAATATAAGTTGGCATATTCAATTTTATTGAACTCTATACTTTGTATAGACGCTGTAACGTTGTTCAGTGAAGTCAATTTTTGACTTATTTTGAAGTATTTATTTATTTATAATACTTACTTTAAATTAAGTTGTTAATTTGTTTTGTTGTTTTTTTTTAAAACAAAAATAATACGTCGATTTTAGACTTAATAATTGAAGCAACATTATATATAGTTGTCTTCTATTTTGCATATTATATAATAGTTATATAGACGCTGCTTAAGTGCATTTAAAAATCAAATAAAACTAAGCAGTCTGAATATTATATTAAAATAATATAAGTTGGTATATTCAATTTTATTGAATTTTATGCTTACCTATAGACACTGTAACGCTGTAACAATCGTTTTACAGTGAAGTCAATTGTCTCACAGCCAAATTAAAAGATGTCTATTGAAACTTTAGATATAAGTGGTGTTTTGGTGCCGCATTCAGTTGTTCGCATATTTGGTGATGGAGCCTGCCTTTTTAGATCCATTTCCTACCTTTTATATGGTAGGCAAGGCTTCCATGGCACCATACGCCAACATATTGTAACCCATGTCGTTACCAACTGGGAAACTTTTGCTTGCTTCAGCATGAACATAAATGGAGAGTGTTATAGCTCTTCTGAACAATATGAGTGCACTATGTCAAATTCATATACTTATGGTACTGCATGTGAGCTTCAAGCAGCAGCAGAAATTTATGCTGTAAGTTTCAAGTTTTTCTAAATGGAAACTTATATCTATCATTAGGAAATGATATGCATCCTGTGAAAAAATTGCGTTTTACCGGCGAATTAATGAATGGACATTTTGATGTTTATATTCCTTTAGAGGAAGTATTAACTCAAGATACCGATACGTCAAGTGAATGTATAACTGAAAATGTTAAAAATCCTGTCAAAAGACGTAGTCGGTTCACCGACAAAACAACACAAACGGTACGAAAACTTATAGTTGAAAAATATCTTGAAAAAATAAGGGTAAGCACATAGAAGCATCAAAAAGATATCAGGTTAATAATCCAGAAGCTCATAGAGCTGCAAAGAGAAGACATCAGGCTGATAATCCTCAAGCTAATAGAGATGCAGTGAGACGACATCAGGCTAATAATCCTAATGCACGTCAAGAAAGGCGTTTGCGTGCATGGAGTGTTAAAGCCATGTTTGGCTTAAACTAGGATTTTGAAATAGCTTACAAGTCAGATAAAATTACTCAACTTGGTAGTATGAATTTGATATGCAAACATTGTAATGCTTTAAAATGGAAAAATTAGCCTTTGGGTATCTGTTGCAAGGCAGGAAAAGGTAATGTTTCACAAAATGAAAGTTTGCCTGATCCACTTAAAAGCTTAATAATTGGTGGACATCCCAAGCATGATCATTTCATTGATCGTATAAGAAAGTATAACAGCTGCTTTCAAATGACTTTTTTTGGAAGTACAAAAATTATAAATGAAAGTTAGTCAACCTTTAAAGCCAAAGGACAAGTGCATCACTTATTTGGTAGTGTCCGCCGTTTGCCAAATGAAGAAATGCAGTTTCTTCAAATTTATTTTGTTGGTGATGATGAAAAGGAAGCTCAACTACGTTGCAAAAATATTTCAAATGTTGATAGCAGCGTAGTAAAGGTTCTTCAATGTATGTTTCACCAGCATAATCGTTATGTTAAAGATCTAAAAATGGCTCTCAATAAAATACCAACAAGTAATAAAGACTATCAATTGGTTATACATGCTGATCGAACACCCGCTGGTGCCCACAAAGGGCTTTACAATGCACCTCAATCAAGCGAAGTAGCTTTAGTTATTGTTGGTCAGCAATTTGAAAAGCGCGATATTATTATTGAAAGCCAGAATAATAAATTACATCGTATAAGTGAGGTGTGTAGTGTGCAGGTAGTAGGTGGCCAAAGCCACTGCTCTGTATAGAGAAACTTGGGGAGGCATGCACTTCTAGCTATGCTCTGATCTTAGCTCGCCGGATGGGGTGTGGGTTCTTCCTCGCTCCTCTATACAACTACAATCTAAAATAAAGGTTAAGTGCACTAGCAGATATGCTACAGAAGAGAAAATACTAAAAATCTTACCTAAAATTCCACACGAACTATTATCGGGGCCTCAGATCCGGTAACCTTTTTATTAGGGCACTAAAGATGTTGTTAGGTACCCTATTCTATACCCACCCTACCTTGGTAGCGCCTTCATTATATTTAGAGCCAACCCTTGACTAATTCTTATAAAGGATTGGTAAGCATCACTCACACGACTTCTCACATCGCAACGAACCATCATAATAATTACTCAATCATGATTAGATTCAGATAACTATTTTAATATAATTTAAAAGTATTACATTCATTGCATAACGCTTCAGCGATTTCGACAACTTCATTTTTTTTTTTTTTTTGAATAAACATGATCTCTTCAAAATGTATTTCATATTAAATATAATTGATTATTTAATATACTAAATTCTATAAAAATTACAAATTCTAAAGCTTCAGCAAAAATCTTTTTAACTCGCTTAACACATGTATTTTCTTGCCATTTGCAAGTATTACTCACGGTTTTTGAAATATCATGAATTTCAAATTACACAGCTGTTCATTGCCTTACAGTATTCCATCGTTGCTTGTTCGGTGGGCCCATCGAAGATGCTGATGTTTTTGTTGCTGCTTAAGTTGAAAAAATAATTTTAAGCACATGTATAAGCGAGAGCGCTATTGCTGATAGCTGCACATTAATACTCTAATCGGAAGAAATTATAAAACTAATTAGAATATATTTATTCGCAAGGTTAATTAAATGAAAAGAAATGCATTACGACTCAGCAACGAAACCAACGAAAATCCATTATCCAGCATGACTGCTGCTAGCGTGACCTGTCCTGCTGGGTCTTTGACGTAACCTCAAACGTATGTAACTTTCGTTACGTTACACTGCCATCAACAGTCTGCCAAGCACAATATTTTATCTCATGTGAATTGACTGAACTACTTCTTTATTTTGTTGCTCTCAGTCCGATTCCATATAATATATTCGGGGGCGAATTAGCGGGGGTTAGCGGCTAATTCACGATGGACCACCGTCCGACCAGAATCGTCGCGCGCCGTCCAAACGCTATAGACGAAAATTTAACTTTCTTAGATTGGTGCACAATATTAGACATTCAAAAATATCACCTGTTTTCACTGTCAAAACACACACAACCTGATCCGATGCGTCTTGCCTTTAGTAAGCTGCAGCGAGGTGCACAAAAACGTACAAACGTAGACGTACTTTCTAGCCTTTTATATAGAGCCACACAGGTCAAGTTGACCGCAGCGAATATAGTTTGCACTTTAAAATAACTCTTCGGCACAAATAGTGGCTTTAAGCACAATAACGTTCGTTTCTGTCCACAGCAATTTTAGAAGTGACTCGTTGCAGATCAGAAAAATGCCAATTTTAATTCCAATAGATCAAAAGGGCACACGACGATTGTCGCCTGGAATTAATGCAGCGGTGAAGTGGCGTGATCTTCACTCCTCCGCTTTGACGAAAGCGAGTGCGAGCGAGACACAGTATCGTGGGTGCAAATGCATCAAAGATTACTGAGAGCAGTGAGAGGGAATTCGTCTCATTGGAAATCAAATGGTAGTTTGCTTAAGTAGCGCAAAGAGATTATTGCTCCCTTTAAATGCATTGCCACAGCAAGGCATAACCGAAAATGGTTATGTTAAGTCTCTATGTTTATCGGTCCCCTACAGGTGCATCGATCATACGATGCTTTACAGTGCCCTTTGCTATTTCCTTATGGCGAAGATGGCTATTCAGTTGATATGCCACAATGAAATCCATTATAAAACAAGTAAGAAGGCTCTAGTCGGGAGAGCCCGACAAGAAGATACCCTGAACCCAGTTGCAATAAATAAATTAAATTTATGTAAGACTTTGGTATACTGACTTAGCTTCAATTGATTAAATTCGATATCTCCGGTGTTTCTCAACCGATTTGGACGAAATTTTCAGAAAAGTTCTATCATTACCCATTACTTCAACCCTCATTTTAGATTTTCCAAATTCGATATTTTTTGTGATCGATATTATGTGTATATCGGAAACCAGAATAGTTATCGATAATTTGAAGCAAATATGTTCTGCTTATAGTATAGGAGAACTTAAATACAAAATCTGAAGTTTCTAGCTCTTGTAGTCTCTGAGATCCACGCGTACATACAGACAGACAGACGGACAGACGGGCGGACAGACGGACATGGCTATATCGTCTCGGCTATTGATGCTGATCAAGAATATATACACTTTATGGGGTCGGAGATGCTTCCTTCTGCCTGTTACATACTTTTGCACAAATCGATTATACCCTTATTTACCCATTTTATGGGTTAAGGGTATAAAAAAAAGAGGAACCAATAAAAAAAGATATCTACGTTAAGCTTTTACAGCTATAAAATAATGATTCGTCAATCTGAGATAAATCATTTAATTTATTGTCGTTCCCTTTTTAGTCAGTTTAGGTTGATATGTATGCTTAAATTGAAACAGAAAGGTTCAATTATATTCGCTACAATCAAGCGAAACTCAGAGCAGATAGCTATATACATCTACAAGATGCAATAGGCCAACAAGATGTTGTCGCAGCTCAACTTAGTAAGATGGTAATTTTACCATCTTCGTTTACAAGCTCTGCACGATATATGCATGAAAAGACTCAAGATGCTATGACATATGTTCGCCATTATGGGCTACCAGATCTTTTCATAACATTCACATGCAATCCACAATGGAATGACATCAAAAGTGTTTTATTACCGGGTCAAAAACCGCATGATCGTCACGATATTATAGCACGAAATTTTCATTTAAAAGTTAAAGCTTTAATGTCACTGTTGACAAAAGGTTCTTTGTTTGGAAGCGTGCAATGTTTCATGTACTCTGTGGAATGGCACATATATATTCTTACCACATATATATTCTACTTTGGTTAGAAAATAAAATAAGACCAGATAAAATCGGTCAAATTATCTGTGACGAAATACCAAACGCAGATGAGGATCCTTTGTTATTTAACATTGTTAAGTCAATTATGATTCATGTGCCTTGCGGTTCATTTAATAATAAATCGCCATGCATGAAAAATGGAAAATGTACCAAAAGGCTTCCTCGACAATTACTTAAAGAAACTGTGACTGGAAAAGATAGTTAGCCTCTATATCGTAGAAGAGCGATAGAAGATGGTGGTAATGCAAATAATATAAATGGTAATTGCATAGATAATCGTTGGGTTGTGCCTTATAACTGTGTACTATTGAGAACATTTGAAGCTCACATAAATGTTGAGTATTGTAGTTCTGTAAAGTCTATTAAATACATTTAGTAAATATTTTAACAAGGGCAGTGATCAAGCATCATTTACTCTTGAAGACCAACGTAATGAAATTAATATGTACGAAAGTGGCCGTTATATAAGTAGCTCAGAAGCGGTATGGAGAATCCTTGCATTTCCCATACATGAACGTTTTCCGGCTATTACACACTTAGCTGTTCATTAAGAAAATGGTCAACGGATATATTTTAACCCCAATAATCCGCAACAATTACATGACAGATTAAGCCTACACCCAAAACCACTTTGCTAGCCTTCTTTGAGCTATGCACACGTGATGAGTTTGCTAGAACGCTTCTATGTTGTGAAGTTCCATCGTATTTTACATGGAACAATAAAGAATTTCAAAGAAGAAAACGGGGGCATGATGTGCCAAATTTTCCTGGAGTTAAAAGAGATTCAGCTTTGGGAAGAGTTTACACTATTCATCCCAATAATGCAGAATGTTTTTATTTAAGACTAAATTTAAAAACCATTAATGGTATAGCATACGCATCATTTCAATTGGCGTGTAAAGCTCTAGGATTACTAGAAGATGATAAGCACTGGGATTCAACTATAGCCGAAGCTGTCACATGTCAAAATCCTACAAAACTGAGAGAACTTTTTGCAATAATGTTAGGTTAGGTTAGATTAGAGCGGTTACCAAGGAGGGATACCCCCTCCGCGCACTTAGGCCACACTCGGCCCATTGTGATGCCGCGAAAGGCTCTGAGACCCCTCTATCACTCTTGGTATGACTCCGCATCATGAGTCCATCCTGTGACTTGGATGTAACTTGCTACATCTTTGGGTCTTTTACTCGCAAGTTCAGATAGATCTTCGAAGAAAAAGTCACCAAGGATTCTTTACCTAGTTTTGCATAAGGCCGGACAGGTACAAAGAAGGTGAAGAACTGTTTCTTCTTCCTCCTCGTCTCTACAACTTCTGCAGAAGTCGTTGTGTGGGACCAATAATCTGGCCGCATGTGCCCCCACAAGCCAATGCCCAGTCATCACTCTGGTAACAATAGAGCACTTGTTCCGGCTTAGGAGGCAGAGCCCATTTGCTCTTTTCCGGCATCTGGTTGGCCAGGTTTGATGAGCAATACGTGAGTTGTGAGTGGAGAGCTGCCATACTCTGTTGGCTTCCATCTCGAAGAAGTCTCTTAGGTTGAGTTTACAGGATGCCATAGGTATACCAATGCACTCTTTGTCTGGAAGGAGTTCCATGGTAGTTCCTAATCTGGCAAGTTCATCAGCGATGCAGTTGCCTTCTATGTCCCTATGTCCTGGGACCCATACTAGGCATATGCTAAACTGCTCTGCCATCTCGATTAGAGATTTGCGACAGTTATGAACAGCCTTAGAATTCGACGTGTACGACTCCAGCGATCTAATAGCTGCTTGGCTGTCTGTGAGGATATAGATTTTACTGACATTACACCTATGTGGAATGCAACTTAATGACTCCTGAATTGCTAGCACTTCTGCCTGGAAGACGCTACAGTGGTCAGGGAGTCGAAAAGCTTTGCGTAAGTTAAAATTGGCGCAGAAAATGCTGCCTCCTACTCTACCGTCCAGCTTTGAGCCGTCTGTAAAAATTTCTATAGCTTCCGCAGGTCTTGCGGGCAAGCCTTCTTCCCAGTTCTCTCTAGTTGGGATTAGGGTGGTAAAGGGAGTGTCTAAATACACCTGTGGGATCTGATAATCCGTATTGTCTGGTATGAGTGGATTGTTTTTCAAGATACTTGAATGTCCAAAGTCCTGGCCTATCCACTGTTTGGCTTCCCTCATTCGGAGCGCTGACATAGTTGCTATTTTCCGCCCCATCATTTCGACAGGTAGGAAGTGCAGTATGGCATCTTGTTATGCAGAGCGCAGCAGTTCGCTGCACCCTTCCTAATTTCCTGGTGACTGTTTTCTTGTCAAGTGCAGGCCACCAGACAGAAACACCATAGAATAAAATTGGTCTGACTACCGCAGTGTAGAGCCAAATGACAACTTGCGGAGTCATGCCCCATTTAAGTACGATTGTCTTCCTACAGGCGTATAGAGCAACATGTGCCTTCCTTAAACGCTCTTCAGTATTAAGATTCCAGTTTAATTTCTTGTCTAGAATTAGACCTAGGTATCTTGCTGAGTCACTAAAGGGCAGTTCAACCCCATCTAGAGTTGGTGGCTGTAGAGACGGAATTTTGTATTTCCTCGTAAACAGAACCAGCTCCGTTTTAGCAGGATTAACTCCTAATCCAGATCTTTTTGCCCAACCGGAAAGCCTAGCAAGGGCTTCCGTCATTCGGTCACATAACGTCTGCGGGAACTTGCCTGAAAAGGCTAGGACAACGTCGTCTGCATAGGCTACCACTTTGCACCCTCCCTCATCCATGGACAGCAGCAGTTGGTTTACTGCTACGTTCCATAGAAGAGGAGAGAGGACTCCGCCTTGTGGGGTTCCACGATCAACGGATTTGGTGACAGTCACTGCCCCCAGTGCGGCCCTTACGATCCTGCATTGGAGCATCTGGTCGATCAGGTGCACAGTCAGGGAGTCAACCGCCAAATCCGTCAGCGATTCGGTGATAGTCTTAGGAGTGACGTTGTTGAAAGCTCCCTCTATGTCTAGGAACGCTACTAGCGTATAGTTTTCCCTGTGTATAGACTTTTCAATGTATGCAGTAAGTGCATGCAGTGCGGTCTCGGTAGACTTGCCCTTTGAATAGGCATACTGAACTGGTGAGAGAAGCGATATGGGAATAGTGCTTCTCAAATGAAGACAGAGCAGCCTCTCCATCGTTTTCAGTAGAAAAGACGAGAGACTGATAGGTCGAAAATCTTTAGCTGTTGTGTGCGAGGGTTTTCCGGCTTTTGGGATGAAAACTACTTTCGATTCCAGCCATGGCCCCGGGATTGTACCACTTTTAAAAACCCTGGAGAATATGTTCTTAAGCCAATTTATGGCTAATTTCCCCGCGGACTGCAATTGGGCAGGAATGATATTGTCTATTCCTGGTGATTTATAGGGTTTGAAGCTCTTAATTGCCCGATGGATATTGCAAGAGCTTCTGTGTCTCCCCGCTAGCATGCAGATCACAAGGTCTTTGCGATCTACTTCCCCCCGGAAAATGTGTGTCCAGGAGTAAGGTTAGTGATTCTTCACTGGATGATGTCCATTCATCGTTTGCATTCTTGATGAAACCAAGAGTCTGAGGAGTTTTACTTAGTAGCTTCCTTAGTCTGGCTGCTTCGGAAGTACTATCTATCTCTGAGCTGAAAGTTCTCCAAGAAGTTCGTTTTGCTTTGCGAAGCTCCTTTTTGAACACGGAGAGCCCTGCCTTGTAGTCAGCCCATGTCTGTTCGTTATTTTGAGCCTTTGCTTTATTGAAGAGTTTTCTGGCAGCTGCCCTCAACTCTCCGATTTTAGCAGTCCACCAAGGGGGTTTCTTCTTCCTTTTGGTCTGCTAATGGGACAAGATGCATTCAGGGCGTTTTCACACGCTTTACTGAATTTTCTTATGAGAAAGGTTGTATACTCGACGGTATTTGGCCCTTCAGGTGGAGTTTCAGGGAGCAATCTTTGCAGCGAAACAGCGTAATTCTTCCAATCAGTTCTTCTTAAGTTTCTGAACTGAGTTGGTTTGGGACTTTGGATCTGTAGTATGGTTTCAATATACCTGTGATCCGAGAAGGAGTGCTCATCCAGCACCTTCCAAGAGAGGATTTGATCCCATAAAGAGGCAGAGACAAGAGTAATATCTAGGACTTCTAGGACTTTTTGATAATAAAGGTCGGGTCCTTACCATTATTACAAATAAGCATGTTGGTATTGAGAAGGTAGTCAAAAATCAACTCACCCCTTACATTTGTATCAGTGCTTCCCCACTGATGATGATGGGCATTTGCGTCGCAGCCCACTATTAGCTGAAGGCCTCCCAGCTCGCAGTCGGCGATCAGCTGGCGAAGCGACGGATGCGGAGGGTCGCCGTTATGGTTTCAAGGACATTCTTCAAATCCTTCTCCACCACAGTAATGTCGGCATCTTCATCGTCTTCTACCTCTATGTCTCCCCCGCTGTGGCCTAGCCGGGAGAGATCTCGAGCTAGCTCTGATGTCTTAGAGGCATAGCCTAATAACTCCTCCTCATCTAGATCCTCGTCGTGGTTGATCTCCAGATCCGGCTCTTGCACGACGGACTCGTTGGCCTTGTCCGAGCGATACACCCTCACAGCCACGGTTTTAAAGCCGTACTGTAAGGTGTCGCCGGACTTGGCGAGGTGCTCGACAGTCTTGTCGTTCAACACCAAGAGAATCTGGCGCCGTGGATCATCCGCCTTTTCCAATTTTGCCACCCGCCAGTCGCTTGACGGCAGCTGCGGGTTGCAAAATTGGAAGACCTTTAGGATTTCGGCCGGATCATCGGGTTTAGCCGATACCCATACTCGAGCCCTAGGCCTGCTGGGCACATCCTTCCAGTCCACAGCTTCAACTTGGCCCCAGGGTAGACTTCACCCAGGACAGAAATGGCCTCTTTGTAGATCTTGGCTGAGTGCATATCAGCGCATGCCACCACCTTCACGCAACCTTGATGACAGCCGGCATCTTGGCATACGGGCGGTGGTCCTCCATTTGCCAGCATGATCTGCATAAAGGCTCCTTGCAGCTCGTTTTCCACCCACGGCCACTGGCTCCTCGGGATTTGGCCCCCCTCGCTGCCCTTATCCAGGACACCGATAAAAACCATACCCCTCGTCACCTCGGCGTAGGATTTTGTCCCGAGCTGCTGGCGCGACCGCTTGGCTTGTGGTGCGCTACTAGCTTCCGGTAGCTGCCGCTTTGGCTTAGCGGCATCTGGCTCTTTCGCTGGAGCTGGATGAAAATCGGGCAAAATTGATTTTGCCCACTCCACCAGCTGCGAACCTTCTGGCGATGTTTCTGTGCCAGACAGGTTCCGGGTCAAGATACCCGCAGCACGTCTCTTGTCGTTGTACGACGGCTTCTTAGGTCCGGGCATGCTCGGCTTTATCGAGATTGAGGCCTGGTTTGGGGTGGAGGCTGAGCCCGCCGCATGTATGCTCTGCGGATCTCTAGCCGGCACCTTGTATCCAGGTCTCGCCCCACGACTCGGCTGCCTGTCCGGAACCTTTCCGCGTACACCTGGAATAGCACTGCCCGCTGGCTTACCGGGCAGCGCAGAAGATGAGGGATTGTTAGTCCCATCCGACTTTGGGCGAGTGTCGGCCTCTTTGTTTATTGTTTTGTTGTTATTATTAGAGTTCATATTGTTCCCACGAGTAATAGGGATTGGGATCGTCACCCGCGGCAGAGCCCATGTACCGCGGGAAGCCTACATAAAACAGGGTGGGTCGGCTGTTCCCCCTGAGTCCGCATACTAGAGACCGAGCTTCTCCCCGGCCACGCAACCATCGGCGTATGCTGTTCCACCTTGGCTTGTAGTTAGTATTTTGTCAAATTTCAGATGCTCTTAAACTTTGGAATGCTTATAAAGAGAGTTTCTCAGAAGATATTTTAAGAGCCTTTCATTTTTCACAACACAGAAATATTGATGAAAGTATTGTGAATAATGTATTTAATAAATGTTTTATTTACATTGAAGATATTGTACTGTCTATTGGTGGTCAAAACTTGAATTATTATGGACTTCCACTACCAATTAGATCCGAGGAAATTGTACCAAATATTGAATATCAAAGAGAAACAAATTATAAAAATTGCGATAATTTTGTTGTTAATAATGAGCTACTCCTTACTGCTGAACAAAAACAAGTATACGAAAAGATACTACATAGCGTTCAAGCAGAAAAGGGAGAAATCTACTTTTAAGATAATCCTGGGGGAACAGGTAAAACGTATCTTTTAAATTTATTACTGGCAAAGTAAAAAAACTGCATTGGACGTTGCTTCTTCCGGTATCGCAGCCACTTAACTAAATGGTGGTCGCACAGCGCATTCTACTCTAAAGATTCAATTTAATTTGTTTCATTTAGAAACACCACATTGCTCAATTTAAAAGCAATCTAATATTGCTGCTGTGCTCAAAGATTGCAAGCTTATTGTTTGGGGTGAGTGTACTATGGCCCATAAAGGTGCTTTTGAAGCTGTAGATCGATCTTTGAAAGACATTCGAGATAGTGAATACTTAATAGGTGGCATAACTGTTCTCTTAGCTGGTGAGTTTCGACAAACTGTTCCAGTGATCCCCAGAGGAACAAGAGCAGATGAAATAAATGCGTGCTTAAAGACTTCAATTTTGTGGCCGAAAATACAGAAAATTGCATTAACAAAAAATATGCGAGTGCACTTAAAAGGTGATAGCATAGCTGGTGAATTTGCAGAAATGCTTCTTAAAATAGGAAATGGATTATTTCCAACCTATGATGGCAAAATAATCCACTTTGTGTCATGTTGTGAGAAGTATTGAAGAGCTAACTCTAAAAATATATCCGGATATTACAAATATCTCTCAAAAATCACTCGAATGGTTTTCAGAACGTGCTATTTTGACTGCGAGAAATGACAATGCATTGGAAATAAACGAGTTTTTATTAAAATCAGTTCGAAGTGAAGAAATGACATATAACTCTACTGATTCTGTGACTGAAATCGAAGATGCAGTTCATTACCCCGTCGAGTTTCTTAATTCATTAAATCCGGCTGGCCTGCCTCAACATAAATTAACTTTAAAGATTGGTTCACCTGTAATGTTGATTCGCAACTTGAACTGGTCAGAAAAATTCTGGCCGCAGCAGCTTGTTGTAAAGGAGTATGTGAATAGGCGAAGTAATAATAAAAAGGGCATTAGGATTAGTAGTGCACAGCCTCTTAGCCAGCCAGTTGCCTCCACCTCGGTGGCAAAAAGCTAACAAAACAACTTAGTTTGGCCTATCAAAACATTAGAGGCCTTAACACTAAACTTTCTAATTTATATGTTAACAGCTTATCATTTGATTCACATATAGTAGCACTCACGGAAACCTGGTTAAAACCTGATATATCTGATTATTCCATTTTTCCTTCTAAATATAACTTGTACAGATGCGATCGCACTTCCCGCAAGGGGGGTGGTGTTCTCATTGCTGTTGACTCCTGTATTTCCTCTGAACAGATTCTTTCTCAGCATCTTCCGAACATAGAGTTTTTATGTGTTAAAATATTACTAAACGGCCGTTCACTTTATGTTACTTGCTCTTATATTCCTCCTCAATCTGATATTAACATTTTCTCATCCCATCTTAGTGCCATGAAACTTGTTTCGTCATTGTTGACAGATATGGATAATCTGATAGTGGTTGGTGTTTTTAATCTGCCACATGTTGTATGGTCTGTGAATGACACATCTTCGGCGATATTACCAGTCACTTCTGATAATTTTATCGATGGCCTACTGGAGTTAGGCCTATCGCAAGTTAACAGAGTGCATAACTGTAGTGGTAGAATGTTGGACTTGATTTTTGTTTCGGACTCAGATTGCAGTAATGCTTGTAGAATACCCACTCTAGTGCTTCCGGAAGACACCTACCATCCAACCTCAGAACTATCCATCGAAATTTTTAACCCTATTGCAGTACCTTATAATACTTTAAAAACCCGTTGCTTTCTTAAAACAACTTTACTAAATTAAATTATCTTCTTCAACATACTAATTGGTCGCGCCTTTATTCTTGTAGTGATATAGGAACTGCTATAGCCATATTTTATAGGACCTTGAATTCGCTTTTGGATATTTGTGTTCCCCTCACTTGTTCTTCAAGTGACAATAAACCACCTTGGTTTACGAGGGAACTATCTAAATTGAAAAACGCGAAGACAAAATCTTATAAAAAATTTAAAAAATCGGGAACCACTTTAGATTTATCTTCTTATTTAATAGCAAAATCTAGTTTTCTTTCTGTTAACTCATCTTGTTATAATAATTATCTTAATCGTTGTAGACTAAACTTTTCACGTGACCCTAAAAAGTTTTATAAATTTGTTAACTCCAAACGTAAGACTTCTTGCTTGCCATCCTTAGTATACCTAGATGATACAAAAGCAAGTTCTGATCAGGCAGTAGCCGATCTATTTGCTGAGTATTTTCAATCAGTATACTCATCGAATATGTATAGTAGTAGTAATTCCTATCCTTTTCAAGTTCAAACGTCAAATTGCATATATGTCCCAGTAGTTACTAAGTCTATGCTCCTGAGTGAATTTAACTCTATTAAACCTGGCTACTTGCCTGGTCCTGATGGAGTGCCAGGTTGTATTCTTAGATACTGCGCGGATTCTCTTTGTGCGCCATTAAATAAATTATTTAACTTGTCTGTTGATTCAAACGTAATCCCTGATATATGGAAGGAATCCTTATTTCCACTCCATAAAAATTCTTCAAAATCAAACGTTAACAAGTGGAAACGTTGCAGTCGGACGCAACTGACTGCGGCATACTCGATACCAGTATTAAAACAGGTAAAAAGAGGCCTGATTGCAAAGGGGTACGGATAGGGCAGGGGTGTACGCTGCCTTAAAGATTCTCCGATGCAGATGGGGATGCCACCATTTATCTTCCTTCCAAATTTGGTGACTCTAGCTCAAAGTTTGTAATAAGTGGGGAAAGGGGGGCTGGGGGCGGTATGGGTGGGCGTGGCATCCAAATTTTTGCTGCAGATCTATGTGGAATGTCAATTGCTACCTTCATACAAAATTTCGTGACTATAGCTCAAAGTTTGTAAAAGGTGGGAATGGGGGCGGAATGGGTGGGCGTGACTCCAAAACTTTGATGCGGTTTTTTGGGGTTCATTACCAGCTATCTTCCTCTCAAATTTGGTGGCTCTAGCTCCACAAATCTGGAAGATACGCACATTCTCGTTTTTGACGAAGCGTTGGGGCACCTGGGGGCGGCTAGAGCGGTATTGGTGGGCGTGGCATCCAACTTTTGATGCAGTTTTTGTGGGGTCATCATCACCTATCTTGGCACTAAATTTGGTGGCTCTAGCTCAAAAACTGTGGGAGATATAGGCTTTTTTGACTTTAAAATGCGAGGGGGCTGGGGGCGGAATAAGGGGGCGTGGCTCCAAAATTTTTGATGCAGTTTTTTGGGGGTTGCTAGTAGCTATCTTCATACCAAATTTGGTAGTTCTAGCTGTAAGGGTGTGTGAAATATGCGGATTTATCGTTTTTGAGTTATCGAATTTATCGATTTGCCAGCCCCCCAGTTATCGTAGAACCCCAATATTGACACTTTAATTTACTATCCCATAGATAAAGAGAATTGGAAAGTTTCAAGTCTCTAGCTTGAAGGGTGTGGAAAAAACTTGCGTTCATACAGACGGACAGACGGACAGACAGACAGACGGAAAGACGGACAGACACCATGACGGACATTGCACAAACCCAATATACTCTTTACCTTCGGTATCCAGTATCCAGTTGTCTGCCACACCAAAAGTCTTTGAAAAAATTATATGTTCTCAACTGCAACACGGATGTAGTTCGATTATATCGCCTTATCAACACGGTTTTGTTAGGCGTAGATCTACTACCACTAACCTTCTTGAATTCACTTCGCTTGTTATCAAAGGGTTCCAGGAAAAATGCAAACTGACGTTGCTTACACCGATTTTAGTAAGGCATTTGATTCTGTAAGTCATCCTCTGTTGCTTCATAAATTAAATATTATTGGATTTCCATCAAAACTCGTATTGTGGCTTTCGGAGTACTTGTGTGGTCGAACACAAAAAGTAGTTTTTAAATCGTCGGTATCTAAACCTACTTTTGTTACCTCTGGTGTACCCCAGGGTAGTCACCTTGGACCTTTGCTATTTAATTTGTTTATTAACGATCTTCCAGCTGTTGTTACTAACTCTTTTGTTGATGATGTAAAGCTATGTTTCACATATAATGACGCTTCCCTGTGTAATTTACTACAGTCGGATTTGGGTTCATTGTCGGCCTGGTGTCGTTTTAATTTACTCAATTTAAATTGTTCTAAATGTAAAGTCATGTCTTTTTGTAGAAGTACCCCTCATACTGCTCACTACTTGCTTGATGCTTCACCACTTGACCGCGTGTTTGAAATTAAAGATTTAGGCATTATTCTTGATCCTAAATTAAAGTTTGACGCTCATATTTTGTCCATGGTCAATAAGGCCATTAATGTCCTTGGCTTCATCAAGCGGTGGTCGAAAGAGTATAATGATCCCTACACCACTAACCACAGTTCGTCCCATCCTGGAGTATGGATCTTGTGTGTGGTATCCACAATACTCGATTCACCAGGATAGAATTGAATCTGTGTAGAAGAAATTTCTTCTATTTGCCCTTAGAAGTTTTAACTGGGTTGCTGGAGTTGACTTACCCCCGTATTCAAGTAGACTCCTTTTGATAAATCTTCCCTCCCTGTTAAACCGTAGAACTATGCATGGAGTATTTTTTATTACTAACCTACTTAATGGTGAAATTGACTCATCAGTTCTTTTGAGTCGAATTAAATTTAATGTCCCGGTTAGATCTTCACGTAACTTTTTACCCCTTAGCCTTGATCGTTGCTTCAGCAACTATTTAATTCATGAACCATTTCGTGTTATATGTTCTGACTATAACAAACTTTATTCTCTTGTCTCCTTAGAGGCCTCAACTCCAGTACTAAAACGATCGATCCTTTTTGCTTTATCTAATCGTAACCACTAACTACTAATCTAACGCTGGTCTGATTGGGTTTTTCTGGGTTTTCCCAATCCTCGCAACAAATGTTGGACTGCTCAATTTTTTATTGAATTTCCCAGAGCTTTAACTTTAACTTCAATTTATTTTTTCAGATTTAAATATTATTTTATATATTACTTAATTTAATTATTTAAATTATTTTTAATTTAAATTAAATTTTGATTCATTTTAATGTCAGCTGCTCTTAGCTGATTATAAATAAATAATTAAATAAATAAGCTATTAATATGTGACCCGTTTTTAAAAACCAAAAAAAAAAAAACAAGTAAGAAGGCTCTATTTGGGAGAGCCAACCTAGAAGATACCCTGAACCCAGTTGCAATAAATATATTTAATTTATATAAGACGTTGGTATACTGGCTTAGCTTCCATCGATTAAGTTCAATATCTCCGGTGTTTCTCAACCGATTTGGACGAAATTTTCAGAAAAGTTCTATCATTATCCATTAAAACCCTCATTTTTAGATTTTCCAAATTCGATATTTTATTGTTATCGATATTATGTGTATATCGGAAACCAGAATAGTTATCGATAATTTGAAGCAAATTTGTTCTGCTCATGGTATAGGAGAACTTAAATACAAAATCAGAAGTCTCTAGCTCTTGTAGTCTCCGAGATCCACGCGTTCATACAGACAGACAGACGGACAGACGGACAGAAAGACGGACGGCTACATCGTCTCGGCTGTTGATGCTGATCAAGAATATATATACTTTATGGGGTCGTAGATGCTTCCTTCTGCCTGTTACATACTTTTGCACAAAACCATTATACCCTTATTTACCCATTTTATGGGTTAAGGGTATAAAAAACATTCATTTGAAAAAAAGTGATATCAATAGGGGTAAGCGCAAAGAAGCATCAAAAATATATCGTTTTAGTAATCCTGATGTTATTAGAGTTGTAGTGAGAAGAGATCAGACTAATAATCCTGAAGCTCTTAGAGTTGCAGTGAGAAGACATCCGGCTAATAATCCTGATGCACGTCAAGAACGGCGTTTGCGTGTATGGACTGTTAAAGCCATGTTTGGCTTAAACTAGGATTTTGAAATAGCTTACAAGTCAGATAAAATTACTCAACTTGGTAGTATGAATTTGATATGCAAACATTGTAATGCTTTAAAATGGAAAAATTAGCCTTTGGGTATCTGTTGCAAGGCAGGAAAAGGTAATGTTTCACAAAATGAAAGTTTGCCTGATCCACTTAAAAGCTTAATAATTGGTGGACATCCCAAGCATGATCATTTCATTGATCGTATAAGAAAGTATAACAGCTGCTTTCAAATGACTTTTTTTGGAAGTACAAAAATTATAAATGAAAGTTAGTCAACCTTTAAGGTCCAAGGACAAATGTATCACTTAATTGGTAGTGTCCGCCGTTTGCCAAATGAAGAAATGCAGTTTCTTCAAATTTATTTTGTTGGTGATGATGAAAAGGAAGCTCAACTACGTTGCAAAAGTATTTCAAATGTTGATAGCAGCGTAGTAAAGGTTCTTCAATGTATGTTTCACCAGCATAATCGTTATGTTAAAGATCTAAAAATGGCTCTCAATAAAATACCAACAAGTAATAAAGACTATCAATTGGTTATACATGCTGATCGAACACCCGCTGGTGCCCACAAAGGGCTTTACAATGCACCTCAATCAAGCGAGTAGCTTTAGTTATTGTTGGTCAGCAATTTGAAAAGCGCGATATTATTATTGAAAGCCAGAATAATAAATTACATCGTATAAGTGAGGTGTGTAGTGTGCAGGTAGTAGGTGGCCAAAGCCACTGCTCTGTATAGAGAAACTTGGGGAGGCATGCACTTCTAGCTATGCTCTGATCTTAGCTCGCCGGATGGGGTGTGGGTTCTTCCTCGCTCCTCTATACAACTACAATCTAAAATAAAGGTTAAGTGCACTAGCAGATATGCTACAGAAGAGAAAATACTAAAAATCTTACCTAAAATTCCACACGAACTATTATCGGGGCCTCAGATCCGGTAACCTTTTTATTAGGGCACTAAAGATGTTGTTAGGTACCCTATTCTATACCCACCCTACCTTGGTAGCGCCTTCATTATATTTAGAGCCAACCCTTGACTAATTCTTATAAAGGATTGGTAAGCATCACTCACACGACTTCTCACATCGCAACGAACCATCATAATAATTACTCAATCATGATTAGATTCAGATAACTATTTTAATGTAATTTAAAAGTATTACATTCATTGTATAACGCTTCAGCGATTTCGACAACTTCATTTTTTTTTTTTTTTTGAATAAACATGATCTCTTCAAAACGTATTTCATATTAAATATAATTGATTATTTAATATACTAAATTCTATAAAAATTACAAATTCTAAAGCTTCAGCAAAATCTTTTTAACTCGCTTAACACATGTATTTTCTTGCCATTTGCAAGTATTACTCACGGTTTTTGAAATATCATGAATTTCAAATTACACAGCTGTTCATTGCCTTACAGTATTCCATCGTTGCTTGTTCGGTGGGCCCATCGAAGATGCTGATGTTTTTGTTGCTGCTTAAGTTGAAAAAATAATTTTAAGCACATGTATAAGCGAGAGCGCTATTGCTGATAGCTGCACATTAATACTCTAATCGGAAGAAATTATAAAACTAATTAGAATATATTTATTCGCAAGGTTAATTAAATGAAAAGAAATGCATTACGACTCAGCAACGAAACCAACGAAAATCCATTATCCAGCATGACTGCTGCTAGCGTGACCTGTCCTGCTGGGTCTTTGACGTAACCTCAAACGTATGTAACTTTCGTTACGTTACACTGCCATCAACAGTCTGCCAAGCACAATATTTTATCTCATGTGAATTGACTGAACTACTTCTTTATTTTGTTGCTCTCAGTCCGATTCCATATAAATTTGGGGCGTCACAGCAACACTACTCTGAACCGAGACCTGGTTGATTATTCACCAGCTAACTCCAGTACTCTGAGTCGGAATGGGGTCGACGACTAAGGCGGGGGCGAATTAGCGGGGGTTAGCGGCTAATTCACGATGGACGGTGCCGACCAGAATCGTCGCGCGCCGTCCAAACGCTATAGACGAAAATTTAACTTTCTTAGATTGGTGCAAAATATTAGACATTCAAAAATATCACCTGTTTTCACTGTTAAAACACACACAACCTGATCCGATGCGTCTTGCCTTTAGTAAGCTGCACCGAGGTGCACAAAAACGTACAAACGTAGACGTATTTTCTAGCCTTTTATATAGAGCCACACAGGTCAAGTTGACCGCAGCGAATATAGTTTGCACTTTAAAATAACTCTTCGGCACAAATAGTGGCTTTAAGCACAATAACGTTCGTTTCCGTCCACAGAAATTTTAGAAGTGACTCGATTCAGATCAGAAAAATGCGTACGTGCCAATTTTAATTCCAATAGATCAAAAGGGCAATTAAGGCAATAGATTAAAGGGCAGCGGTGAAGTGGCGTGATCTTCACTCCTCCGCTTTGTGCTTTGTCCTCTTGATAACAACGACGAAAGCGAGTGCGAGCGAGACACAGTATCGTGGGTGTAAATGCATCAAAGATTACTGAGAGCAGTGAGAGGGAATTCGTCTCATTGGAAATCAAATGGTAGTTAGCTTAAGTAGCGCAAAGAGATTATTGCTCCCTCTAAATGCATTGACACAGCAAGGCATAACCGAAAATAGTTATGTTAAGTCTCTATGTTTATCGGTCCCCTACACCACAGTTAATATGACGAAAGTCAAATCTCGAGGTATTGTTAACTGAAATTAACAGATAAACACAGATACTTAAGCCTGAATGTCTTTTAAGTGATAAACACCAATTGATTTTCCTTCTTCGTTCTGTAATTCATAATACGCCGGGCTCAATTTTTCTTCACTCTGGCTTTCGTGAATACAGGTGCGAGTTTGCTGTTGAACTTCTTAGCCGCATTGCTTTGAGCAAAGCTGCGTGCATAAATACTATCACCTTGCTTAAACTGGATTGTCCTGCTTCGTAAATTATACCTGCGAGCATTTTCGTCATGAGACGTGGACATGTTTGTTTTGGCTTTCTCGCGTGCGGATTGCAAGAAGTCTGTTCTCTTCAAAGCTGTGTCATCGGTCAAAGCGTTTAACTTTCGAAGGAGTTCGTAATCCTTCCGTTCAAGATCATATTTTGACCGTAACAAAGAAAGTATGGGGAATAACCTGTGCTACGATGTATGGTAGATCTTAAAGAACCGCTTATTTCGTTCAGATTTCGGTCCCAACTCGCGTGATCTTTACCGACATATGCTCGTAATGCTGCTAATACTGATCGGTTAAGTCGTTCACTAGCATTCGCTTGTGGAGAATAAATAGCCGTACATATTTGAGAGATTCCGAACCGAGTAAGGAACGCTCGGAAAAATCCCGATTTGAATTGTGAGCCGTTGCAGTTAAGATAGTTTCTGGCACTCCAAAACAAAAGAATACAAAGCTTTCAAGATAATTACAGATATTATTAGATGTAAATTCTTTAAAGGGTATAGGAAATGGAACTTGGTATTGTGATCGACAATGATAAGTAAACCAATGTTGCCATTTTGGATCTTGGATAAGGTCCCAAATATCCATGTATAATTTCTGAAATGGGCGATCGGACACCATAGGCTTTCCCATTGGCGGCCTTAATATCTTATTTGGACTTTTAGACATTCTACAGATACTGCAACTTGAAACGTATCCGTGAATCTGTACTACCATTCCGGGCCAAAATAAATA
The DNA here is from genome assembly GCA_030179655.1 of Scaptomyza flava. Classification (NCBI taxonomy): domain Eukaryota; kingdom Metazoa; phylum Arthropoda; class Insecta; order Diptera; family Drosophilidae; genus Scaptomyza; species Scaptomyza flava. The sequence goes on from JARNME010000202.1 coordinate 151,841, forward strand.
TCGTTTTACCTTTTCAATCAACTTTCCTGTGCCGCAATGTGCAGCATCGGGAGGAGTATGTGCCCGATGTAAAACATCAGCAACAAGACCTTCCGGAAGCCATAGTTTCCATGAATTCTCTTCCTGGCATGCGTCACCACTTGCTTGTTCGGTACGTTTGTAAAAAAAATTGTCAATGATTTTTAAATCAGGTAGCCTTGACTGATTTTCTTTTGCATGCTTAATCAAGTCTAGGTAATCAGAAGAATTAAATTCTTCCGCCTTCAAATTGACGATTGGACCACTGCTATCAAACTCTGAAACCTCATTTTCATCTCGTCGCGATAAAGCGTCAGCTACAACGTTTTGCGAGCCTTTTCAGTGCTGGATGGCAAAACTAAAACCTTGAAGTTTGATTGCTTCCCTTGCCAATCTTCCTGACAGATCCTTTTGGCTCATCAACCATTTCAAAGAAGCATGGTCTGTGACAACTGTTAAATCTTGTCCTTCGATGTAAGCGCGGAACTTATTTATGCCCTTGATTACGGCTAAGCACTCTAATTCCGTCACGGAATAGTTGCGCTGTGCCTTGGAAAGCTTGTTGGACATGAACGCTATTGGCAACTCCGTTCCATCTTTGCTTGTTTGTGCCAGCACACACCCGAGACCATGCAAACTTGCATCGCACAGAAGCAAGAAATGCTTACAGAAGTCTGGAGCGCTGAGTATCGGCGCTGACGTTAGCTTGGCTTTTAGATGTCTGAAAGCTTCATCAGCTTCATTAGACCAACTAAAAGCTTTATTCTTTCTTAACAAATCGGTAAGTGGTAGACTGACAGTGGCATATCCGTCAACGAAACGACGATACCATCCAGACAATCCTAAGAATCTCCTAAGTTGATTAACGGTTGTGGGCACTGGGAATTCCTTGATGGCTACAACTTTATCTGGGTCTGTCTTAAGTTGACCATCTCCGATTACAAAACTAAGGTATTTGACTTCCTGCATACAAAACTTGGACTTAGCTATATTAATAGTTAAGTTCGCTTGTCGCAAATAGCCTGCAGTGTCATTCAGCAAATGCCAAATTCGATTCAAAAGTGTCAGATAAAATCAACAGATCGTCTAAGTAAACGAAAAGTCGCGTACGCAAATGCGAAGGGATTACTTGCTCCATCAATCGGCATAAAGTTTGTGCGGCGTTACACAACCCGAAAGGCATTACCTTGTATTGATACAACGGCCGTTTCGGCACGGTGAACGCTGTGTTTTGTCTAGATTTCTCTTCCAATGGTATTTGCCAGAAGGCATGCTTCATATCCAGACCGGTTATGAAACGAGCTGGAGGCAGCCTGCTGAGAATGCCATCTACGTGAGGCAGTGGATAAGCATCTTTGCGGGTGTACTTATTTACTTCTCGAAATTCCAAACACAAGCGCGATTTAGCTCCTTTTTGAGCTGCTCCATGGACTTTTGGACTCTTCGATGATATCCAAAGCCAACATATTCTCTACTTCTGCAAACATTAATCTTTCTTTTGCGGGAGATACTGGCCAATGTCGCTGTTTAATCGCTTTGGCTTCACCTATGTCTATGATGTGCTCGACTAAATGAGTGCGGCCTAAGCCTACTTTTTCGAATGATGGAAGTTGTGAGATCACTCTCTCTAGCTCTTGTTGCTGATGCGGTGTTAATGGGTGCATCTTCGGAGAATCATCAGTGTCGTAATTCTGTCCAACATCTAATTCGGCAACATTGTTTGTTTCTGTAAATAGTTTATCTAACAAACCAAAGTCTTTCCAGAAATTAATTCCTAAATAAATGTCGTTTGTAAGATCTGGTACAATGTAAAAATCGACAGGTTTTCTGAAAGCACGATACGTAACTTCAGTGACCATTCGGCCCACAACCTGGCATCCAGAACTGTTCGCGGTCTTTATTCGGCCTGAACATTTCTGTACGTTTGGATGCGATTGCAGCTTTGATGCTGCGGAACCTCCTATGCAACTAACCGCAGCGCCCGAGTCAAGAAGGGCAACATACTTATCGCCTTCTATCTCAATATCGGTGTACACACGGTTGTCAGTTTGCGTAAAAATAGCTGATACTAATAATTTTCGGTTTGCGCGAACTTTTAGCCAAAAGTTTCGCATACGGATTGTGGAACGTCTGGGAGTTCGGCATGGCTTACTGCTGTCAGCTTCTCCAAAAATTCGGCGACGAGCTGACAGGTATTGAACTAGTCGAACGTGAAATGGTTTATAAGCTACAAATGCTTCATGCTTGAGTTTTGGGGAAGCATTATGTCGCTGGACAGGTGAATCCGTAAACGGATTGGCCGAATTTTGTTTTGCTAATTCTAATTTGTCGGATGCGCCAGAGCATTGCTTCTCTGCGCATCCCTCGGACGGTTTTCCGATGGGTTGCAAATTGTGCAATTGGGCTTAAAAATTCCTTTTGCGCCACAGCCGTAGCAAAATATGGTTCGCACTTCTAGACAGTTGTCGAAACGATGTCCTATCTTGCCACAATTCCAACACTTTAAGACTTTGTGCTGCATCGCTAAAATTTCTTCTTGAGTCTCCAGTTCAGATATCACCGCTCGTTTCGGTCGCGCATTATAGGCTTTCTCTTGCTTGCAAAATTGCTCTCGTAATCTCGACAAGCCGGTTATACTTAAATGCATTAATTCGTAACGAAGGGTTGGCTTCGCATATCGAATTAACAGACGAACCAAATGTTCTTCAGAAATCGGACTACGCAATCGGCCTACAAGTTTTTCAACACTGGATTGGTATTCCTCAAAAGCTTCGTTTTCCCCCTGTCGTCTATTGTTAATCGATTCCCAAAGATCTATGTCAGTACCTATGTCTTCAAATTTCTTACGGAATTCGTCACAGAAGGTTTCCCACGTAAAGTTCTCGTGCGCTCGGTGGAATTTCCAAAACCATTCTGTGGCTTTGCCTCCGAAAAGCAGATGCAAATGGTCACATAAGAGACCATTGTTGCCGTATAAATTTTGTCTTGATAAAGAACGAACTCGGTAAAGAAAATCGTCGGTCGCTAGACCTTCTTTGGAACCATCAAATTTTAAGTGCCAATTCTGAATAATACTTGACACTTTCTCTGGCGGAATAGGTCTGAAGTCATTTCCCGAACGATTATTTCTAGATTGCGGACTGGTGTTCTGACTCGACTCGACTGACGGAACTGAGTTCCGTGGTCTTTGAACTGGTACGCATAAAAGATTTTCTGGCTCTTCCCTACGTATTTGGAGATTGGCCAGTTGAGACTGGATCATTGCAGTCATGTCTTTCATTGCTGTTTGGATTACTTCGGTTATGTTTTCATTTCTCCTATCACTTGTATGATATCCTCGTGTCAAGGATCTAGTAGTCATGCCTCTTCCTACTTCACTTGGGACAAAACCCTTCCGGCCTTTACCTCTAGATTTTTTATTGGACTGAGTGTTGTTTACATTACTTGCGTCAAGCGCCTGATCAGAAGTTGCAGTTGCATTATCTGCTTCTTCTAACTGCCAAGTTGTTATTGGACAGCTGTATTTGGGACTGATTGCAAGGTTGTTTGCACACAGGACACGCACGGGCGTTTAGTAAAGCGTTGACTATGCATTGCTTATGAAACTTATGCCCACATGGAGTTTCTGCTATAATGTCATTTTGCGTCAAAAGCTCGTGACATTGCCCGCAAAATGGATCTGCGTGTTGCAAAGCTCTATTGATAGCGTGTTAACGTCATTATTTGAATTTAAATTGTATTTTATTCAATTGGTTATTATGGTTCATTGCATTGTGAGTGGCCTGCCGCGTTCGTAAATACTTATATAGGTCGCCTGGTCTGAGGTTATCTATTGAAAAACTAAAATGTACTATTGATCTGCCATGAAATCACTTCTTATCACAACTGGTCAAGTTCCCAAAAGAAATCTAGTCACTTGCGGTTCCTAGCTAGACTTGAAGTAAGCCAGACGGACTTATTTCAACTATCAAAACTGCAGCTGCAAAGATCGGTTTGATATTGGTCGAGCAATTCAAATATCTGAATTGAACTCGCTGCTCCAAATAACAAGATTCGATTTCGCGACTACAAATGGATAATCTGTTTACCTAAATGTGAGACTTTCAAAATCCTGTTCGCTTCTAAGGAACCATCAGCCCCATTATGGTCGACTAATCCAGCTTTCTGATTATACTCGCAATTCCAGAAACGGTAACTGAGAACTAACACGACACGTTTTGAATATAACACTTTAGTGTGAACTAAAAATTTGTTTAATGAATTGGATGATTTGAACAGAGCTCGTCATGGAGAAAACTAATGCTATGCCTGAAGAATACTGATCGCTATCTGCTGAACTTGTTCTCGGTGGATCACAAACACATTTGTGCCACAGGTTTACGAATAGCTAATCATTCAACTTTGCCAATAATGGCTGTTTTGTTTTTATGCAGCGTGCATCAGTAACGTCGGCTCCACGCGTTGGGCGCCATTTATTTTTATGTAGTGTGCAGGTAGTAGGTGGCCAAAGCCACTGCTCTGTATAGAGAAACTTGGGGAGGCGTGCACTTCTAGCTATGCTCTGATCTTAGCTCGCCGGATGGGGTGTGGGTTCTTCCTCGTTCCTCTATACAACTACAATCTAAAATAAAGTTTAAGTGCACTAGCAGATATGCTGCAGAAGAGAAAATACTAAAAATCTTACCTAAAATTCCACACGAACTATTATCGGGGCCTCAGATCAGGTAACCTTTTTATTAGGGCACTAAAGATGTTGTTAGGTACCCTATTCTATACCCACCCGACCTTGGTAGCGCCTTCATTATATTAGAGCCAACCCTTGACTAATTCTTATAAAGGATTGGTAAGCATCACTCACACGACTTCTCACATCGCAACGAACCATCATAATAATTACTCAATCATGATTAGATTCAGATAACTATTTTAATATAATTTAAAAGTATTACATTCATTGTATAACGCTTCAGCGATTTCGACAACTTCATTTATTTTTTTTTTTGAATAAACATGATCTCTTCAAAACGTATTTCATATTAAATATAATTGATTATTTAATATACTAAATTCTATAAAAATTACAAATTCTAAAGCTTCAGCAAAAATCTTTTTAACTCGCTTAACACATGTATTTTCTTGCCATTTGCAAGTATTACTCACGGTTTTTGAAATATCATGAATTTCAAATTACACAGCTGTTCATTGCCTTACAGTATTCCATCGTTGCTTGTTCGGTGGGCCCATCGAAGATGATGATGTTTTTGTTGCTGCTTAAGTTGAAAAAATAATTTTTAGCACATGTATAAGCGAGAGCGCTATTGCTGATAGCTGCACATTAATACTCTAATCGGAAGAAATTATAAAACTAATTAGAATATATTTATTCGCAAGGTTAATTAAATGAAAAGAAATGCATTACGACTCAGCAACGAAACCAACGAAAATCCATTATCCAGCATGACTGCTGCTAGCGTGACCTGTCCTGCTGGGTCTTTGACGTAACCTCAAACGTATGTAACTTTCGTTACGTTACACTGCCATCAACAGTCTGCCAAGCACAATATTTTATCTCATGTGAATTGACTAAACTACTTCTTTATTTTGTTGCTCTCAGTCCGATTCCATATAAATTTGGGGCGTCACAGCAACACTACTCTGAACCGAGACCTGGTTGATTATTCACCAGCTAACTCCAGTACTCTGAGTCGGAATGGGGTCGACGACTAAGGCGGGGGCGAATTAGCGGGGGTTAGCGGCTAATTCACGATGGACGGTGCCGACCAGAATCGTCGCGCGCCGTCCAAACGCTATAGACGAAAATTTCACTTTCTTAGATTGGTGCAAAATATTAGACATTCAAAAATATCACCTGTTTTCACTGTTAAAACACACACAACCTGATCCGATGCGTCTTGCCTTTAGTAAGCTGCAGCGAGGTGCACAAAAACGTACAAACGTAGACGTTTTTTCTAGCCTTTTATATAGAGCCACACAGGTCAAGTTGACCGCAGCGAATATAGTTTGCACTTTAAAATAACTCTTCGGCACAAATAGTGGCTTTAAGCACAATAACGTTCGTTTCCGTCCACAGAAATTTTAGAAGTGACTCGATTCAGATCAGAAAAATGCGTACGTGCCAATTTTAATTCCAATAGATCAAAAGGGCAATTAAGGCAATAGATTAAAGGGCAGCGGTGAAGTGGCGTGATCTTCACTCCTCCGCTTTGTGCTTTGTCCTCTTGATAACAACGACGAAAGCGAGTGCGAGCGAGACACAGTATCGTGGGTGTAAATGCATCAAAGATTACTGAGAGCAGTGAGAGGGAATTCGTCTCATTGGAAATCAAATGGTAGTTAGCTTAAGTAGCGCAAAGAGATTATTGCTCCCTTTAAATGCATTGACACAGCAAGGCATAACCGAAAATAGTTATGTTAAGTCTCTATGTTTATCGGTCCCCTACACCACAGTTAATATGACGAAAGTCAAATCTCGAGGTATTGTTAACTGAAATTAACAGATAAACATAGATACTTAAGCTTGAATGTCTTTTAAGTGATAAACACCAATTGATTTTCCTTCTTCGTTCTGTAATTCATAATACGCCGGGCTCAATTTTTTCTTCACTCTGGCTTTCGTGAATACAGGTGCGAGTTTGCTGTTGAACTTCTTAGCCGCATTGCTTTGAGCAAAGCTGCGTGCATAAATACTATCACCTGGCTTAAACTGGATTGTCCTGCTTCGTAAATTATACCTGCGAGCATTTTCGTCATGAGACGTGGACATGTTTGTTTTGGCTTTCTCGCGTGCGGATTGCAAGAAGTCTGTTCTCTTCAAAGCTGTGTCATCGGTCAAAGCGTTTAACTTTCGAAGGAGTTCGTAATCCTTCCGTTCAAGATCATATTTTGACCGTAACAAAGAAAGTATGGGGAATAACCTGTGCTACGATGTATGGTAGATCTTAAAGAACCGCTTATTTCGTTCAGATTTCGGTCCCAACTCGCGTGATCTTTACCGACATATGCTCGTAATGCTGCTAATACTGATCGGTTAAGTCGTTCACTAGCATTCGCTTGTGGAGAATAAATAGCCGTACATATTTGAGAGATTCCGAACCGAGTAAGGAACGCTCGGAAAAATCCCGATTTGAATTGTGAGCCGTTGTCAGTTAAGATAGTTTCTGGCACTCCAAAACAAAAGAATACAAAGCTTTCAAGATAATTACAGATATTATTAGATGTAAATTTCTTTAAAGGGTATAGGAAATGGAACTTGGTATTGTGATCGACAATGATAAGTAAACCAATGTTGCCATTTTTGGATCTTGGATAAGGTCCCAAAATATCCATGTATAATTTCTGAAATGGGCGATCGGACACCATAGGCTTTCCCATTGGCGGCCTTAATATCTTATTTGGACTTTTAGACATTCTACAGATACTGCAACTTGAAACGTATCCGTGAATCTGTACTACCATTCCGGGCCAAAATAAATATCGTTTTACCTTTTCAATCAACTTTCCTGTGCCGCAATGTGCAGCATCGGGAGGAGTATGTGCCCGATGTAAAACATCAGCAACAAGACCTTCCGGAAGCCATAGTTTCCATGAATTCTCTTCCTGGCATGCGTCACCACTTGCTTGTTCGGTACGTTTGTAAAAAAAATTGTCAATGATTTTTAAATCAGGTAGCCTTGACTGATTTTCTTTTGCATGCTTAATCAAGTCTAGGTAATCAGAAGAATTAAATTCTTCCGCCTTCAAATTGACGATTGGACCACTGCTATCAAACTCTGAAACCTCATTTTCATCTCGTCGCAATAAAGCGTCAGCTACAACGTTTTGCGAGCATTTTCAGTGCTGGATGGCAAAAGTAAAACCTTGAAGTTTGATTGCCCACCTTGCCAATCTTCCTGACAGATCCTTTTGGCTCATCAACCATTTCAAAGAAGCATGGTCTGTGACAACTGTTAAATCTTGTCCTTCGATATAAGCGCGGAACTTATTTATGCCCTTGATTACGGCTAAGCACTCTAATTCCGTCACGGAATAGTTGCGCTGTGCCTTGGAAAGCTTGTTGGACATGAACGCTATTGGCAACTCCGTTCCATCTTTGCTTGTTTGTGCCAGCACACACCCGAGACCATGCAAACTTGCATCGCACAGAAGCAAGAAATGCTTACAGAAGTCTGGAGCGCTGAGTATCGGCGCTGACGTTAGCTTGGCTTTTAGATGTCTGAAAGCTTCATCAGCTTCATTAGACCAACTAAAAGCTTTATTCTTTCTTAACAAATCGGTAAGTGGTAGACTGACAGTGGCATATCCGTCAACGAAACGACGATACCATCCAGACAATCCTAAGAATCTCCTAAGTTGCTTAACGGTTGTGGGCACTGGGAATTCCTTGATGGCTACAACTTTATCTGGGTCTGTCTTAAGTTGACCATCTCCGATTACAAAACTAAGGTATTTGACTTCCTGCATACAAACTTGGACTAGCTATATTAATAGTTAAGTTCGCTTGTCGCAAATAGCCTGCAGTGTCATTCAGCAAATGCCAAATTCGATTCAAAGTGTCAGATAAAATCAACAGATCGTCTAAGTAAACGAAAAGTCGCGTACGCAAATGCGAAGGGATTACTTGCTCCATCAATCGGCATAAAGTTTGTGCGGCGTTACACAACCCGAAAGGCATTACCTTGTATTGATACAACGGCCGTTTCGGCACGGTGAACGCTGTGTTTTGTCTAGATTTCTCTTCCAATGGTATTTGCCAGAAGGCATGCTTCATATCCAGACCGGTTATGAAACGAGTGGAGGCAGCCTGCTGAGAATGCCATCTACGTGAGGCAGTGGATAAGCATCTTTGCGGGTGTACTTATTTACTTCTCGAAATTCCAAACACAAGCGCGATTTAGCTCCTTTTTGAGCTGCTCCATGGACTTTTGGACTCTTCGATGATATCCAAAGCCAACATATTCTCTACTTCTGCAAACATTAATCTTTCTTTTGCGGGAGATACTGGCCAATGTCGCTGTTTAATCGCTTTGCCTATGTCTATGATGTGCTCGACTAAATGAGTGCGGCCTAAGCCTACTTTTTCGAATGATGGAAGTTGTGAGATCACTCTCTCTAGCTCTTGTTGCTGATGCGGTGTTAATGGGTGCATCTTCGGAGAATCATCAGTGTCGTAATTCTGTCCAACATCTAATTCAGCAACATTGTTTGTTTCTGTAAATAGTTTACCTAACAAACCAAAGTCTTTCCAGAAATTAATTCCTAAATAAATTTCGTTTGTAAGATCTGGTACAATGTAAAAATCGACAGGTTTTCTGAAAGCACGATACGTAACTTCAGTGACCATTCGGCCCACAACCTGGCATCCAGAACTGTTCGCGGTCTTATTCGGCCTGAACATTCTGTACGTTTGGATGCGATTGCAGCTTTGATGCTGCGGAACCTCCTATGCAACTAACCGTAGCGCCCGAGTCAAGAAGGGCAACATACTTATCGCCTTCTATCTCAATATCGGTGTACACACGGTTGTCAGTTTGCGTAAAAATAGCTGATACTAATAATTTTCGGTTTGCGCGAACTTTTAGCCAAAAGTTTCGCATACGGATTGTGGAACGTCTGGGAGTTCGGCATGGCTTACTGCTGTCAGCTTCTCCAAAAATTCGGCGACGAGCTGACAGGTATTGAACTAGTCGAACGTGAAATGGTTTATAAGCTACAAATGCTTCATGCTTGAGTTTTGGGGAAGAATTATGTCGCTGGACAGGTGAATCCGTAAACGGATTAGCCGAATTTTGTTTTGCTAATTCTAATTTGTCGGATGCGCCAGAGCATGGCTGCTCTGCGCATCCCTCGGACGGTTTTCCGATGGGTTGCAAATTGTGCAATTGGGCTTAAAAATTCCTTTTGCGCCACAGCCGTAGCAAAATATGGTTCGCACTTCTAGACAGTTGTCGAAACGATGTCCTATCTTGCCACAATTCCAACACTTTAAGACTTTGTGCTGCATCGCTAAAATTTCTTCTTGAGTCTCAAGTTCAGATATCACCGCTCGTTTCGGTCGCGCATTATAGGCTTTCTCTTGCTTGCAAAATTGCTCTCGTAATCTCGACAAGCCGGTTATACTTAAATGCATTAATTCGTAACGAAGGGTTGGCTTCGCATGTCGAATTAACAGACGAACCAAATGTTCTTCAGAAATCGGACTACGCAATCGGCCTACAAGTTTTTCAACACTGGATTGGTATTCCTCAAAAGCTTCGTTTTCCCCCTGTCGTCTATTGTTAATCGATTCCCAAAGATCTATGTCAGTACCTATGTCTTCAAATTTCTTACGGAATTCGTCACAGAAGGTTTCCCACGTAAAGTTCTCGTGCGCTCGGTGGAATTTCCAAAACCATTCTGTGCTTTGCCTCCGAAAAGCAGATGCAAATGGTCACATAAGAGACCATTGTTGCCGTATAAACTTTGTCTTGATAAAGAACGAACTCGGTAAAGAAAATCGTCGGTCGCTAGACCTTCTTTGGAACCATCAAATTTTAAGTGCCAATTCTGAATAATACTTGACACTTTCTCTGGCGGAATAGGTCTGAAGTCATTTCCCGAACGATTATTTCTAGATTGCGGACTGGTGTTCTGACTCGACTCGACTGACGGAACTGAGTTCCGTGGTCTTTGAACTGGTACGCATAAAAGATTTTCTGGCTCTTCCCTACGTATTTGGAGATTGGCCAGTTGAGACTGGATCATTGCAGTCATGTCTTTCATTGCTGTTTGGATTACTTCGGTTATGTTTTCATTTCTCCTATCACTTGTATGATATCCTCGTTTCAAGGATCTAGTAGTCATGCCTCTTCCTACTTCACTTGGGACAAAACCCTTCCGGCCTTTGCCTCTAGATTTTTTATTGGACTGAGTGTTGTTTACATTACCTGCGTCAAGCGCCTGATCAGAAGTTGCAGTTGCATTATCTGCTTCTTCTAACTGCCAAGTTGTTATTGGACAGCTGTATTTGGGACTGATTGCAAGGTTGTTTGCACACAGGACACGCACGGGCGTTTAGTAAAGCGTTGACTATGCATTGCTTATGAAACTTATGCCCACATGGAGTTTCTGCTATAATGTCATTTTGCGTCAAAAGCTCGTGACATTGCCCGCAAAATGGATCTGCGTGTTGCAAAGCTCTATTGATAGCGTGTTAACGTCATTATTTGAATTTAAATTGTATTTTATTCAATTGGTTATTATGGTTCATTGCATTGTGAGTGGCCTGCCGCGTTCGTAAATACTTAAATAGGTCGCCTGGTCTGAGGTTATCTATTGAAAACTAAAATGTACTATTGATCTGCCATGAAATCACTTCTTATCACAACTGGTCAAGTTCCCAAAAGAAATCTAGTCACTTGCGGTTCCTAGCTAGACTTGAAGTAAGCCAGACGGACTTATTTCAACTATCAAAACTGCAGCTGCAAAGATCGGTTTGATATTGGTCGAGCAATTCAAATATCTGAATTGAACTCGCTGCTCCAAATAACAAGATTCGATTTCGCGACTACAAATGGATAATCTGTTTACCTAAATGTGAGACTTTCAAAATCCTGTTCGCTTCTAAGGAACCATCAGCCCCATTATGGTCGACTAATCCAGCTTTCTGATTATACTCGCAATTCCAGAAACGGTAACTGAGAACTAACACGACACGTTTTGAATATAACACTTTAGTGTGAACTAAAAATTTGTTTAATGAATTGGATGATTTGAACAGAGCTCGTCATGGAGAAAACTAATGCTATGCCTGAAGAATACTGATCGCTATCTGCTGAACTTGTTCTCGGTGGATCACAAACACATTTGTGCCACAGGTTTACGAATAGCTAATCATTCAACTTTGCCAATAATGGCTGTTTTGTTTTTATGCAGCGTGCATCAGTAACGTCGGCTCCACGCGTTGGGCGCCATTTATTTTTATGTAGTGTGCAGGAAGTAGGTGGCCAAAGCCACTGCTCTGTATAGAGAAACTTGGGGAGGCGTGCACTTCTAGCTATGCTCTGATCTTAGCTCGCCGGATGGGGTGTGGGTTCTTCCTCGTTCCTCTATACAACTACAATCTAAAATAAAGTTTAAGTGCACTAGCAGATATGCTGCAGAAGAGAAAATACTAAAAATCTTACCTAAAATTCCACACGAACTATTATCGGGGCCTCAGATCAGGTAACCTTTTTATTAGGGCACTAAAGATGTTGTTAGGTACCCTATTCTATACCCACCCTACCTTGGTAGCGCCTTCATTATATTTAGGGCCACCCCTTGACTAATTCTTATAAAGGATTGGTAAGCATCACTCACACGACTTCTCACATCGCAACGAATCATCATAATAATTACTCAATCATGATTAGATTCAGATAACTATTTTAATATAATTTAAAAGTATTACATTCATTGTATAACGCTTCAGCGATTTCGACAACTTCATTTTTTTTTTTTTTTTTTGATTAAACATGATCTCTTCAAAATGTATTTCATATTAAATATAATTGATTATTTAATATACTAAATTCTATAAAAATTACAAATTCTAAAGCTTCAGCAAAATCTTTTAACTCGCTTAACACATGTATTTCTTGCCATTTGCAAGTATTACTCACGGTTTTTGAAATATCATGAATTTCAAATTACACAGCTGTTCATTGCCTTACAGTATTCCATCGTTGCTTGTTCGGTGGGCCCATCGAAGATGCTGATGTTTTTGTTGCTGCTTAAGTTGAAAAAATAATTTTCAGCACATGTATAAGCGAGAGCGCTATTGCTGATAGCTGCACATTAATACTCTAATCGGAAGAAATTATAAAACTAATTAGAATATATTTATTCGCAAGGTTAATTAAATGAAAAGAAATGCATTACGACTCAGCAACGAAACCAACGAAAATCCATTATCCAGCATGACTGCTGCTAGCGTGACCTGTCCTGCTGGGTCTTTGACGTAACCTCAAACGTATGTAACTTTCGTTACGTTACACTGCCATCAACAGTCTGCCAAGCACAATATTTTATCTCATGTGAATTGACTGAACTACTTCTTTATTTTGTTGCTCTCAGTCCGATTCCATATAAATTTGGGGCGTCACAGCAACACTACTCTGAACCGAGACCTGGTTGATTATTCACCAGCTAACTCCAGTACTCTGAGTCGGAATGGGGTCGACGACTAAGGCGGGGGCGAATTAGCGGGGGTTAGCGGCTAATTCACGATGGACCACCGTCCGACCAGAATCGTCGCGCGCCGTCCAAACGCTATAGACGAAAATTTAACTTTCTTAGATTGGTGCACAATATTAGACATTCAAAAATATCACCTGTTTTCACTGTCAAAACACACACAACCTGATCCGATGCGTCTTGCCTTTAGTAAGCTGCAGCGAGGTGCACAAAAACGTACAAACGTAGACGTACTTTCTAGCCTTTTATATAGAGCCACACAGGTCAAGTTGACCGCAGCGAATATAGTTTGCACTTTAAAATAACTCTTCGGCACAAATAGTGGCTTTAAGCACAATAACGTTCGTTTCTGTCCACAGCAATTTTAGAAGTGACTCGTTGCAGATCAGAAAAATGCCAATTTTAATTCCAATAGATCAAAAGGGCACACGACGATTGTCGCCTGGAATTAATGCAGCGGTGAAGTGGCGTGATCTTCACTCCTCCGCTTTGACGAAAGCGAGTGCGAGCGAGACACAGTATCGTGGGTGCAAATGCATCAAAGATTACTGAGAGCAGTGAGAGGGAATTCGTCTCATTGGAAATCAAATGGTAGTTTGCTTAAGTAGCGCAAAGAGATTATTGCTCCCTTTAAATGCATTGCCACAGCAAGGCATAACCGAAAATAGTTATGTTAAGTCTCTATGTTTATCGGTCCCCTACAGGTGCATCGATCATACGATGCTTTACAGTGCCCTTTGCTATTTCCTTATGGTGAAGATGGCTATTCAGTTGATATACCACAATGAAATCCATTATAAAACAAGTAAGAAGGCTCTAGTCGGGAGAGCCCGACAAGAAGATACCCTGAACCCAGTTGCAATAAATAAATTAAATTTATGTAAGACTTTGGTATACTGACTTAGCTTCAATTGATTAAATTCGATATCTCCGGTGTTTCTCAACCGATTTGGACGAAATTTTCAGAAAAGTTCTATCATTACCCATAACTTCAACCCTCATTTTTAGGTTTTCCAAATTCGATATTTTTTGTGATCGATATTATGTGTATATCGGAAACCAGAATAGTTATCGATAATTTGAAGCAAATATGTTCTGCTTATAGTATAGGAGAACTTAAATACAAAATCTGAAGTTTCTAGCTCTTGTAGTCTCTGAGATCCACGCGTACATACAGACAGACAGACGGACAGACGGGCGGACAGACGGACATGGCTATATCGTCTCGGCTATTGATGCTGATCAAGAATATATACACTTTATGGGGTCGGAGATGCTTCCTTCTGCCTGTTACATACTTTTGCACAAATCGATTATACCCTTATTTACCCATTTTATGGGTTAAGGGTATAAAAAAAAGAGGAACCAATAAAAAAAGATATCTACGTTAAGCTTTTACAGCTATAAAATAATGATTCGTCAATCTGAGATAAATCATTTAATTTATTGTCGTTCCCTTTTTAGTCAGTTTAGGTTGATATGTATGCTTAAATTGAAACAGAAAGGTTCAATTATATTCGCTACAATCAAGCGAAACTCAGAGCAGATAGCTATATACATCTACAAGATGCAATAGGCCAACAAGATGTTGTCGCAGCTCAACTTAGTCAGATGGTAGTTTTACCATCTTCTTTTACAAGCTCTGCACGATATATGCATGAAAAGACTCAAGATGCTATGACATATGTTCGCCATTATGGGCAACCAGATCTTTTCATAACATTCACATGCAATCCACAACGGAATGACATAAAAAGTGTTTTATTACCGGGTCAAAAACCGCATGATCGTCACGATATTATAGCTCGAGTTTTTCATTTAAAAGATAAAGCTTTAATGTCACTGTTGACAAAAGGTTCTTTGTTTGGAAGCGTGCAATGTTTCATGTACTCTGTGGCATGGCAAAAGCGGGGCTTACCACATATACATATTCTACTTTGGTTAGAAAATAAAATAAGATCAGATAAAATCGATCAAATTATCTGTGCCGAAATACCAAACATTGTTAAGTCAAATATGATTCATGGTCTTTGCGGTGCATTTAATAATAAATCGCTATGCATAAAAAATGGAAAATGTACCAAAAGGTTTCCTCGACAATTACTTAAAGAAACTGTGACTGGAAAAGATAGTTACCCTCTATATCGTAGAAGAGCGATAGAAGATGGTGGTAATGCAAATAATATAAATGGTAATCGCATAGATAATCGTTGGGTTGTGCCTTATAACTGTGTACTATTGAAAACATTTGAAGCTCACATAAATGTTGAGTATTGTAGTTCTGTAAAGTCTATTAAATACATTTGTAAATATGTTAACAAGGGCAGTGATCAAGCATCATTTACTCTTCCCAACGTAATGAAATTAATATGTACGAAAGTGGCCGTTATATAAGTAGCTCAGAAGCGGTATGCAGAATCCTAGCATTTCCCATACATGAACGTTTCCGGCTATTACACACTTAGCTGTTCATTTAGAAAATGGTCAACGGATATATTTTAACCCCAATAATCCGCAACACTTACATGACAGCTTAAGCACTACACCCATAACCACTTTGCTAACCTTCTTTGAGCTATGCACACGTGATGAGTTTGCAAGAACGCTTCTATATTTTGAAGTTCCATCGTATTTTACATGGAACAATAAAGAATTTCAAAGAAGAAAATAAGGGCATGATGTGCCAAATTTTCCTGGAGTTAAAAGAGATTCACCTTTGGGAAGAGTTTATACTATTCATCCCAATAATACAGTATGTTTTTATTTAAGACTAAATTGAACAAGTGAGAAGGCTCAAGTCGGGAGAGCCCGACTAGAAGATACCCTGAACCCAGTTGCAATAAATATATTTAATTTATATAAGACTTTGGTATACTGGCTTAGCTTCCATTGATTAAGTTCAATATATCCGGTGTTTCTCAACCGATTTGGACAAAATTTTCAGAAAAGTTCTATCGTTATCCATTACTTCAACCCTCATTTTTAGATTTTCCAAATTCGATATTTTATTGTTATCGATATTATGTGTATATCGGAAACCAGAATAGTTATCGATAATTTGAAGCAAACTTGTTCTGCTCATGGTATAGGAGAACTTAAATCCAAAATCTGAAGTCTCTAGCTCTTGTAGTCTCTGAGATCCACGCGTTCATACAGACGGACAGACGGACTGACAGACGGACAGACCGACATGGCTATATCGTCTCGGCTGTTGATGCTGATCAAGAATATATGTACTTTATAGGGTCGGAGATGCTTCCTTCTGCCTGTTACATACTTTTGCACAAAACCATTATACCCTTATTTACCCATTTTATGGGTGAAGGGTATAAAAAGTGTTTTGCTCAGAGAGAGACGGTGGGCGCGTTATTATACTCGATACCGAAGGTAAAGTATATTGGTTTTGTGCAATGTCCGTCATGGTGTCTGTCCGTCTGTCCGTCCATATGTATGCAAGTTTTTTCTACACCCTTCAAGCTAGAGACTTGAAACTTTCAAATTCTCTTTATCTGTGGGATGGTAAATTATAGTGTCAATATGGAGGTTCTACGATAACTGGGGGGCTGACAAATCGATAAATTCGATAACTCAAAACTGATAAGTTCACATATTTCGCACATCCTTACAGCTAGATCTACCAAACTTGGTGAGCAGATAGCTACTAGCAACCCGCAAAAAACTGCATCAAAAGTTTGGATGCCACGCCTACCGATACTGCCCTAGCCGCCCCCATCCACCCCAACGCTTCGTCAAAAACGGGAAAATGTGTATCTTCCAGAGTTGTGGAGCTAGAGCCTCCATATTTGGTATAAAGATAGCTGGTAACGACCCCAAATAACTGCGTCAAAGTTTTGGAGCCTCGCCCACCTATTCCGCCCCCAGCCCCCGCATTTTGAAATCAGAAATAGCTATATCTCCCACAGTTTTTTAGCTAGAGCCACCAAATTTGGTGCCAAGATAGGTGATGATGACCCCCCAAAAACTGAATCAAAAGTTTGGATGCCACGCCCACCAATAATGCCCTAGCCGCCGCCATCCTCCCCAACGCTTCGTCAAAAACGGAAATGCTTGTATCTTCCAGAGTTGTGGAGCTAGAGCCACCAAATTTTGCAGGAAGATAGCTTGCAACGAACCCCGAAAAACTGCATCAAAGTTTTGGAGCCACGCGCACCCCTTCCACCCCCCTTTCCCCACCTTTTACAAACTTTGAGCTAGAGTCACCAAATTTTGTATGAAGATAGCAATTGACATTCCACATAGATCTGCATCAAAAATTTGGATGCCACGCCCACCCATACCGCCCCCAGCCCCCCTTTCCCCACTTTATACAAACTTCGAGCTAGAGTCACCAAATTTGGTATGAAGATAGCAATTGACATCCCACATGGATCGGCAGCAAAAATTTGAATGCCACGCCCACCCATACCGCCCCAAGCCCCATAGCCCCCTTTCACCACCTTTTACATGCTTCGAGCTAGAGTCACCAAATTTGGTATGAAGGTAGCATTTGACATTCCACAAGGATCTGCAGCAAAAATTTGGATGCCACGCCCAACCATACCGCCCCCAGCCCCATAGCCCCCCTCTCCCTACCTTATACAAACATTGAGCTAGAGTCACCAAATTTGGTATGAAGGTAGCATTTGACATTCCACAAGGATCTGCAGCAAAAATTTGAATGCCACGCCCAACCATACCGCCCGCAGCCCCCCTTTCCCCACTTTATACAAACTTTGAGCTAGAGTCACCAAATTTGTTATGAAGATAGCAATTGACATTCCACAAAGATCTGCATCAAAAATTTGGATGCAATTCCACCCATACCGCCCCCAGCCCCCCTTTCCCCACTTTATACAAACTTTGTGCTAGAGTCACCAAATTTGGTATGAAGGTAGCATTTGGCATTCCACAAGGATCTGCAGCAAAAATTTGAATGCCACGCCCAACCATACCGCCCCCAGCCCCTCTTTCCCCGCTTTTACAAACTTTGAGCTAGAGTCACCAAATTTGTTATGAAGATAGCAATTGACATTCCACAAAGATCTGCATCATAAGCGCAGTGATATGCCAAATTTTTGCTCTATCTCAAGGTTTCCACAGGGACTATGCAACATGACGACAGCTGCCTGTACCCAAGGATGTTGTAGCGGTTGGTGTTCAGCTTGGGAGATTCCAGCTTTTATTATATTCTACGCCTTTCGCATTTTATATGTTCGTTCTCGTTAATAAGGATAATTATATCGATGCAGTTTGTTATGGTTATTTTGGTTTAGTTAAGCAAACATTTGCGTAAATCAAGCGTTTAGGATTTCAACTATTTTCGACTGGTGCGGGGATGTGTTGTAGAATATTTGAATGTGCTATCTGAGGATCGATGCGCAGTAAGCTGATAAAGATTGTACCAGGATTGAGTTGACTGGGCCGAGTGGGGTGAGCTGTAACCTGATTTCCAGGATTTCTACCTTGCGAGTTCAACCGTTTGCTAGTTGACTTTACTGCCCTTGTAAGGTGCATTGTGCTCCTCTCCATAGTGGGCACAGCATGCCTCAGGTGCAGTCAGATACGTGTTGGTTTTGTTGCAGAACCTTTGTGTGCGCCTAAAGTCCTGGTATATGTCACACTGGACTAGGTAATCAAATTTTCTTGGCGGCTCAAAGCTCACGACTTATCGGAACAGGGTCTCACTTCACTTTGTGCTGGCACCGGGCTCGAGATCAATATATAATATTAACACTGGCTACTATTTTTTTGATGCAGTCCAGAAGCGTTTAGAAGTGTAGACCTTTTAGTACTGCTCTATAGGCTCGCCTCTCCTTAATTTTTTGTGCAAAAGTTAACCTTTTTATCAGTGAGTATTTTAACGACTTTCCTTTAACCATCACTTATGTTGCGCATCAGTTTGAAGTGTCCATCCCTATCTATATATGTGAGTAAAAGTGTCTTTTCCCACCGAATCTTCAATCATTAAGAGCATACCAATCATATGCATCACGTTGTCTACAAAAATTTAAGGTGGTTTTGGTGCTGTTTTCACGAGCGCGTTGACGGGTAAGTTGGTGGCCGAGCTGCAACGGTAATTATCTCGTCCAGCGGTTTGTGCTTGATGATGTTTGAAGGGTTGGCTTGCTAACGTTGCCATTAACTTGGTTAACTCTCCTAACTTTACGTTCTTCATTTGGTTTCCCAGATGCTGAGTCTGAGTCAGTGGAAGATTCTGGGGACAGCTGGCCTTTTTATACCCTTAACCCATAAAATGGGTAAATAAGGGTATAATGGTTTTGTGCAAAAGTATGTAACAGGCAGAAGGAAGCATCTCCAACCCCATAAAGTATATATATTCTTGATCAGCATCAACAGCCGAGACGATATAGCCATGTCCGTCTGTCCGTCTGTCTGTCAGTCTGTCTGTCCGTCTGTATGAACGCGTGGATCTCAGAGACTACAAGAGCTAGAGACTTCAGATTTTGTATTTAAGTTTTCCTATACCATGAGCAGAACAAGTTTGCTTCAAATTATCGATAACTATTCTGGTTTCCGATATACACAAAAAAATAGCGAATTTGGAATATCTTAAAATGAGGGTTGAAGTAATGGGTAATAATAGAACTTTTCTGAAAATTTCGTCCAAATCGGTTTAGATTCTAAACTTTAGAAACACCGGAGATATTGAACTTAATCTATTGAAGCTATGTCAGTATACCAAAGTCTTACATAAATTTAATTTATTTATTGCAACTGGGTTCAGGGTATCTTCTAGTCGGGATCTCCCGACTAGAGTCTTCTTACTTGTTGATGCTTGTATGAGTTACTTGATTGTTTGCTTCAGAAGCGTTGTCGCTGGTGACTATCAGGAAATCGCGTGGCTGACATTAGAGAGCTGTTCGAACAGTTCCTCTATGTCCAAAATTGAAACAATTTTTATTACGAAAATTAAACAAGCAGTTATTTGTTTTATAATATGTCTTATTTTGCCTGTACAAACTAAGAAAATCAGTGCCATCTGTCTTTACTTATTAGAATTTACAAAAGTTTCCAA
>JARNME010000203.1:0-81593 GCA_030179655.1 Scaptomyza flava
AGTTTTCAATTCATAAAAGCTACTTTATTAGTCCAACATGAAAAAAAGAAAAATAAATATGAATAAAACATTTTTTATTGTTAACAACGGTCTGATCAACGAACATTGAAATATATATAAAAATATATAAAATATGTGAAAATTAAAATTAAAAACACAATAATAAATTTTTATACTTTTATATTTTTATACATTTGTATATTTCATTACCCATATTATAATAAATATATATATAATTAAATCGTTGGAGTCGCGTTTATTTAAAAAATATAAAATATCTTTATTGAACGCGTCTTTACAGTTAAACATTTAAAATAGAACTCAACTTATGCTAGCGTTTTGATTTTTGAAGAAACCTCGTTCTGCGACTTATTCCTTTGTTTAAATTATTTGTGCTCAACTCTCTGGAGTGGATTTATTCTGAGGAGTCGTAAACTGGGGTTTCGCTCAAGGATCAAATTACATTGGACTTTGCTCATCTAATTCTTAAAGTGGCGTGATCGATTTTAATGGCTGTGTTTTTTCGGGTGGCGTGATCGATTTTAATAGCTTTGTTATTTTTTGGGGTGCAAAGTTTTACTGTTGTTTATTCTGTTCGCCGGATGTACGTGCTTATGCTGAGTGTGACTTAATTATCTATGGTTCTATTACAAGAAGCCAAAATCATAAATGTGCGTGCTTAAGATTATACATTTGTTTACTCAAGTGGACAATGCTTGTGCATTGTTCTTATTATTTTGTGTGGGTGGAGGTTGGCATAGAAGTTCTGCAAGAACTGAATAGGTCACTTCCCCATCCCCTAGAAAATGGCTTGTCCTCAAGCTGTTAGTGTGGGTACATTTTAGTGTCTGTGTCTATTATAATTTTATTTCTTGATCGTTTGTCGGTTCTTGTTCTTCATTTTTCTTATATTTTATGACCATTCTTTGTGGAATATTTTTGAACTTAAATATTAGGTATATAGCTGTCGCGATTAACATTATTGCGAGTATGGTTAAAACTATTATTAATAGGATGTTGTGTGTTTTTGTATTTCTTTTATAAGTTGTCTTGTATGTATGAATGAAATTGGTTCAATTCTTGTAACGTTGTTACTTATGTATATTGTTTGTGTATAATCGGAAAGTATATTTGATACAGATATATCTTCTATTTGAAGTGAACAGTTAATAGCTTTAATTATGTTGTTTCCGCTTATTTCTATTTCTTGATTTGTACAATTTTGATTGAGCATTAGTTTAGGCAAATTCCAAGTTAATATAACATTAGGTTCTACAAAATTTATTTCGTAATTTTTGTGTGTTTTAGTGAACTTACATTCTATTTTATTTGCTTAAGTATACCATCTATACATTTGTTTTGTATTATTTTCTTGTCAGTTGCTGAATATGTTTTATTTTTATTGATATAATATTTATCTTTTATATTTCTGTTAAAATGTTTTTGTCTTCGTCTGGGTAAGGAATTATTGTGTATAAAGGATTTTGTGTAAGCTTTTTTGGTATGTGTGAGATTATTAAGAGTTCGTTCGTATCTGATTTGAGCCAAGTTGAGGTTTTTATATTTAATAGCTTTTCTGTATCTACATTTTCTAAGTAGTCGTGTTAGTAGTTTGGGAGTACCTAATCTTGTCAATTGCATGCCCATTTCGATATATCTGTGAATGTTGTAAGTTAAATAGTATTAGATTTAGTTTCTTATCCTGTTGTGAATCTTCTGACATGTTTCTATTATGTTTAGGCCATGATTTACTGCTTCTATTATCTTGTTTAATTCATTTGTTTGAATGCTGTTTTCTTCTAAGTTATTTATTTTGTTTTCTAGTTCTGTTCTGTCTTCTTCGGTCAAGGTGCCGAATTAGTTTTATATGCTGTTCCTATTACATTCAAAAGTCCTCGTTTTTGTGTTTTTACTATTTTTATTCCGTTCATTTCTCTTTCTATTTTTTCTATTAGGTATTCTATTTGTGGTAAGAATCTAAAGGTTTCCGCTTGTTGCAGTAGATTGTTTAGTGTTTCTTCAGTTTTAGTTAAATTTATTGTGAGGCAATGGTATTCATATTCCTGTGTAATACTAAGTAGACCAGTTTTTAGGATAAGGTATCCGTTTTGCGCTTTTATTTGATTGATTTCTATCGCTTGGGTGTTACAGGGTATTATTGTTGTGAGTAGGATTATTAATTGTAACAAGTGTATTGTTAGCAGCTTCAGTTGACCTGGAATAGTTATATTTGCTTACGTTAGTTTTCTTTTGTTTTTGAATTGTGTTTGATAATGAAAAATTTTTCAACCTCTGTTAGTTTCTTCAAAATGTTTGTCGTCTACACACAGAAAAAAAAAGTTTTAATCGCATTATTACACTTAGATTCTAAATTTTTCGGAACGATTTTCGTCTACACCTATAATTTTAAATTCTTAAAGTGGAATTTTAAATTAAAATTTTAAAATTAAAATTTTAGATATAAAATTTTCCATTTTATGTTTAAAGTGCTTGAATTTTAGTTTTCACAATGAAACTTTTTGATTCAAAATGTTTTCATTTTAAAATTAAGCATTAGGAACCTTAAATTAACTTAAATAATTTTTGAATCGAAATAACTATTAAATTGAATCGACGGACGGACGGACGGAAATCAATTCCTGAGCTCGTCCTGATCATTTTGATATATAGTTTATGGGGTCTCCCATCATTACTTTAAGGCGTTACAGATTCATGACAAAGTCAATATACCCTGTTTCACATGTGAATCACATGTAAGGATATAATTATGTTAGAACAAGTGGAAACGTTGCAGTCGGACGCCACCGACTGCGGTATACTCGACACCAGTATTAAAACCGGTAAAAACAGGCATGATTGCAAAGGGGTATGGATGCGGCAGGGGTGTAGGCTGCCTTAAAGATTCTCCGATGCAGATGGGGATTCCACCAGCTGTCTTTGTTGCAAATCTGGTGACTCTAGCTTAAAGTTTTTAAAGGATGTGGAAAGAGGGGCTGAGGGCGTTATGGGTGGGTGTGGCATCCAAATTTTTGCTGCAGATCTATGTGGAATGTCAATTGCTACCCTCATACCAAATTTGGTGACTCGAGCTCAAAGTTTTTAAAAAGGTGAGGGAAACAGGGGCGGCATGGGTAGGCGAAGCTCCAAAACTTTGAAGCTGACTCAGCTTTTGATGCTAGTTAAGATTATGTTCATGGGTTCGGATATTTTGGCTTCTGCCAGTTACATAAGTTTGAACAAAGTATAAGCTTTCTAACCATTTCAGGGTACATGTGAAAAAGTTGCACACAGACGAAAAAACAGAATGCGGGAAACTCAGATACCTGTTTAAAAACGGGTGCGAAGCAATCTTAAAAATAAAGTTTGGGGGACTTACAATTTAAAAGGCGGGGCATAAGTGAGCGTTGCATCGAAATTTTCTCTAGATATATAGACCCCAAAAAAAATATGTGGAAGATATACCATAGGAATACTTGATTTAAAAACGCAGGCGGTTTGGTTGGGCGTGGGGATTAGTTTGAGGGCGTAGCAATCAGATTTCTGATGCAATATATGAAGAATGTCATCAGCAACTATCTCTAAACCAAATGTGGTGACTAAAAACTGTGAAATCCCCGTTATTTGGCAACTAGCTTATTAAATGGCGTGGGGCTGAAGCGGCAGGGGTGTAACCAGTATCCAACAACCTTCCCATCAAACTTGGTGACTTTGAGAACATTTGGGAAATATGTGTGCTGTGTCGACATGTTAGCAATTTTCCAGCGGCCAGTGGGCGCAAGATCCTATATTGATATTTCGTCTGACGCATATATATATAGCTTGGGTATACCTTGGGTATCAGAGTATAAAAAATGATTTCACCTCCTGTGCCGAAGGTGAACAGAATATTGGTTTTGTGCAATGTCCGTCATGGTGTCTGTCTGTCGTCCGTCCGTATGTGTGCACGTTTTTTCCACACTCTTCAAGCTAGAGACTTGAAACTTTCAAATTCTCTTGTCTTTGGGATAGTAAATTAAAGTGTCAAGATGGGCGTTCTACGATAACTGGGGGCTGGCAAATCGATAAATGTGATAACTCAAAACCGATAAATACACATATTTCGCACATCCTAGAACTACCAAATTTGGTGAGGAGAAAGCTACTAGCAACCCCCAAAAAACTGCATCAAAAATTTTAGAGTTACTCCCACCCATTCCGCCCCCATCCCTCCCTCATTATTTGTCAAAAAAGCATATATCTCCCATATCTTTTGAGCTATAGCCACCAAATTTGGTGCCAAGATAGGTGTTGATGACCCCCAAAAACTGCATCAAAAGTTTGGATGCCACGCCCACCATACTGCCCTAGCGGCCCTCATCCGCCCCAACGTTTCGTCAATTACGGGAATGCGTGTATCTTCCAGAGTAGTGGAGCTAAAGTCACAATATTTGGTATGAAGATATCTGCATCGGAAAATCTTTAAGGCAGTGTACACCCTGCCGCATCCGCTACCCTTTGCAATCAGGCCTGTTTTTACCGGTTTTAATACTGGTATCGAGTATACCGCAGTCGGTTGCGTCCGACTGCAACGTTTCCACTTGTTATGATATTGACTTTGTTAAGAGACTCTGTGCAGAAAAAGTTGTGTTGTTAGCAGTTCGCTTATGCTTTGCGCTTAGTCTGTATGTTTTTTTTTTTTTTATATATATTTTTTTTTTTCTGCAAAAAGAAGGACAATGCCTTGTTTAGTTGAATTGCAGATAAGTTCCTTTAATTACGCAGTTATGAAATTTTATTGTTAATAATTCCACATTGCAAATATTTTTAAAATATATATTAAAATACACAAAATAATTACGAAAAGAAAAAAATCGACTAATTTTCTTTAAAATATTAGCGTACATGTTTATATTTAAATAAAAAATTATGAGAAGTCTTGCACACTTAAGTTTGAAAATCAAAATACAATGAATTTATTGTGATTATACAAAAATTAACAGGAAGGGTCCAAATAATACATATATCTATTTCTGAAATTTGATTGTGCTACTTGAATACGCGCCAATTTACTCTATACATAAGTAAAATCAATAAAAAAAAACGGGGCAAATGGGACAGGTATATTTGCTGCTGGCAGTGAACCATTTGTACTGTTGGAAGATTTTTATAGTTAGTAGAGCATTTTTTAAAAGCTTTTAATAAGCACACCAAACAGGGACCGTAAATTTTTTTTGCAGCTGACAGGTGTCCTTTTGATTGTCCGTAAAACAAAAATAACAATTCTCCACTTCCTCAATGTTTTATCTAGATGGGTTTTCCACAGCGTCAGGCCATCATAAATAGTTGCGTTCTATAGAGCAACCAAAAATAGTACAAATCGGTAACTGTGTATAATTCAAGTTCCGTGGAGTAAAGCTCCCTTTGTGAAGTTTATAGAAATCCTAATATTAAAGTTTATGTGCCATACAGTTGAGACACAGGAAAAACCCACCCCCCGCCAAAGAGCTACGGCACCAGTAGGATTCCACCGACTGTGATCCTCAATTGAAACATTTCGCCAGTGTCATCTCGGCTTTACTGCTGCTGTCGTTGTTATATGACGCCCGGTTCGTAGTATTATTAAAATGGTAACGCCACATAAATTTTGGCGCCCAACTCGTGGGGCAAACTAGCGTATCGTATCTTCAATTTTGACCCTAGAGCTATTAGCGAATGGGTGACAGAAAAATAATAACGGTTTCTGAGAAGAAGAAAAGCTAGTTGCCACACATCCCTCTTGTATAATGCTGAATTATTAACTCTATAAGTGAACTATCACGCTTGCAGAAATCGCTTAGATTTGTATAGTCTACCGATCGCATGCAGGATATGTTCCTAAGTATGTCCATACCGTGTACAGGTAGACAGAATAAATAGAATATACATCTGTTAAAAAGAAGCTTATACAAGTTAGCTCGTTTGTTTTCATATGCTTTTGGAGAATTACTAGATACAAGTTTGTCGACCTGTTAATACTGTCGTATACAATTTCAGAATATTGCGAAGTCTGCTTGACTTCCAATACTGATTGTCCCTGCGATACATTTTTGCTTGCTTCATACATTGTGTCATCGGTGAAGCCCCGAAGGACATATACAAAGATCGAAAGGAACTTAATTTAGATTTTGTTTGGTAATTGCAGTTGAGTCTGGAACTTGTGACATAGCTGCTTTTGCATGCACTCGCCGTTAACTCAAGTATGCCAATAGAAACTGACTTGGTACCTGGAAATCTTTGAATAGTTTCAATAGCCCAGATTATACACAATCTCATTTTACATTAATCTCTTTTTGTCGTATTAGATTATTTTGTTTTCAGTATTGTCTGACCCCAAGAACACTTCTTGTATGAAAATGCCAATAAATCGCAGCCCACCAGAATCGCTCCGGCCCACAGCCGAAGGTGTGCAATGCGCCATATGCGAACACGCAATGGATAATACTCATCCATGCTATTCGTTACCATGTAACCACGTCTTTCACAAAGCTTGCGTAGAACGTTGGTTAGAAGAGAATAGCGGTTGTTATACTTGTAAGAGCCCCATAAATGTGGCTACGATGAAATTTGTTGAATTCAGTGGTACCAAGCCCTCTGTTGCCCATGAAGCTCAGAGAATAATGACCCGCCACTTAAGTAAGGCTTTAGAGCAAGCTCAAGCCGCAAATACAGTTACTGTCCCTGAACTCCCTGTTCCAAATGCAAGTACAGTACTGCCATCAGCCTTGGATGCGAGTCATAGTACCAATCCGTCCGAAGTTGCTGCTACAAGATCAGATAGAAGAAGAGGTCGCCCACCCCGCTCCGGTTATACTCGTGGATTTGAGGTTAATAATCGGGTAGCAATTCAGGCAATGATAGAACAAACTGTGAGTAGAGTAGTTTCTAGTTTGAATTTAAATACTCAGAATAGTCCGTCGAACACCCAAATTCCAAACGTGCCGACTCGCGAGTCTCCTATCACTTCTGTAAATTCTTCGTATGCTAGAAAGACTGCTGATATCATGCAAAAATGGAACTTGCATTTTGATGGATCCGATGAAGGGTTGGGTGTTGATGAATTTTTATATCGAGTGAAAGCTCTTACAGACGAAACTTTAGAAAGTGATTTGGCTGCCATGTGTAGAAATATGCATGTATTATTTGCAGGAAAAGCTCGAGACTGGTATTGGCGATACCATAAACAAGTCGATCGTATTGTTTGGTCAGATATTCGTTCTTCTTTACGCGAGCAATATAAAGATCACCGCTCGGACTTTATGAGTAAAGAAATGATAAGATCCCGTAAGCAAAAGCAAGGCGAATCATTTTCCTCGTTTTATGATGCCGTGGCATCGATGATAGACAAATCCGGTGTCAAGATAGATGAAGAAGAATTAGTCGAGATTCTGAAGAACAATTTGCTTCCTCGGAATCGTCAAAATCTTTTGTACCAACCCGTGTTTTCGGTAGGACAATTGCGTCGATTAGTTCAAGTTAGTGAGAACTTGGAAAAGAACTGCTAGGCCGATCAGAGTACACTGCTAAATTACAACCAGTAGCTAACCGTCGGCAAATACATTCTCTAGAAGAAGATCCAGCTGAATTCAAAGAAGAGTTAGAAGTTGAAGTAGAACTTGCTGCGCTACGTGTCGCACATTCAAAATGAAGTGCTGGAACTGTGAAGAACTCGGTCACGTGTGGGAGAATTGCTTAGCTGATAGGCGTATATTTTGTTATGGTTGTGGAGCTCCGAATATCTACAAGCCCCAATGTAAGCATTGTCTTCGTAAGCAGTCGGAAAACCGCCAAGCGGGAGCATCAAACACCAGCCGGATGCCCCCAAAAGCCTAAAGGTGTCTCACATTGAAAATCTTCCAGTAGCAGTGAAGTCATACTCGGAAGAAACTCAAAACGACGAATCTAGCAGCGTCGTCCCTTTATATTGCCTTCCATATGAAGAAAGGCTTCAGAATTATGAAAACGTTAAAAAACGTATATTTAGTTGTTTAGAACGTAGAATTAGTAAGCGAACGTTAAGATTAAAATCATTTTATAAAATGGTAAAACAGAGTCGTAGGTTAGTAATTTCAACAATTTTTAATTGTCACAATGACATGCGTACCTATGTGGAAGTGTCTTTCCTCAAGTATACTGAACTAGGTTTATTAGATACAGGAGCGAATATAAGCTGCATTGGCTCGTCCCTCGCTGCTGAAAACTTCAAGCAGTTTCCAGAGTTTAAGCCTCTGAGGTCTCATGCTAAAACCGCGGATGGACAACAGCAGGATATTCTGGGATGTTTGAATGTGATGATGACTTACAAGTCCGTCACAAAACCATTGAAACTTTTTGTTATTCCTTCTATCAAGCAAAAGTTGATATTAGGGCATGATTTTTGGAAATTTTCGAACTTGCTCCTAATATCATAGGTTCGGTCGAAGTGGTTAAAGCCCAAGCTGACGAGGCAAATTCTATTCATTAAGCCCTCAGCAGGTTCAGCAACTTGAAGTCGTTAAACTGCTGTTCCCAAATGCTTCGAAAAGCTTAGGTCGTACTACCTTAATCAAGCACCATATCGAAGTAGGAGATGCAAAGCCCGTTAAGCAAAGATTTTATCCCGTAAGCCCAGCTGTGGAAAAATTGCTTTATGCAGAAATAGACCGCATGCTGCAGCAGGATGTCATTGAGCCTTCAACAAGTGCGTGGAGTTCACCAATGCGTCTTGTGATAAAACCCAACAAAGTTCGTCTTTGTTTGGATGCTCGTAGAATTAATAATGCCACCCATAAAGATGCTTATCCTTTGCCTAGCATTGATGGTATCTTCTCTCGTTTGCCAAAAGCAAATATCATCTCAAAGTTGGACTTAAAAGATGCGTATTGGCAAATAGAGCTTACCCCTGAATCCAAACCTCTAACTGCATTTACAGTTCCAGGACGACCGCTTTATCAATTTAAAGTAATGCCGTTTGGACTGTGCAATGCTCCCTCAACAATGTGTCGGTTGATGGATGATATCATACCACCAGATTTGAGACATAGCGTGTTCGGATATCTTGACGATTTGTGCATCGTTTCCGAAGATTTTCCTTCGCATCTTGCCGTTCTAGTACGCATCGCAGAGCAGTTTCGCAAAGCAAACTTGACTTTAAATCTTGCCAAAAGTCAATTTTGCGTAACTAGTATTAACTACTTGGGTTACGTTATTGGAAGTGGAGGTATTTGTACAGATCCAGCTAAGGTATCGTGTATCAGGAATTGGCCATCGCCCAAGAACCTAAAGCAGGTTCGAGGATTCCTCGGAGTTTGCGGATGGTACCGTCGGTTTATTCATCAGTTTGCTGATCTTACGTGTCCCATCACAGATGTGCTCTCTACAAAAAAGAAGTTTGTATGGACACCAGAAGCTCAATTGGCCATGGACCAGTTAAAGCAGATATTGACTACCGCGCCCGTTTTAACAAACCCCGATTTCGAGAAAAAGTTTTATCTTCACTGCGATGCCAGCGATTTTGGCATTGGTGCAGTCTTAGTGCAACTGTCCGATGAGAATGACGAGAAGCCCATTGCTTTTATGTCAAAGAAATTAAATAGTGCTCAGCGTAACTACAGCGTTACCGAACGAGAGTGTTAGCCGTGTGTTAGCAATTGAAAAGTTCAGATGCTACTTAGAACTGCAAGAGTTCGAGGTAATAACTGATCATTCTAGTTTGCTTTGGCTCATGAGACAACAAAATGTTTCGGGTAGGTTAGCACGGTGGATCTTTCGTTTGCAGCAATTTAAATTTTCTATTTCGCATCGTAATGGAAAGGATCATCTTGTTCCCGATGCTCTATCAAGGTTATGTGAAGACGAAATTTGTGAGTTAGATATGAATCCGGTAATAGACTTAGATTCTGACGCTTTTCTGGAGGATTCCTATCGAGCACTTATTGATGGGTTTAGTAAAAATTCTTCTAGATTTCCGGATATTAAACTGCAAGGAAATATTTTGTACATACGTACAGAACACGCCGTTGGAGATATTGATCAAGAAAAGAACTCTTGGAAGGTATGGGTTCCAGATCGGCTTAAAAGCGAAGTTTTAAAACAAGCCCATGATAGTCAGACCTCGGCTCATGCGGGCATGCAAAAGACCATTGAAAAGTTACGTCGCAATCTTTTCTGGCCAGGATTGGCAAAAGATGTGCGCGAGTATATTCGCATTTGTACCTCGTGTAAAGAGAATAAAGCACCAAATTATACGTTACGTCCTCCTATGGGTGCATACAGCCCTACGAGTAGACCCTTTCAGAGGTTATACATTGATCTGCTAGGATCATATCCTCGCAGTAAGAATGGTCATATTGGATTACTTATAGTGCTTGACCATTTTAGTAAATACCATTGGCTACATCCTTTGAAAAAGTTCACGTCCGTTGCTGTGCAATAATTTCTCTGGAAACAAATATTCCATTGTTACGGTGTGCCTGAAACCATCGTTAGCGATAACGGCACGCAATTTAAAGCTAATGACTTTAATGCATTCTTAACCGAATTAGGCATATAACATGTGTACACAGCTTTGTACTCACCGCAAAGTAATGCTGCCGAACGAGTCAACCGTTCATTGCTAGCTGCTGTAAGGTCCTATTTGAAAATCGATCAAACGGACTGGGACTTACATCTAACGAGTATTTCTTGTTCGTTAAGATCGTCACTTCATCAATCGTTAGGATGTTCCCCTTACAGAGCCTTATTTGGTTTGGACATGATCACTCATGGAGCCGATTATAAGCTGTTGAAAGAGCTGTCATTGCTAGAAGACCCTGTTGTTCCAATTTCGCGGGAAGACAACTTGGCACTTTTGAGAAAAGATATTCAATTGAATATACGGAAAGCCTACGATCGCAATTCCACTCAATATAATTTGCGTTCGAAGCCAGTCAGCTATCGAGAAGGTCAGGAAGTATATCGTCGTAATTTCGCCCTTAGTAAATTCACACAGAATCTTAATGCTAAGCTTGGACCTCAATTTAGTAAATGTCGAATCAGGAAAAAACTAGGCTCGTGCTATTACCAACTTGAAGATTTGCAAGGTAAAGAGCTAGGAACGTATCATGCAAAAGACATTCGTTGCTGATTCCCGCTAATATTCTGTCTAACGGTGGTATATTATCGGTTGTGTAATGGTCGCCGTTGCGTTAGATTTCGATTTAGTAAAATTTAGTTTTATCGCTGTCCGTTTGCTTTATAAAATTCTCGCATGCGATAAAATATTGCTACAAAAATATAGCCGTCCTTACAGGCGCATGCTAATAATTACAGACTTATCCGCTTTTGCAAAAGAGCTAGCGCAACCAACGTTAGTCAACATATACCAGAAAAAAAGCTTTCGCTAATTGCACTAGGCCTATATAAACCCACAGGCGAGAGCCTTCGGCCTCTTTTTCGATCGAACCACAAGTATCAACTCCACGTCGAATAGCTCGTTTTCGTTGCTAGCGTGGGAGTCTAAAACGTGATCCCGCCTGACTTAGTCAAAAAGTTTAAGATTAATAAATAGTGTGTGTTCCCAAGTCACAAGAAAAGACAAAAAGAAAAAAAAAAGACAAATAACTACATTTTGTTTCGCGCAATACACCCAACAAAAATTTGTTAAAATAAGAATTAGCCGGCTCGGCATTGGCAAACCGACAGCAGGCGTGGCCCAAGTCCAATAGAGGTTAACTCGTGTGCTAATCCGGTCACATCCACATCATAATCCGTTTGAAGAGATCGGATTCGTGATTCTGTGGTGCGACCCAACCAAAGGTATGTGCTGCATACACGATTTCATGAGATTTGTGATTTTTAGCCTAAAATCCAATTTTCTACCCGTAGCGCACATAACCTCCACCCGAGCTCAGATTTTGGCTGCCAGACGCATTGGAGTCTTGGTGGATGCTAAATTATTACTCTTCACTAAAATATATGGAGATCCCTTTTTTGATTCACAAGTCGACGCCCATGCCTTGCGCTGATCTAAAAGCTTTTCTTAAAGCTCAGCCGCTGAAGCCGCACCTGCGGTAGTTCCAAAATCGTGAGAAAATCAGAAACCACGCGGAGCGGCATAGATTAGTGAAATAAGCTAACATTTCTGATAAAAGACAAGTTAAAAACCTCAAAACAAGAACAGAAAACAGTGCAGACACAAGGTGTATAAAAAGGGTGTATGAAAAGTGTACAAGTATAACTAACAATCTGTTTAAAAATATTGAAAAAGCGGCATAAAAGTGTGTATGTATGTAGGTAGGTTGGCTGGCATCGCCAGTTGTGCAGTTGTGGTGGAAGAGAAGCTTCCAAAGTAAAATTCTTTATATTTTTTTTGTTCTAAAATTACAAAAAAAAAAAACAAACAACAAAAAACCCAACAATTTCAAAACATGTACAAGGTCTAAATTAAAAGTGTAAAGAAACCAAAAAAATAAAACCCAAAAAGACCATAAAATGTAAAACCCCACAGACATACATATAATAACCTAAAACAACAAAAACAACGAACATAAGCCACGAGGAAAGATCTTTCGCCGCTGCCTTAAAACTGTGAGTAATTATTTAAACATTGGTTAAAATTTTATGGCAAAGCCGATCCAAATTGCCAAGAGTTAACAATCTTCTTGCCACCAGAGTGAACTAAAAAATACATGTAGCTGCATAAGCATACCTAAATATGCCGCTGCCTGCATTGCAAAGCATTGGTGTGAGTGCATAGAACATGCTTGTCAAAGCTCGAAAGCTTCACTTTCGAAAGCTTGAGATGTAAATATGTATGTGCATATTTTAGCTCATTTTCTTCTTCGCTTTGTGTTTGACAATTTGGTGATCGCTCTTATCTTTCTACATCTATGCATACACCTACAGCCCCAATATTGGGCGAGCAGCCTAGCCTCCCTGCATACCTACATAAAATTTAGTTTTATCGCTGTCCGTTTGCTTTATAAAATTCTCGCATGCGATAAAAATATTGCTACAAAAATATAGCCGTCCTTACAGGCGCATGCTAATAACTACAGACTTATCCGCTTTTGCAAAAGAGCTAGCGCAACCAACGTTAGTCAACATATACCAGAAAAAAAGCTTTCACTAATTGCACTAGGCCTATATAAACCCACAGGCGAGAGCCTTCGGCCTCTTTTTCGATCGAACCACAAGTATCAACTCCACGTCGAATAGCTCGTTTTCGTTGCTAGCGTGGGAGTCTAAAACGTGATCCCGCCTAACTTAGTCAAAAAGTTTAAGATTAATAAATAGTGTGTGTTCCCAAGTCACAAGAAAAGACAAAAAGAAAGAAAAAAAGACAAATAACCACATTTTGTTTCGCGCGATACACCCAACAAAAATTTGTTAAAATAAGAATTAGCATGCTCGGCATTGGCAAACCGACAGCAGGCGTGGCCCAAGTCCCATAGAGGTTAACTCGTGTGCTAATCCGGTCACATCCACATCATAATCCGTTTGAAGAGATCGGATTCGTGATTCTGTGGTGCGACCCAACCAAAGGTATGTGCTGCATACACGATTTCATGAGATTTGTGATTTTTAGCCTAAAATCCAATTTTCTACCCGTAGCGCACATAACCTCCACCCGAGTGGTGGATGCTAAATTATTACTCTTCACTAAAATATATGGAGATCCCTTTTTTGATTCACAAGTCGACGCCCATGCCTTGCGCTGATCTAAAAGCTTTTCTTAAAGCTCAGCCGCTGAAGCCGCACCTGAGGTAGTTCCAAAATCGTGAGAAAATCAGAAACCACGCGGAGCGGCATAGATTAGTGAAATAAGCTAACATTTCTGATAAAAGACAAGTTAAAAACCTCAAAACAAGAACAGAAAACAGTGCAGACACAAGGTGTATAAAAAGGGTGTATGAAAAGTGTACAAGTATAACTAACAATCTGTTTAAAAATATTGAAAAAGCGGCATAAAAGTGTGTATGTATGTAGGTAGGTTGGCTGGCATCGCCAGTTGTGCAGTTGTGGTGGAAGCGAAGCTACCAAAGTAAAATTCTTTAAATTTTTTTTGTTCTAAAATTACAAAAAAAAAAAAAAAAAAACAACAAAAAACCCAACAATTTCAAAACATGTACAAGGTCTAAATTAAAAGTGTAAAGAAACCAAAAAAATAAAACCCAAAAAGACCATAAATGGAAAACCCCACAGACATACATATAATAACCTAAAACAACAAAAACAACGAACATAAGCCACGAGGAAAGATCTTTCGCCGCTGCCTTAAAACTGTGAGTAATTATTTAAACATTGGTTAAAATTTTATGGCAAAGCCGATCCAAATTGCCAAGAGTTAACAATCTTCTTGCCACCAGAGTGAACTAAAAAATACATGTAGCTGCATAAGCATACCTAAATATGCCGCTGCCTGCATTGCAAAGCATTGGTGTGAGTGCATAGAACATGCTTGTCAAAGCTCGAAAGCTTCACTTTCGAAAGCTTGAGATGTAAATATGTATGTGCATATTTTAGCTCATTTTCTTCTTTGCTTTGTGTTTGACAATTTGGTGATCGCTCTTATCTTTCTACATCTATGCATACACCTACAGCCCCAATATTGGGGTGAACAGCCTAGCCTCCCTGCATACCTACATACACCAAATTTAGTACAGCCCAGCTGTTCCATCGCTTGCGCTTGCGCGCATAAGTACAGTGCCCTCCGTTCATATGTACACACTTGAGTGAATCATGTTGACAATTTTCGCTCTTGAATACTAGTATTTATTTTTTTTTTCAATTAATAAACAAATAAAGTAATGCACTGTATAGGATAGAAAGTTTAAAAATGAATAAATTAATTCGAATAATATTGACTAGATTAATTTACGAAGAAAAATTCTTTTGCTTGGACTTAACTCATATTTTCTGTTTGCTAATTTTTATGAAATAAGAATATACACAAATGAAATTATACCCCTAAGACATGAAAATAAGTTTATAAAATCAGAGCAGATATGAAAACCTTGTATTTAATTAATTATTTTTTTATTGCTAAATTATTTGTTTAGAATTATTTGATTACAGCTATACTTTGAAAATGAATATTAATTTTAAATTGAATAATAATTGGAATAAATATTGAATTGTTTTGAATTAACTATGGAGTACTTATTTTGTTTCGTTCAGGGGGAAGACATGATAACCTAATAATCTAGTGGAAGTTTTTCTAAGGGATCTTCACCAAAATGCCGCGTAGAAGATCATGGTTGGAGATTAGTTGATGTGAGATTGATTTGTTGTTTTGTCAATTAGCTTTTGCAGATTATTGTCGCTATTTAGCGATGGTAAAAGGATGTTTTGAGTTCCGTGGAGTAAAGCTCCCTGTGTAAAGTTTACGTGCCATACAGTTGAGACACAGGAAAAACCCACCCCCCGCCAAAGAGCTACGGCACCAGTAGGATTCCACCGACTGTGATCCTCAATTGAAACATTTCGCCAGTGTCATCTCGGCTTTACTTAATTATTCCGCAATAGAAAAAGAACTCTTGGCTATAATATGGGCTACTAAAAATTTCAGATCATATCTGTTCGGTAGAAAATTCGAAATCCTAATCGACCACAAACCTTTAGTATGGTTAGAAAACATTAAAGACCCAAGTATGAAATTACAGAGATGGAAAATCAGGCTTAACGAATTTGATTATGAAATTAAATATTTACCAGGTAAAGAGAATTATGTAGCAGATGCACTTTCAAGAATTAAATTAGAGGAAAATTTCATGGGAGATACACAAGACAGCGTAGCAGCAACAATACACAGCGCATGCGAAAACTATCAAAATTGCATTAAAATCACAGAAAGACCCTTAAATAATTAACACCACCAAATAGAATTTATTAAAAACAATATGGAAGACGTAAAGAAAATAAGCTACTTTCACAAAGCAAAAATTATTATAAATTATACAGAGATGACAATAGAGAGAGTAAAAGAGCTAATAAAAGAATATTTATGTGCAAAAATAGTGTAGTATATTTCCCACACAATGCATAGCTGATTTTAAAAGCTTTGACTTTGGCTTACAAAGAAGTTTTCTTTGACCCGTGATGAAGGGATGCTAACGTTATTTATGCATTTTTTCAACTCATCCTGGTCCAGCTGATAACCCAAATGATTGGCATGTTTTAAAATGGCATCCTGTACATTATCACTTTTTCTTGGATTGAACCTGCCTTTCCACACCATAAATCAAAAGCAGCTAATCGAGAAAATTGGCATTCGTATGTTGTCCCTATGAAAATAATGAGCTCTTAGCAGGCAAAAACCGAAAATAAACATAAAACATAGAATAAAAGCAAGAACAACAAAACACCACAACAACAAAAACAACAACAAAACCAACAACAACAACAATTCAAACAAAAAGCAACAACAACATTAAACAACAACAACATAAAACAGTTGCAGTAGTCGGACACTACACTTCCTCTCTTTTCTTCTTCTTTATATCTATCTTTCGTCTTGTCTAGCACGCTGATTGTATTTTTTTTCGCAAGCCACATGTGATTTTTTAAAGTTGAGGTTAGGTTACCTTTTGAGTAAAGCAAGAGCACGGGCACCTACGGGCACTTGAAATTAACACCACATAATCTTAAAATGTTAATAAATAATATACAAAAAGAATTAAGTTGACGTGAGTTGACGATCATAACTAAAACTCTAACGAATCACGGCAAAGACAAACACAGAACGTCCACAATAACGTACTTAACACAATAACGATTTACACAACACACAGCGGGAAATACATATATTTTTTTTTGCACAATATTGTCAATACCTTTATTTATAATAATAATCCCATCCATCGCACAACAGCTTTGTTTTAAATGTTTATTTAACTTTTTTAGTGAGAGCTCTATTTGCAAGCTGTTCACGCTGCAATACCAAAATAATTTTATGCTGTCTCTTTTGATGCTATTCTTGAAGAGGACAGTAAGAACAAAACAAAAACAAGTATACAGTTTAATAGCTAGACCAATTATGAAAAAGTGTTGATGCATTTAAAGTCAAAATTTTAACTTTGACTTTTTTTATTTTTGGCCTATGGGAGGAACCACTGTGCAATGGTGACTACGAAATATTCCAAAAAGCTTATGTAGACATAATAAATACAGACAATCCAATTATACTCCGATTCCACTATGCTGCATTCTTCATTAACAGCAAGTCGGGAATATAGGTGATTCCACTATACATCCAATTGGTTTCGGCATTCTTTTTTAACAGGGTCTGTTAAAAGACAGCAGACAGCCATTTGTGTATTATACGTTTATATATAATTGGTAGCAAATATGAGCTCGAATAAAATTAGTGAAGCCAAAAAAGTAAAAATTATTGCTTTAATTTGTGCGCAAAATGCAAACCTGATTTAGCGAATATCCCAGTTTGTTTGGACATGCGCTTGATGACAAGCTGTTTTACTCAAATCGGCACTATTTAAACCAAGCATCGATTACAAATTTCATAGTATCGACTTTGTTAAAGTTCTGTTCAGTGCTCTGTGATGTTAACTTCTATTATTCCCACTTGGTCGGTTTTCAACCAACTGGGAATGCAGCCAACCAACGGGGAATATTTGAACAAGATTCTCATTGTGCAAATGGGAATCCAATACAACAGAATGCAGCATTCCCGAGTTTCAGTTACATATACCCTGATTCCATTAGGCTGCATCTTTCATTAACAGCGAGTGAAAGATGTAGGTGATTCCACTATAAATCCAATTGCATAGTTGCATCTTGAGTTAACAGGGTCTGTAAAAAGACAGCAGACAGCTGTTTGTGTATGATACGTTTATATTTAATTGGAAGCAAATATGAGTTCGAACACAAATAAAATTAGTGAAGCTAAAAAAGAAAAAATTATTGCTTTAATTTTTGCGCAAAATGCAAACATGGTTTAACGAATATCCCAGTTTGTTTGGACAGGCACTTGATGACAAGCTGTTTTACTCAAATTGGCACTGGTAAAACCAAGTATCGATTACAAATTTCATACTATCGGCTATGTTAAAGCTCTGTTCAGTGCTCTGTAATGTTAACTTCTAACATTCCCAGTTGGTCGGTTTCGAACCAACTGGGAATGCAGCCGACCAACGGGGAAAATTTGAATAAGATTCCCATTGTACAAATGGGATTCTACTACAAAAAGATGCGGCATCTTCGGATACCAATTGCATACTTGCATCTTGCTCTAGTGGAATCGGGGTAATACTTGCATTCTGCTTGTAGTCAGTGGCGTAGCGTATGGTTGTGCCGCCGGGGCGGAAGCCAAATTTGCCGCCGGCCCCCCCCCCCCCCCCCCCCCCTATCATCCCACCCAAAACAATTGTCCATCATTATTAATTTTCAACTCTGTTTTCATTATTATAATCTAATTTTTCTTATTTTCAGCATTGAAAACTCCTTAATAATGGAATCTATATCTAAGGAGTCACATATTTCTTCCTCAATTGATAATATACTTAGATTTGTTAGCCTAAATGTAGTCATGGTCGATCTAAGGTAGTTTTTTATTAATTTTAATTTTGAAAAGCTCCTCTCACATCTGGCTTTGCTTATAGCAATCGTGAGAAAAATTCTGAGCATCACAATTAAATTAGAAACTGAATCTTCTAATTTCGAGCTTATTATGAAGTTAAGTAAAGCAAGCGCGTCCTCGTTTTTTATTTGATCGCTGTTTCCTGCGGCAGTTACGAAGGCTCGAAGACGTAAGCGCTCTGTCTGAAGTTCCTCAACACTAACTTCGTCAAGAATGTTGCCTGCTGAATGCACTAAACTTAGCCACTTGGTGTCTTCAGAAGCCAGGAAGATAGAAGGAGAAAGGTAAGCAAATTTGCTCGCCAAGTCTTGCAATTGCCGAAACCTTTTTTCTTATTTCTGCGATGATTTTGTCCAACGATTCGAAAAGTTTTCGCCGTATTTCGTTTTCGTACGTCAAGTTTACGCCTTTACTGCCATCTTTAAAAATTAATTTCTTTACTCTTCGCCTGGGGGGTTCCATGGATATGCCAAGGTCATCAGATATATCTTTAGCATATCGAAGAGCGCCTTCAGTCCATTCCTCACGTTTTTCTAATAGCGTCGTTTTCAAGGCGCATATTTTTTGAGCACACAAAGTTATGTTAAGTCCCTTTTTTGCAGGTACTTTTGGGCATCTTCTACTTCAACCAGCACTGGATGCCAAAGGCCTAAAAAACAAAGGAAGGAAAATGACTCCATTGCAACAACCAATGTTCCAGCGTCTGTTCTGGTGCTTAAACTTTCATCCGTGTCAGTCAATTTTTCCAAAGTGGCCAATATATCTTTGTAGTGATTTCGAGTCACAAGTCACAGTCTTGTACCCTTTTTAAACTTTTCCCAGTAGTCGATATCAAAATATTCCAGCGATGCGTAGACATGGCAAAAAATGCATAGCAAAGTTCCAAGGTACCAAAAAAAGTTACTGCACCAGCCTCAACTGACGCGGCGTGCAAACAGGCCAGGTTTAAGGAATGGTTTGAGCATGGCACGAAAACGGCTTT
Source organism: Scaptomyza flava (assembly GCA_030179655.1). NCBI lineage: Eukaryota > Metazoa > Arthropoda > Insecta > Diptera > Drosophilidae > Scaptomyza > Scaptomyza flava. The sequence goes on from JARNME010000203.1 coordinate 19,554, forward strand.
AGGATTTATTTATTTTATTCTTTGCTGAACGCCTGAATGTTTTCCAGCCATAACAGCAGCATTGTCATACGCCTGGCCTCTACAGTTTAAAATATCTAAGCCATCAGCTTCAAGCTTGTCCAAAATCATTTTTGAAATCCCTTCTGCGGTTTTATCATAGCTTTCAATAAAGTCTATAAATGATTCAACCACTTGAACTTCTTGATTTTCTATGACTACATACCTCAATACTTGGCTTGTTTGGTCCTTGTGAGAAACGTCCGGTGTGCTGTCAAATATCATGGCATAATATTTTGCTTTCTTTACCCGTTCAATTATTTTTTGGCGAACTGCATATCCCAAAGTTGCAATAAATTCGTTTTGTATTTGAAATGACAAATATGTAACTGAAAGTTTGTTACTCAAATTGGTTCGAACAAGATGTTCACGCAGAACAGGGTCATACTTAGCAATAAGGTTGACTAATTCTAAAAAGTTTCCCTATTGCTGCTGGTCGCATCTTCTCGGTGACCACGTATGGCCAAATTTTGGTTTGCAAAAAATTTTATAATGTTAAAAGTTCTGCAGGGAATTTCTTGGAATCTTTTCGATTCTTTTTCCATAACTTCCTGCTCTTTTTTGTCTATAAGCTGTCCTTTTTTAATTCTAGTCTCCAGCTCTTTCCATTTAAAATAATTTTGGTAGTGAAGAGGACTTGATTCGTGGTTTAAAACCTTAGGGTTTAGTTTCCACCAAGTATTAAATCCGCTGGATGAGCAAAACTTTGACCCATTTGGAGCATTTGGTTGCTCAAATAACCGACAGCAGAAGCAGAATAATGATGATTTAAAAGGAGAATAAGCCATCCAAGTGCGTTGAACTTTTTCACCATTAGCCAATGTTCGAAAAAACCAGTCTCGGGTAAAACTCCTCGTTTCGCCTTTCAGAGCATGTGATGACGACTCTGGACGTTTAATGGATGGTCCAAAGCTAAAATCGATTTGCTGAACAGTTTTCTGGCCTTGTTTAATGAGAAATAAGCGCAGTGTATCATTTATGTGCTCGGGCCACTTACCGATGTCATCTAAGCTCTCACTTTCTAAAGCATTGGTCTCCGTCCCGAAATCTTCCGGATTCATAAGATTAGCAGCAGGTGTTTCCAGAGTTTCGTCTTCAGGATCCACATCGAAATCGTGTTCCAGAGTAACAGTTTTATGTTCCTCTACAGATTCATCATTTTCTGGGCTCGCTGCAGCACTTTGTACGTTTATGTCCAACGAAGAGCAAGGCGCAACCATTGTGCCAGCCTTAACATATTTAAGCATAGCTCCTTCATTTTTCCGTTCACTCTCTTCCCTAGCTTTTTTCTTATTTCGATAAAAGGTTCCGCTTTCTTTTAGTCGTTTCATGATGAATGCTAGATTAAAAAAAATGCAGTATTACCTCTTACCCTCCAAGCAAGTTTTTGGACGGACACACACATAAATAAAATGAAAAACATAACACACTGACACAAACATGTAAACAAAAACTAGTAAACAATAAATCAAATTTGAACATGTACAAACCTCAAGTTATTTGGCAGTATGAAGAAGTTAAACTTAAATAAACGACAGATGAACGAGCACTGCGCTTAATAATGATATTCACTTTATATTATCACTACGTTGCAACGCTTTTAAAATTACTGTACACTTATGTCACCAGTGTGGCCAGATTTTGCTAAGTTATTAATACGCTGGCCAATGAAATTTTCAGTGTGTCCCTAAACATTAATGTAAAATGAATGCATATATATAATTTCAAGAGAGAAATGAATACTTTTTTGCCGCACCTCAAATGTGCCGCCACTAAAAATTTGCCGCCGGGGGCGGACCGCCCCCTCCGCCCCCCCGTCGCTACGCCACGGCTTGTAGTGGAATCAGGCTATTATTTGAGGAAGCGTAGTTTTTTAAGGTTGTTGAAATACCAACAAATCGAGTACGGTCAATCTAAATTCCATTTAATTAATTATCTGCCAAACAAATTGTGCCCTCAACATTAATAAAACTCTCAAAAGGCAATTCAAATCCTAACTTCGTCATTGCTTTGAAATGCTTGTAGATAGGGAGAGTAACTATGATATTCTTTCTTCATTATACTCTCATCCAAATAGGCTAGTGCATATAGTACTTTTTCGCCGACGTGTATCCCTCTGTAGTATAACTCACAGTGCTCGCTGGGGGTGGAAAGCACGCGTTTTTATTATTATAAATAATCATTATCGTCTCTCTTCTCTCTCTTTTCTTAAATTAACCAAATTTCCGTTCTGATCAACGATCCGTATTATTAATGACTGTATTAACTGGCAAATAAATAAGATTATTTGGTTTCTCACTCAATTTATAGCCTGGCGGAACGTTGAGTGCAAACTCATGCAGAGCATGACTTGATACCTCACTTACACTTTTCTCTTTTTCTTCTTTTATGGTTTTATTTCCTTATTTCCTTTAATAATCTTTTGAGTGGTTCTGTTATAGGCTTAAATGTTTCCTCCAACTGGTATTCATTTGCGGCTTTACCTAAATTAATACTTCGAAATTTTCTTTTTAACGCGTTTCTTGTTTTTGTTAGCTCCTATAGTTCATGCTCATTCATTTGAATATATTTAGGGCCAGTCTCTCAATGTCTGGTTAGCTTAACTACTGTTGGTTAGTCAAAATTGAGTTTCTCAATGTCTGGTTAGGATTGTTCGTGATTAAAACTAACATGAGGCCTGAGTGCCGGCTAAAATTTGTTCTCTCGTTAAGTGCCGATATAAATATCGACGAAATCATCGATAGGCAAACAGATGACTGTGGCTGACACTTGCATTGTCTATATTCTATTATTCAAGTAATATGGCATCGCATCAAAGAATTTTTTACATCAGCGCAATGTGACCGTTTTTTGTTCTCAACTGAGCTCATTAAACTTGTTTCTTTACTCATTTTCATTTTTATACTCGATACCGAAGGTAAAGAGTATATTGGTTTTGTGCAATGTCCGTCATGGTGTCTGTCCGTCTGTCCGTCTGTCCGTCCGTATGTATGCAAGTTTTTTCCACACCCTTCAAGCTAGAGACTTGAAACTTTCCAATTCTCTTTATCTATGGGATAGTAAATTAAAGTGTCAAGATGGGGGCTCTACGATAACTGGGGGCTGGCAAATCGATAAATTCGATAACTCAAAACCGATAAATCCACATATTTCGCACATCCTTACAGCTAGATCTACCAAATTTGGTTAGAAGATAGCTACTAGCAACCCCCAAAAAACTGCATCAAAAATTTTGGAGCCAAGCTCCCCCCATTCCGCCCCAGCCCCACGGCATTTTAAAGTCAAAAACGCCTATATCTCCCACAGTTTTTGAGCTAGAGCCACCAAATTTGGTGCCAATTTAGCTGATGATGACCCCCCAAAAACTGCATCAAAAGTTTGGATGCCACGCCCACCAATACTGCCCTAGCCGCCCCCATCCGCTCCAACGCTTCGTCAAAAACGGGAATGCGTGTATCTTCCAGAGTTGTGGAGCTAGAGCCAGCGAATTTGGTAGGAAGATAGCTGGTAACGACCCCCAAAAAACTGTATCAAAGTTTTGGAGCCACGCCCACCCATTACGCCCCCAGCCCCCCCACATTTTGAAATCAGAAATGGCTATATCTCCCACAGTTTTTGAGCTAGAGCCACCAAATTGGTGCCAAGATAAGTGATAATGACCCCCTAAAAACAGCATCAAAAGTTTGGATGCCACGCCCACCAATTATGCCCTAGCCGCCCCCATCCACCCCAACGCTTCGTCAAAAACGGGAATGCATGTATCTTCCAGAGTTGTGGAGCAAGAGCCTCCAAATTTGGTGGGAAGATAGCTGGTAACGACCCCCAAAAATCTGCATCAAAGTTTTGGAGCCACGCCCACCCATTTGACCCCCCCTTCCCCACTTTTTAAAATTTTCGAGCTAGAGTCCCCAAATTTGGTTTGAAAATAGCAATTGACATTTCACAAAGATCTGCATCAAAAATTTGGATGCCACGCCCACCCATACCGCTCCCAGCCCCCCTCTCCCCACATTTAACAAACTTCGAGCTGGAGTCACCAAATTTGGGAGGAAGGTAGCTATTGAAATTCCACATAGATTCGCAGCAAAACTTTGGATGCCACGCCCACCCATACCGCCCTAGCCACCCCCATCTGCCCCAACGCTTCGTCAAAAACGGGAATGCGTGTGTATCCCAGAGTAGTGGAGCTAGAGCCACCAAATTTGGTAGGAAGATAGCTGGCAACGACCCCCAACAATCTGCATCAAAGTTTTGGAGCCTAGCCCATCCATTCCGCCCCCCTTTCCCCACCTTATACATGCTTCGAGCTAGAGTCACCAAATTTGGTATGAAGGTAGCATTTTACATTCCACAAGGATCTGCAGCAAAAATTTGGATGCCACGCCCAACCATACCGCCCCCAACCCCCTTTCCCCACTTTACACAAACTTCGAGCTAGAGTCACCAAATTTGGTATGAAGATAGCAATTGACATCCCACATAGATCTGCACCAAAATTGGAATGCCACGCCTAACCATACCGCCCCCAGCCCCCCTTTCCCTACTTTTAACAATTTTCGAGCTAGAGTCACCAAATTCTGTATGAAGATAGCAATTGACATTTCACAGAGATCTGCAGTAAAAATTGGATGCCACGCCCACACATACCGCCCCTAGCTCCTCTTTCCCCACTTTTTACCAACTTCGAGCTAGAGTCACCAAATTTGGTATGAAGGTTGCAATTGACATTCCACAAGGATCTGCAGCAAAAATTTGGATGCCACGCCCAACCATACCGCCCCCAGCCCCCCTTTCACCACTTTACACAAACTTCGAGCTAGAGTCACCAAATTTGGTATGAAGATAGCAATTGACATCCCACATAGATCTGCACCAAAAATTGGAATGCCACGCCTAACCATACCGCCCCCAGCCCCCCTTTCCCCACTTTTAACAATGTTCGAGCTAGAGTCACCAAATTCTGTATGAAGATAGCAATTGACATTTCGCAAAGATCTGCAGTAAAAATTTGGATGCCACACCCAATCATACCGCCCCCAGCCCCCCTTTCAACAGCTCTTATAAACTTTCAGCTAGAGTCACCAAATTTGGAAGGAAGATAGTTGGTTGCATCCCTATCTGCATCGGAGAATCTTTAAGGCAGCGTTTACTCTTGTCCCATCCGTACCCCTTTGCAATCAGGCCTCTTTTTATCTGTTTTAATACTGGTATCGAGTATGCCGCAGTCGGTTGCGTCCGACTGCAACGTTTATACTTGTTTTAATTGTTATTTTTGAGTTGAAAGAAGAACTTGGCAGTCACAAAACATTAAATACCAAACAAAAACAGCTGTTTTGCTCGAAAAGGGTGGCAGCACCACCAATGCGATAGTATCATATCGATTTAACTTAACTATACATTGAGAAAACCAAATTGGCTTATTGCGAGCGTTAAATTTATCTGGTCGTTAGCTTATTCATACTTCAACAAAACATTGAGAAACTGGCCCTTATGATAGTAAACCAATAGGGTGGTTTTAATAACAGCTTGTTCTGTCCTTGTTTTACTGTGATATTGTTGTAGTATTTCATAAACAGATTGTTGTTTTGTTATGTATTATATTTTTCAAAAATAGCTTTTTGTTTTGCTGTTCTTTTTTATTTTTTTCAGAAACAGCTTGTTGTTTTGCTTTTATTTGTTGTTGTTTTTCATAAACAGCTTGTTGTTGTTTTGCTGTTATTTTTGTTGTTTCTGGTTTTCAAGAAACAGGGGGCTTGTTGTATGTGAACTAATCAGATACTCCAAACAAACTGAGATAGTTTAAGGACAATATTTATTTATATACTCAAAAATGATAAATTTTGTTTTTTCTTCTTTATTAAACCATTTAAATGTTAAGTATTTATTTTGACTGTCATAAAAATTATTTAAAAAAGATTTTGCGGTGAGCATTAAAAACTTAAGACATAAGTGACCGCAGTTAAAAGAACCAAATCGTAGTACATGATTATGAATGTATTGAATGTTCTCGCACAAATATCTTATAAGTTCTATAGGGGGTGGTAAATTTCATAAACTATCAAAATATCTGCATTCCCCATTCGCCTTATAGAAAGCTACCCAATAAGTTCGAGCTCCAGTTGACGAGTCCAAATTAACGATACCACATTCTATTTTTATAGCCTTAACCCATAAAACGGGTAAAAAAGGGTATAATGGTTTTGTGCAAAAGTATGTAACAGGCTGTGAGGAGCCATATTCACTTATAGCGCCTCACAAAAAGCGATTGCATTTATAGCCGCAGCCGGACCTGAGCTGCGGCGAATTCGCATGCTGTCTCGCTCTGACACAGGATGTCAGCGCTAAGGTACGTGTTTGGCACATGGGAGCCGCAAAAAAACGTACCGCAAAAGTCGTGGCAAAGTGCCGTTGGTGTGCGAGCGGTGCATCCACGGAATATAGTGATCACCGTCACACCAACGACAGGCGTGACCAGCAGCGAGGAAACGTTGTTGCTAGGCAAATCTCACTGGAACGATCACGCCACCTTTGCCCTTGGCGCAACATTGGCAGCGCTGACAGGCCCCGGTCCAGCGAGACAGCAGAAGAGTATAAAAGGAGCCGCCTTGGACAGAGCGGCGAGTTAATCAAGTACGAGTTAATCGAGTGCAAGAGTGCGAAGTACGGAGTCAATAAGAAATAAGTGGAAATCAGTGCGAAATATAAAGAAATCCTACGCGAAAGGATTATTTAAGAATTTAAAGGATCCATATCGCAATAAGGACAAAGCTGATCGTGTCCTTCGCGACTAACAAACATTTACTGTGGAATCGATACGCGAAATTTAACAAGTTCTTGTGGCGCGTTGCACTTGCAAGGCAACCTCGAATTAAAACCAAGTGTCAGACAAGTGAGCCTGGCGAAGGACAGGTGAAGCTAAAGCCAGAGCCGGAGAGTAGGCGGCATTATTGGCGAAATCCTTGTGGTAACAAGGAGGCCATAGTAGAGCCTGGCGAATTCGGCGTTGCTAGCTAAAACCTCGTTTAGTAGGCGTAACATTGACTCTGAATATTTGGTGCAACGAGAGCGCCAGCATTGCAAGTAAAACTACGACACAAGAGCCGTGCGATTCCCTAAAACTCAAATAAGAAATATTATTAAGTGCAAAGCAATTGTAAAACCCAAACGTGAAAACAAGCAGAGAGTGCAGTTTTAAAATATATGTATTAAAAATAAAACCAAACTGTGTTCTTATTGCCGCAGCCGCCACAAATATAAATTTGTTGGCACGTACCCTCAAACACCGCGAGAGTTAGCCCAGCTAAAAACCGCGTAACTTTTAGGTTCGTTACAACTGGCGCCCAAACTGTGGATCTACGGCTAATATCACATAGTTTGTTTTAATAAATACATATAAATAATTGACAATATGGTTCGTTCGTGGGTGTACAATCTAAAAAAGGATGCACTAGTGAAATGCGGAGTAGAATTCGGTCTGGAGCTTGAAGGCACTGTCGAAAATATGAGAAGACAATTCGGAGACTGGGTAAGTCAAAATGAAAATACTCTTCCACACAGCGTTCGCATTAGCGAACTGGCAAAAACATACAGCCGACAGTCGCCGAATAAAGAACCCGAATTCATGCGCGAGGAAGGGGAATACGAAGAGGAAAAGGAGTTTGCCGGCATAGACGTAGCAAGGCTGAGCGTCCCATGCACCAGCGCGGCAGCTAGGGCGCGAGATTTACAGGAATCTCGCCGATCGCCCTGGAATACAACCCAACAGCCAGGAGAGCGTAGCCACACCCACACACATGATCAGACCAATGCAAGGGCAAGTGAATACCAAAAAGTAGCCAAACAAGTTCGAGAGTGGAGCTTTCGATTCGATGGACTATCGAAGCCTCTCGAATTCTTGGAGCAAGTGGAATGGTCAGCAGACACATATGGATTAAACCTAAATTTAATTCCAAGAGCGATGCCGGAGTTGCTGAAAGGAATGGCACTTAAGTGGTACATAGCTAACAACAGGCATTGGACAACATGGGTGGATTTTGTCGACAGTTTTCAAGAATACTTTTTACCACGAGATTATTTTGAAAATTTGTACGACGAAATACGCAGACGGCGACAAGCTCTGGATGAGCCCTTTAAAGTCTATATGGTGGAGATGCAGACTCTGATGAGACCCCTACGACTCTCAACAGAGAAGGAAGTGCGCACCATTTACACCAACAGCCTTCCTGACTTGCGCGGATACGCACGGCCAAACCAGTTCTCGAATTTGACCCAGCTGATGCAACTGGCAGAAGAATTCGAAGAACTAGAAAAGGATAGGCTGAAACTGAGGCTACAAAGTGCTACAGCCCAACAACAATACAGCCAACATCAACAACAACAGCTTCAACAACACCGAGATACGCAGCAAAATGGACGCGAGCACAACCAGAGTCGTGGAAATCGCACCCGATTTATGGCCATGGAGGAGCAGAACCAGCACACTGGAAGAATGGACGAACGGCCAACCCCAACACCTAGGACCCAGCAAAATCCTGCCAGGACACACATAAACAACCCAGGAAGGGCATGTCGCGTGTGTGGACAGGAGGGACACTGGGCGATAGAGTGCCGAAACCCAATGCTGGAGTTCTGCTGGGTCTGTGGCAGAATCGGTCAGCGGACGGCACTATGTTGTCAGTCGGGAAACGGCCAGCGGCGTCCGCCAGAGAGGGGCGAGCGGGAGCCGCCAAGGTCCGCCCCGAGACGCTAGTCGGTCACCTGGAGGACGAAGGGACGCAGTTGACTGCCACCGTAGGGATCGGTGAGTGTCAGTATAAGGCTACAGTCGATACAGGGGCTACAAGCAGCTTTGTTAGCGAAGAGCTTGCTTGTAGACTGAGCACTGTAGGCCGGAGAAGCGTCGCAAGCAGACAGGTGAAGTTAGCAGACGGACACAACAGCAGGACAACAGAACAAATAACAGTCGAAATAAGATTCGGGCATCGCAGTTTGGAAATAGCGTTGCTAATTATGCCTGGTGTGATAGACGATTTGGTGCTGGGCTGGGATTTTCTGACTGGCATGGGCACAGTCTTGCAGTGTGCGGGATTGGTGGTCACCATCCCAGCACGACGGCACAAGGTTGGAAAGCTGGAAGAGAGACTGTCGGTGGCAGTTGTCCAGAATACAACCGAACAAGACGAAGCAATACACGATGTCAGAAACCCAGCTATTGAAACCAAAAATCTACACGAGGATCAAGAAATTAATGAATTTCTTTTGCGGGAAGTCGCAGCCTTCGAACACCTAAAGGGCACATCACAAATTACAGAACACAAAATTGTGATGAGCGACGACAGGCCTATAAAACAACGTTATTTTCCAAAGAATCCAAAAATGCAAGCGGAAATTAACCAGCAAGTAGAGGAACTACTTGCGAAAGGTTGCATAGAGCCATCCAACAGCCCACACAGCGCACCAATCGTGATGGTGAAAAAGAAGAATGGAAAATGGCGGTTATGTGTGGATTTTAGGCAACTTAACAGCAGATCCGTTAAGGACGCATATCCATTGCCAAGAGTGCACCACATTTTAGACCAGCTACGTGAAGCCCACTTCATCACTAGCTTGGATCTGAAAAATGGGTACTGGCAGATCCCGATGGAGAAAGCGAGCCGACCAATGACAGCTTTTACAGTCCCAGGCAAAGGATTATACCAGTGGAAAGTAATGCCATTTGGGTTACACTCGGCACCGGCAACTTTTCAGAGGGCTTTGGATCGTGTTATTGGACCCGAAATGATGCCACATGCGTTTGCATATTTAGATGACATTATAGTCATCGGAAGAACGCGCGAAGAGCATATGAAAAATCTCAAAGAGGTATTTCGGCGGCTGCGGGAAGCAAATCTGCGTATAAACGTGGACAAATGCGATTTCTTTAAAAAGGAATTGAAATATTTGGGCCACAGAGTCACAGAGGAAGGAATTCGCACAGATTCAGAGAAAGTTGCTGCAATCGCAGAATTGAAGCCGCCAAGCAACGTAAAAGAGTTACGACAATACCTGGGCGTAGCATCATGGTACAGGCGCTTTGTACCAGATTTTGCGACGAAAGTAGCACCTCTGAACGCATTGATGAAAAAAGGCGCAAAATGGGAGTGGACTGAGGAGCGGCAAGTAGCTTTTGACACGGTCAAAGAGAAGCTGACTCAGTCCCCAGTATTGGCATGCCCAGATTTCTCAAAACATTTTGCTTGCAGACGGATGCAAGTAACTATGGCCTGGGTGCGATATTGACCCAACCTTCGGAGCAAGGTGAAAGGGTAATATCGTACGCCAGTAGGACACTAAACGGTGCCGAACGGAACTATTCGGCAACTGAAAAAGAGTGTCTAGCCATAGTGTGGGGAATCAGAAAGCTAAGGCCATACCTGGAAGGCTACCATTTTGTGGTCATAACGGACCACATGGCGCTGAAGTGGCTAAACTCAATTGAGAGTCCATCAGGCAGAATAGCGCGTTGGGCGCTTGAACTGCAACAATACGACTTTGAAGTCAAATACCGTAAAGGCAACCTCAATGTCGTAGCCGATGCACTTTCGAGACAGCCACTTCCGGAGACATGCTGCCTAAGAAAAATCGCCACAGAAGGGATGGAGGCAGACAACGCAAATTGCAACTGGATTCAGAAATTAAAAAAGGAAATCGCACAAAATGCAAGGAAATATCCAGATTACACGGAGGAAAATGGCAACCTGTACAGACACATCCCACACCGCGCTGGAGGCGGAGAGGTGGAAGCTTGGAAGCTTTGTGTACCCAAAGGTAAAAGGAAGGAGGTATTATTGGAGAACCACGACGCAGCCACACCCGGTCATTTGGGAACCCGGAAAACGATAGCAAGAGTAGCGACACGCTACTACTGGCCAGGCTTGTACAGGGACGTGCGCACATATGTGCACAACTGCGAAACTTGTCAACAATATAAGCCAAGTCAAATGGCAGCAGCAGGAAAGATGTTGACAGAAATTCCGGAAGAGCCATGGAGTACCGTGTGTGCTGATTTTGTTGGCCCACTGCCAAGATCAAAACACGGCAACACAATGCTATTGGTGATGTTTGACCGTTTCTCGAAGTGGACTGAGTTAGTTCCGCTAAGAAGCGCAACCACAGCCACTTTGCAAAGGGATTCAGAGAGAGAATTTTGGCACGATTTGGGGTACCAAAAGTTCTCATAACGGACAACGGAACACAATTTACGAGTAAAGCCTTCAAACGCTTTCTCGAAGAATTAGGAGTGCGACACCAATTTACGGCACCATACACTCCGCAAGAGAATCCTACAGAACGTGCGAACCGCACGGTAAAAACGATGATTGCACAATTCACAAAAGATAACCAGCGGTGCTGGGATGAATTTTTGCCAGAATTATCACTAGCCGTTAACTCCAGCGTATCGGCGTCTACGGGCTACAGTGCAGCGTTTATCACGCAAGGGCGTGAACCAAGGCTGCCAAATGCGCTATACGACAACGTTACACTCGGCACAGGGCAACCGACACAAACACCCAGCGACAATGCGAAAAAACTTACTTTTTGAATTGGTGCGCAGGAGTTTAGAGAAGGCCGCTCAGGACCAAGCAAGGCATTACAACCTACGGAGACGACAGTGGAAACCATCCGTAGGAGACAAGGTGTGGGTGAAACAACACCACCTGTCAAATGCAGCGGAAGGCTTCGCTGCGAAACTTGCTCCCAAATTTGCCGGACCATATACAATAATAAATTTTGTATCACCTGTAATCTGTAAATTACAAGGGAAAACTGGGGAAAAAGAACGGACCGCGCACATAGGCGACATAAAACCCCACGGAGGTGGAACGGACAACGGGTGAGATAATAAAAAAATTTTTTTTGGGGCACAAATTAGTTTAAGACCCTGGAACAAAAAGTAATTTTTTTTTGGTGGTGAAAATCTGGAAAAGAAAAGAGCGGTTAATAATTGGCCTTATTAATGACGTATCTCATTTACTCACCTGAATCTCCATCACCTCCTATATAAAAAAAAAAAAGAGCATTAGTTGATTTGTTTTTTTGGAAAAAAAAAGGGGTGAATATGTATTAATACATATTAAATATTTTCCCTAATCAAAACATTCAACATATATAAATAATAAAAATATATATGTAAGGTATTACATATATAATAATAAAAATATATATGTAAGGTATACATATATGAATAATAAAAATATGTATGTAAGGTATTACATATATAAATAATAAAATATATATGTAAGGTATTACATATAAATAATAAAAATATATATGTAAGGTATTACATATATTAATAATAAAATATATATGTAAGGTATTACATATAAATAATAAAATATATATGTAAGGTATTACATATATAAATAATAAAAATATGTATGTAAGGTATTACATATATAAATAATAAAATATATATGTAAGGTATTACATATATAAATAATAAAATATATATGTAAGGTATTACATATAAATAATAAAATATATATGTAAGGTATTACATATATAAATAATAAAAATATATATGTAAGGTATTACATATAAATAATAAAAATATATATGTAAGGTATTACATATATAAATAATAAAATATATATGTAAGGTATTACATATAAATAATAAAATATATATGTAAGGTATTAAAACCATAAGGCATTACATATAGATAATAATGAAAATAAATATGTAATAAGAGCCACGGCCCAACCAAGGGCATTACAAAAACCGGACCTGAACGCGGCGAAAGGTGTGCGAAGCAAACGCTGCTAGGAAAACGGTTAATGAAAAAGGTCAGCGATATCGCAAAGAGAGCGCTGACAAAACATGGCGGTCGCATGCGGGAAGGATACCGTAACATGCGCACCTACACCGTTGCACATGCGTAAAGAGTAGGGGTATAAAAGGTGCCGACTACCATGCAGTCGGTCACTTTGCGATATTTTTTCAAAGAAAACACTCACCAGCAGGAATGGAGAATAGGCACAGCAACACCGAGGGAAGGAGGGCAGTCCATGCGTCGAGCCGTGACCCACGTACGCACTCTCGCACACCAGCGGGGAATGTGTGCGTGGTCGACGCGACGGCCATGGGTGCCAGCGCCAGAGGGCGCAGAAACGTGGCGCGACGAGGGCGTTGGGCCGGACAGCCCTATGCACGTGTCGAGCCGCAGCGGGAGGCATCTCCAGATGTGCTGGAGCTGCGGGCGTCGCCTATTTTGGAGTCGCCTGAGGAGCGGGAGGCAGCCGAACGGGAGCGTTGCCGCCGCCAGGAGCTGGACGAAGAGCGCGAGTGGGTGCGCAGGGCGTACGGCGACGACTTCGATAGTAGCGACTGGGAGGTGGATGCCAGCGCTGGTCCAGTGGGCGAAATTGAGGAGTCGCCGCCGCCAAGGGACTTCGTGGAGGTGAACCCGGAATGGGTACGCATGTGCCATCCCGAGGCACCACCGACGCCAGAGGACGAGAATGTGGGCCCAGCCAGCCCGGAGCGGTTCACCACACCGCCACTACCGGAGACGCCGCCACCAGACTGGCGCCCCGCTAGGCCACCATCGCCTTTTCCACGCGGAGTGGAGGTGTCGGACGCGGAAGATGAGGTTATATCGATCTCGTCCGAGTCGGAGGGGGAAGCAGCACCGGAGACCGAGGAGCGGGTGCCGCAAGGCGAAGCCGAAGAGCCACCACCGCCGACGGCGACTATTAATAGGGAGAAGCGGTTCGTGGACGGGCGGTGGCACCACACCGCGACGGTTGTCCTGGAATGGACAGAGGAGGTGGCACCGCCCCGCGAGGGTTTTATTAAAGAGGTGACGCCAACGCCACCCCGACAGCGTACGCCAACGCCACCACGACGGCGTACGCCAACGCCACCCCGACAGCGTACGCCAACGCCACCACGACGGCGTACGCCAACACCACCACGACCACGACCGCCGACGCCATCACCAACACACACACTTCAAGCACCAGTCTGCACGGCCACCAGCCCGACAACACGGACATCGCCGTGGGAATGGCCAACACAGCTGCAGGTGGGCACGCCGCCTCGCCCCGGACACCGCCTCCGCCACACGCTTGGGCAACCAATCCGGTGCGTCCAGCGTTCGGTCGGCAGGCTTCATGCCCGTATGGGGAACGGCCGGCTCGTCCGGTGCTGCAGCGACAGTCATCCGCACCGTTGGCGACTCCAGGATGGAGAGAGGTGGCACGAGCAGACTGGCCACCAGAAGTGCTAGCAGCCACAACAGGAGAGAGTGATAGGCGCACGTCGCGTATCGTTTGGGCGCACGGCCAGAGATACCGCGTACGAATTTCGACCCGAGGCACGCGGGCCTTTGTGGCAGAGTAAGCGGGAGAAGAAGAAAAAAAAAACACTAACACGCACAAAAAAAAAAAAAAAATTTTAAGAAAAAATAGTATCCGCATATTTTTTTCGCGTAACCTGGAAAAAAAAACATAAAGAAAACAGGTGGATTAAAACTGCAGGAGGGGGGGTGAAGTCGCTGGAAGCATACTCACATAATATATGTGTGTGATCCAGCGTAGGCGTCAAAACGGCATGGCCTGGAAAAAGAGAGAATGATTTAGGATGGTGGAAATGGCGCAAGGCGCAAAAATATGTTACTTACTTTTGTTTTAGATTTTTTTTCAACAACAACAAAACAATTGCAAACTGCAAATTGTATGGCATGGCCGATTAGTGTTGGACAGTTGCGGGTGGCCATATCGATCTGGCCACATCGCAAATATCGTTCTGGCCACATCACAAATATCGATCTGGCCGGGCGATGCAAAGTCGCTAGATGGCGTTACGCGACCACCAGCTGATCGTTACAGCGTCACTGCTAACGGGCGCCAAAGTTCAAAGCGGAGGCGCGCGATTTGAAAGATGAAAAATTCACCTCTAACGGACGCCAAAAAAAAATTCAAAACGTAGGCGCGCGATTTGAAAGACGAAAAATTCACCTCTAACGGACGCCAAAATTCAAAACGTAGGCGCGCGATTTGAAAGACACCAAATTAAGTGGAAGACTTCCACTTCCGGAGAAAGAGGGGAGTGTGAGGAGCCATATTCACTTATAGCGCCTCACAAAAAGCGATTGCATTTATAGCCGCAGCCGGACCTGAGCTGCGGCGAATTCGCATGCTGTCTCGCTCTGACACAGGATGTCAGCGCTAAGGTACGTGTTTGGCACATGGGAGCCGCAAAAAAACGTACCGCAAAAGTCGTGGCAAAGTGCCGTTGGTGTGCGAGCGGTGCATCCACGGAATATAGTGATCACCGTCACACCAACGACAGGCGTGACCAGCAGCGAGGGACCGTTGTTGCTAGGCAAATCTCACTGGAACGATCACGCCACCTTTGCCCTTGACGCAACATTGGCAGCGCTGACAGGCCCCGGTCCAGCGAGACAGCAGAAGAGTATAAAGGAGCCGCCTTGGACAGAGCGGCGAGTTAATCAAGTACGAGTTAATCGAGTGCAAGAGTGCGAAGTACGGAGTCAATAAGAAATAAGTGGAAATCAGTGCGAAATATAAAGAAATCCTACGCGAAAGGATTATTTAAGAATTTAAAGGATCCATATCGCAATAAGGACAAAGCTGATCGTGTCCTTCGCGACTAACAAACAATTTACTGTGGAATCGATACGCGAAATTTAACAAGTTCTTGTGGCGCGTTGCACTTGCAAGGCAACCTCGAATTAAAACCAAGTGTCAGACAAGTGAGCCTGGCGAAGGACAGGTGAAGCTAAAGCCAGAGCCGGAGAGTAGGCGGCATTATTGGCGAAATCCTTGTGGTAACAAGGAGGCCATAGTAGAGCCTGGCGAATTCGGCGTTGCTAGCTAAAACCTCGTTTAGTAGGCGTAACATTGACTCTGAATATTTGGTGCAACGAGAGCGCCAGCATTGCAAGTAAAACTACGACACAAGAGCCGTGCGATTCCCTAAAACTCAAATAAGAAATATTATTAAGTGCAAAGCAATTGTAAAACCCAAACGTGAAAACTAGCAGAGAGTGCAGTTTAAAATATATGTATTAAAAATAAAACCAAACTGTGTTCTTATTGCCGCAGCCGCCACAAATATAAATTTGTTGGCACGTACCCTCAACACCGCGAGAGTTAGCCCAGCTAAAAACCGCGTAACTTTTAGGTTCGTTACAAGGCATAAGGAAGCATCGCCGACCCCATAAAGTCTATATATTTTTGATCAGCATCAACAGCCGAGACGATAAAGCCATGTCCGTCTGTCCGTCCGTCAGTCCGTCTGTATGAACGCGTGGATCTCAGAGACTACAAGAGCTAGAGACTTCAGATTTTGGATATAAGTTCTCCTATACCATAAGCAGAACAAGTTTTCTTCAAATTATCGATAACTATTCTGGTTTCCGATATACATATGGAATCGATAACAAAAAATATCGAATTTGGAAAATCTAAAATGAGTGTTGAAGTAATGGGTAATGGTGGAATTTTCTGGAAATTTCGTCCAAATAGGTTGAGAAACACCAGAGATATTGAACTTAATCGATTGAAGCTAAGTCAGTATACGAAAGTCTTACATAAATTTAATTTATTTATTGCAACTGGGTTCAGGGTATCTTCTAGTCGGGCTCTCCCGACTAGCGCCTTCTAACTTGTTCTTACATGTTTCGGAAAGGAGTTTCTCATATAAACCCCTCTAAAATGTAGGATATGTTTGCATGCGAAGTTTATAATATCAATGTTCGAAAGCGGTTTATTTAGCAGCTCATTCGTAAAAAATTAATTTTTATACCATTAAGCTTAGTAGGCAGGAACTAGATATATTTCTAGTTGTGTCAAACAAATGGGTAAATAAGGATATAATGGTTTTATGCAAAAGTATGTAACAGGCAGAAGGAAGCATCTCCGACCCCATAAAGTATATATATTATGGATCAGCATCAACAGCCGAGACGATATAGCCATGTCCGACTGTCCGTCTGTCTGCCTGTATGAACGCGTGGATCTCAGAGACTACAAGAGCTACAGATTTCAGATTTTATATTTAAGTTTTCCTATACCATGAGAAGAACAAGTTTGCTTCTAATTATCGATAACTTTTCTAGTTTCTGATATACATGGGGACTAATTCCTTTGTCCTCACGTGCTAAACGAGCTTTAAGCTTTGTTCATGGACTACAAAACTGATATCCCGTTATGTGAAGCTCAACTGGTAGGAAGTTTATTATTTTATTAACAATACCTCTTCCTAGGCAGAGTGGTGGTTTAACAAACCACGAAACCACTAGTAACACTAGTAGGTTTATAAAAGCGCACCATTTTATTTGTTGTTTATTCTTCAATGAAATTTTAACAAATAAATATCTACTCAAATGAGTAACAACAATCAAACAAAAAAAAAAGATATTGAAGTAAAAATATCGATTGTAAAAATGGTGATATCAAACAACTTAGACATAGTAGCGTGTTACCCAATTCAATAAGAGCTCTAATTGTCGGACCTTCAAATTTCGGGAAAACCAATGTTATGATTAGTTTGATTAAAATCCTTAACGGATTAAAGTTTGAGAATATTTACTTATATTCAAAGTCATTATATCAGCCTAAATATGAATACTTAAAATTACTTATAAAACCAATAAAAGGAATGGGTTATTTTACATTTTCTGAAAATGAAAATGTTGTTGCACCCAGCGATGCCAAAAAGAACTCTTTAATGATTTTTGATGACGTAGCATGTGAAAAACAGGATAATATTCGTGCATACTTCTGCATGGGCAGACATAAAAGTATAGATGCGTTCTATTTGTGTCAAACGTATACACTCATCCCAAAGCATCTTGTGCGTGACAATGCAAACCTAATTATTATGTTTAGACAGGATGAAGTCAATATGAAACATGTGTACCAGGATCATGTGGGCGTAGATATGACGCTTGACTCATTTAAGTATATTTCTCAATTTTGTTGGAGAGAAAAATATTGATTTTTATTTATAAGTAAAGATGATCCACTAGAAAATGGACGTTATAGAAGGGGGTTTGCTGATTTTATTCAAATTTAAAATTAAATAAAATACAGAAAACTAGTATTATTAATTCACTTATCAATAATTTTTTGAAATGGCAACAACACTAACGTTGACTGGTAACAACTCGATTATAATAGCTAATTATTATCCTCCCGTAGAGTTAAGTGGGAGCTATGAATGTGCACTAATTGATTTCCATATGTTCAACTCAGTTCCAAATGTGGATTACGATAATAATTTATTCCAAATTGGAGAGCATATTTTCGAGATACCTGTTGGATCATACGAGCTTAGTGATATAAGTCAATTTATTAAAGAGAAATTGAAGAAAATAGAGCCCAATGAATTAAAGCACCCTCTAATCGAGACCAATAATAGCACCCTTCAAGTAGTGATTTCATCTAAAACGGATTCAATATATTTTAACAAAGAACGTTCTATCGGCAAATTATTTGGATTTAATAAAAGAAACTAAAGTCAAATGCAACGCTAATATCAGACAACCTGTTGACATTTTAAAAGTAAATACGTTTCGTCTGGAATTTAACATTGTAAGTGGCTCATATGTAAATGTGGTATCAAGTCATGCTCTGCATGAGTTTGCACTCAACGTTCCGCCAGGCTATAAATTGGGTGAGAAACCAAATAATCTTATTTATTTGTCAGTAAATACGAGCGAGATACAGTCATTAATTATACGGATCGTTGACCAGAACGGAAATTTGGTTAATTTAAGAAAAGAGGTTGTGACACTTCGCTTACACTTGAGGAGACGATAATGATTATTTATAATAATAAAAACGCGTGCTTCTCACCCCCAGCGAGCACTTTGAGTTCTACTACAGAGGGATAAACGTCGGCGAAAAAAGTACTATAAGTACTAGCCTATTCGGATGAGGGTATAATCAAGAACGAATATCATAATTACTCTCCCTATCTACAAGCATTTAAAAGCAATGATGAAGTTAGGATTACTATTCAGAATCAGGACATACATATAAGCCCTGCCTTGTGAGAGTTTTATTTATGTTGAGGGCACAATTTGTTTGGCAGATAATTAATTAAATGGAATTTAGATTGACCGTACTCGATTTGTTGGTATTTCAACAACCTTAAAAAACTACGCTTCCTCAAATAATAGCCTGATTCCACTACAAGCCGTGGCGTAGCGACGGGGGGGCGGAGGGGGCGGTCCGCCCCCGGCGGCAAATTTTCAGTGGCGGCACATTTGAGGTGCGGCAAAAAAGTATTCATTTATCTCTTGAAATTATATATATGCATTCATTTTACATTAATGTTTAGGGACACACTGAAAATTTCATTGGCCAGCGTATTAATAACTTAGCAAAATCTGGCCACACTGGTGACATAAGTGTACAGTAATTTTAAAAGCGTTGCAACGTAGTGATAATATAAAGTGAATATCATTATTAAGCGCAGTGCTCGTTCATCTGTCGTTTATTTAAGTTTAACTTCTTCATACTGCCAATAACTTGAGGTTTGTACATGTTCAAATTTGTTTTATTGTTTACTAGTTTTTGTTTACATGTTTGTGTCAGTGTGTTATGTTTTTCTTGCTTGGAGGGTAAGAGGTAATACTGCATTTTTTTAATCTAGCATTCATCATGGAACGACTAAAAGAAAGCGGAACCTTTTATCGAAATAAGAAAAAAGCTAGGGAAGAGAGTGAACGGAAAAATGAAGGAGCTATGCTTAAATATGTTAAGGCTGGCACAATGGTTGCGCCTTGCTCTTCGTTGGACATAAACGTACAAAGTGCTGCAGCGAGCCCAGAAAATGATGAATCTGTAGAGGAACATAAAACTGTTACTCTGGAACACGATTTCGATGTGGATCCTGAAGACGAAACTCTGGAAACACCTGCTGCTAATCTTATGAATCCGGAAGATTTCGGGACGGAGAAAACTGTTCAGCAAATCGATTTTAGCTTTGGACCATCCATTAAACGTCCAGAGTCGTCATCACATGCTCTGAAAGGCGAAACGAGCAGTTTTACCCGAGACTGGTTTTTTCGAACATTGGCTAATGGTGAAAAAGTTCAACGCACTTGGATGGCTTATTCTCCTTTTAAATCATCATTATTCTGCTTCTGCTGTCGGTTATTTGAGCAACCAAATGCTCCAAATGGGTCAAAGTTTTGCTCATCCAGCGGATTTAATACTTGGTGGAAACTAAACCCTAAGGTTTTAAACCACGAATCAAGTCCTCTCACTACCAAAATTATTTTAAATGGAAAGAGCTGGAGACTAGAATTAAAAAAGGACAGCTTATAGACAAAAAGAGCAGGAAGTTATGGAAAAAGAATCGAAAAGATTCCAAGAAATTCTCGGCAGAACTTTTAACATTATAGCACCAAATTTGGTGGCTATAGCTCAAAAACTGTGGGAGATATAGGCGTTTTTGACTTTAAAATGCCGTGGGGCTGGGGGTGGAATGGGGGGGCGTGGCTCCAAAATTTTTGATGCAGTTTTTTGGGGGTTGCTAGTAGCTATCTTCTAACCAAATTTGGTAGTTCTAGCTGTAAGGATGTGCGAAATATGTGGATTTATCGGTTTTGAAGGGTGTGGAAAAACTTGCATACATACGGACGGACAGACGGACAGACACCATGACGGACATTGCACAAAACCAATATACTCTTTACCTTCGGTATCGAGTATAAAAATGAAAATGAGTAAAGAAACAAGTTTAATGAGCTCAGTTGAGAACAAAAAACGGTCACATTGCGCTGATGTAAAAAATTCTTTGATGCGATGCCATATTACTTGAATAATAGAATATAGACAATGCAAGTGTCAGCCACAGTCATCTGTTTGCCTATCGATGATTTCGTCGATATTTATATCGGCACTTAACGAGAGAACAAATTTTAGCCGGCACTCAGGCCTCATGTTAGTTTTAATCACGAACAACCCTAACCAGACATTGAGAAACTCATTTTGACTAACCAACAGTTAGTTAAGCTAACCAGACATTGAGAGACTGGCCCTAAATATATTCAAATGAATGAGCATGAACTATAGGAGCTAACAAAAACAAGAAACGCGTTAAAAAGAAAATTTCGAAGTATTAAATTAGGAAAGCCGCAAATGAATACCAGTTGGAGGAAACATTTAAGCCTATAACAGACCACTCAAAAGATTATTAAAGGAAATAAGGAAATAAAACCATAAAAGAAGAAAAGAGAAAAGTGTAAGTGAGGTATCAAGTCATGCTCTGCATGAGTTTGCACTCAACGTTCCGCCAGGCTATATATTGAGTGAGAAACCAAATAATCTTATTTATTTGCCAGTTAATACGAGCGATATACAGTCATTAATAATACGGATCGTTGATCAGAACGGAAATTTGGTTAATTTAAGAAAAGAGAGAGAAGAGAGACGATAATGATTATTTATAATAATAAAAACGCGTGCTTTCCACCCCCAGCGAGCACTGTGAGTTATACTACAGAGAGATACACGTCGGCGAAAAAAGTACTATATGCACTAGCCTATTTGGATGAGAGTATAATGAAGAAAGAATATCATAGTTACTCTCCCTATCTACAAGCATTTCAAAGCAATGACGAAGTTAGGATTTGAATTGCCTTTTGAGAGTTTTATTAATGTTGAGGGCACAATTTGTTTGGCAGATAATTAATTAAATGGAATTTAGATTGACCGTACTCGATTTTTGGTATTTCAACAACCTTAAAAAACTACGCTTCCTCAAAAAAGACGGAGAGCTGTAAGTTAGAGAATTCTGGCTGGTTCATTGGAAATGATAGACAGCTGTCGAACGGATGCTTTAATTTTTCTATACCTCTTAAATACTTACTTGGATTTTCTGAAGATTATAACAAGGTCTTACTAAATTGTAAACATGAGTTGATATTACTCATGACTAAAAATATGGAAGATGTATATTGCATTAAAATTTGGAACTAAGGACTATAAGCTAAATATTTCTAACATTGTATGGAAAATACCACATGTCACTCTGAGTGATGAAAAGAAGCTACAAATGTTTAGTCTGACTAAGAGTGGAAGCTCACTTCCACTTGCATTCCGCAGTTGGGATTGCTATCTGAACCCAACATTATCAGAAGGCAAACAGCATGTTTGGAATGTTAAGCTAGCAGCTAATAGAGAACGCCCTCAATTGTAGTGGATGATAAACTAACGCATAATCAATTGAGGAGTTTAAAAGTGTATCTTAACTCGGGGAACTTTCCGTACGATGGTATGAACATTAATTTTAAGCATGAACGATACGCAAGTTTATATGATATGTATACAGGATTTCAAGCAAGCTACTATATGAAGGAATCCGAGCCATTGCTAACACCCAAAGAGTTTAAAGAGAAAGCACCAATGGCTGTTTTTGACTTGTCACATCAGAATGAAACAGTTAAAACGGGGCCAATCGATGTAAGAGTTTCAATTGATCTGGATAGTGTTAGTGTAAAAATACTAAGGTACATTGCCTGCTTATGCATCATCGCTAAGCAGAGTATTCACCTTTGACTGGAATAGTTCAACGCATCGTTTGAAACCAATTTAATAGAGAATCAAGTTGTAGTTGATATTCATTCAAATTAATTATATTTAATATTATGTACCCCTCTTAATTAATAAATAGAAACATGATGAAATTAATAAGAAAATAATTTTTATTTTATTTAAGTATACTATCATAAACATTTTCATTTTCAGATACCTCAAATTTAGAGTTTTATTAGATAGGAAATAATTTAAATAAATTATTTAGTGCACATTGATTTACTAATTTCTTGTGTATTCTTTAATTTGTAAAGAAATTTGGATATTGTGCTAAGCTCTGTTCAAGATTTACATCTATTATTTTTTAGTTCTTCCTCTCAATATTACAGTTGCGTAACTATTCAATAGCTTTATTATTTTGCCAAGACTAAGAGATGTCACCTTCAGACCAATCTAAGCCGTCCACATACTGTTTGGTTATCTTTTAGGTTTTCCTAGTCACCCGAGCCCGACTAGAATATACCCTGAACCCAGTTGCAATAAATTAAATTTATAATTGACTTTGGTATACTGACTTAGCTTCAATCGATTAAATTCGATATCTCCGGTGTTTCTTAACCGATTTGGACGAAATTTTCAGAAAATTCCACCATTACCCATTACTTCAACCCTCATGTTTTGATTTTCCAAATTCGATATTTTTTGTTATCGATTCCATATGTAAATCGGAAACCAGAATAGTTATCAATATTTGAAGCAAATTTGTTCTGCTTATGGTATAGGAGAACTTATATTCAAAATCTGAAGTCTCTAGCTCTTGTAGTCTCTGAGATCCACGCGTTCATACAGACGAACAGACAGACAGACAGACAGACAGACAGACAGACAGACAGACGGACAGACGGACGGACAGACGGGCTTGGCTATATCGTCTCGGCTGTTGATGCTGATCAATAGTATATATACTATATGGGATGCTTCCTTCTGCATGTTACATACAACCATTATACCCTTATTTACCCATTCTATGGATTAAGGGTATACAAATTGGGTGTGACAAGCCCCGCTTGCATAAACGCCAACTCTTTGTTTCTTTCGTTTCCAAATACATTTTGAAAGTCAACTTAAATACATGAGTTTCTATCTAGAATAACCATTTTACCTCTAGCGTTAATGATGTACTAAGAAATTATACAAAAATCAAAACCTTAAATACTATGGCTTATCTTATTTTTGTTTAGTTTGAAAAAGCAGACACGCTTCACTAAGAAAAAAAAAATCCAAGGAAAATTCAAGATCATGAAA
Source organism: Scaptomyza flava (assembly GCA_030179655.1). Classification (NCBI taxonomy): domain Eukaryota; kingdom Metazoa; phylum Arthropoda; class Insecta; order Diptera; family Drosophilidae; genus Scaptomyza; species Scaptomyza flava. The sequence goes on from JARNME010000203.1 coordinate 43,472, forward strand.
TAATGTTTGGATTTCAGTACTGTGGCCGGATTCTTTAATATATTTTTAATGTTTTATTTCGTCTTACGATCTCTTGCCTCACTTTTCAACATACTATGTCAAGTAGGTTGCGCTACATATATCACGCGTGCCTTATATATACTCGATAGTCAATCAACTGACCGCCACATTCATCGATAGTGTATCGATCTGTAGTACTACCACCTACTATTATCAGCCTACTACAGTACTATGTTAGTTTAAAGCTTAAACTAAATGGTGGGTTTTCTACGACTAGAGATTTCACACCTATGGTTTGGCTGCAGCAACATAAACGTAACTTTATTGGTGGTGGTCATTTAAAAATTCGAAAATCAGATAGGCAACGAATATTAATACTCAATCAGTATGGTAATAGAGTTGAATTTGATAGCGAGTCATGGATGACGCTTATAAGATTAGGAATTTTTTAAACAACATTTTTGTTGTCGAACACATCATTGAAAAATCAAATAAAGAATTATGAGGAGCCATGTTCACTTAAAGCGCCTCACAAAAAGCGATTGCATTTATAGCCGCAGCCGGACCTGAGCTGCGGCGAATTCACATGCTGTCTCGCTCTGACACAGGATGTCAGCGCTAAGGTACGTGTTTGGCACATGGGAGCCGCAAAACACGTACCGCAAAAGTCGTGGCAAAGTGCCGTTGGTGTGCGAGCGGTGCATCCACGAAATATAGTGGTCACTGTCACACCAACGACAGGCGTGATCAGCAACGAGGAACCGTTGTTGCTAGGCAAATCTCACTGGAAAGATCACGCCACCTTTGCCCTTGGAACGACATTGGCAGCGCTGACAGGCCCCGGTCCAGCGAGACAGCAGAAGAGTATAAAAGAAGCCGCCTTGGACAGAGCGGCAAGTTAGTTGAGTACAAGTTAGTTGAGTACCAGTTAGTTGAGTACAAGTTAGTTGAGTACGAGTTAGTGGAGTACGGAGTCAATACGAATAAGTGAAAATCAGTGCGAAACATAAAGAAATCCTACGCGAAAGGATAAGTTAAGAATTAAAGGATTCATATCGCAACAAGGACAAAGCCAGATCGTGTCCTTAGCGATTAACAGACACTTTACTGAGAAATCGATGCGCGGAAGTTAGCTAGCCTTGGGGTGCGTTGCATTTGCAAAGCAACCTCGAATTAAAAACCAAGTATCAGACAAGTGAGCCTGGCGAAGGACAGGTGAAGCTAAAGCCAGAGCCTGAGAGTAGGCGACACTATTGGCGAAATCCTTGTGGTAACAAGGAGGCCATAGTAGAGCCTGGCGAATTCGGGCGTTGCTAGCTAAAGCCTCGTTTAGTAGGCGAAACATTGACTCTGAATATTTGGTGCAACGAGAGCGCCAGCATTGCAAATAAAACCACGACACAAGAGCCGTACGATTTACTAAACTCTAATACGAAATATCATTAAGTGCACAACAATTGTAAAACCCAACGTGAAAATTAGCAGAGAGTGCAGTTAAATATATGTATTAAAAGTAAAACCAAATTGTGTTCTTATTGCCGCAGCCGCCACAAATATAAATTTGTTGGCACGTACCCTCAACACCGCGAGAGTTAGCCCAGCTAAAAACCGCGTAACTTTAGGTTCGTTACAACTGGCGCCCAACTGTGGATCTACGGCTAATATCACATAGTTTTTCTTTAATAAAATACATATAAATAATTGACAATATGGTTCGTTCGTGGGTGTACAATCTAAAAAAGGATGCACTAGTGAAATGCGGAGTGGAATTCGGTCTGGAGCTTGAAGGCACTGTCGAAAATATGAGAAGACAATTCGGAGACTGGGTAAGTCAAAATGAAAATACTCTTCCACACAGCGTTCGCATTAGCGAACTGGCGAAAACATACAGCCGACAGTCGCCGAATAAAGAACCCGAATTCATGCGCGAGGAAGGGGAATACGAAGAGGAAAAGGAGTTTGCCGGCATAGACGTAGCAAGGCTGAGCGTCCCATGCACCAGCGCGGCGGCTAGGGCGCGAGATTTACAGGAATCTCGCCGATCGCCCTGGAGTACAACCCAACAGCCAGGAGAGCGTAGCCACAGCCACACACATGATCAGACCAATGCAAGGGCAAGTGAATACCAAAAAGTAGCCAAACAAGTTCGAGAGTGGAGCTTTCGATTCGATGGACTATCGAAGCCTCTCGAATTCTTGGAGCAAGTGGAATGGTCAGCAGACACATATGGATTAAACTTAAATTTAATTCCAAGAGCAATGCCGGAGTTGCTGAAAGGAATGGCACTTAAGTGGTACATAGCTAACAACAGGCATTGGACTACATGGGTGGATTTTGTCGACAGTTTTCAAGAATATTTCTTACCTCGAGATTATTTTGAAAATTTGTACGACGAAGTACGCAGACGGCGGCAAGCTCTGGATGAGCCTTTTAAAGTCTATATGGTGGAGATGCAGACTCTGATGAGACCCCTACGACTCTCAACAGAGAAGGAAGTGCGCACCGTTTACACCAACAGCCTTCCTGACTTGCGCGGATACGCACGGCCAAACCAGTTCTCGAATTTGACCCAGCTGATGCAACTGTCAGAAGAATTCGAAGAACTTGAAAAGGATAGGCTGAAACTGAGGCTACAAAGTGCTACAGCCCAACAACAATACAGCCAACATCACCAACAACAGCCTCAACAACACCGAGATACGCAGCAAAATGGACGCGATCACAACCAGAGTCTTGGAAATCGTACCCGATTTATGGCCATGGAGGAGCAGAACCAGCACACTGGAAGAATGGACGAACGGCCAACCCCAACACCTAGGACCCAGCAAAATCCTGTCAGAACACACATAAACAACCCAGGAAGGGCATGTCGCGTGTGTGGACAGGAGGGACACTGGGCGATAGAGTGCCGAAACCCAATGCTGGAATTCTGCTGGGTTTGTGGCAGAATCGGGCAGCGGACAGCACTATGTTGCCAATCGGGAAACGGCCAGCGGCGTCCGCCATCGAGGGGCGAGCGGGAGCCGCCAAGATCCGCCCCGAGATGCTAGTCGGTCACCTGAAGGACGAAGGGACGCAGTTGACTGCCACCGTATGGATTGGTGAGTGTCAGTATAAGGCTACAGTCGATACAGGGGCTGCAAGCAGATTTGTTAGCGAAGAACTAGCTTGTAGACTGAGCACTGTAGGCCGGAGAAGCGTCGCAAGCAGACAGGTGAAGTTAGCAGACGGACATAACAGCAGGACAACAGAACAAATAACGGTCGAAATAAGACTCGGGCATCGCAGTTTAAAAATAGCGTTGCTAATTATGCCTGGTGTGATAGACGATTTGATGCTGGGCTGGGATTTTCTGACGGGCATTGGCACAGTGTTGCAGTGTGCGGGATTGGTGGTCACCATCCCAGCACGACGGCACAAGGTTGTAAAGCTGGAGGAGAGACTGTCGGTGGCAGTTGTCCAGAATACAACCGAACAAGACAAGGCATTACATGATGTCAGAAACCTAACTGTCTAGATGATATTATAGTCATCGGAAGAACGCGCGAAGAGCATATGCTAAATCTCAAAAAGGTATTTCGACGGCTGCGGGCAGCAAATCTGCGCATCAACGTGGACAAATGCGACTTCTTTAAAAAAGAGTTGAAATGTTTGGGCCACAGATTCACAGAGGAAGGAATTCGGACAGATTCGGAGAAAGTTGCTGCAATCGCAGAATTGAAGCCGCCAAGCAACGTAAAGGAGTTACGACAATACCTGGGCGTAGCATCATGGTACAGGCGATTCGTACCAGATTTTGGCAAGTAGCTTTTGACACGGTCAAAGAGAAGCTGACTCAGTCCCCAGTATTGGCATGCCCAGATTTCTCAAAAACATTTTGCTTGCAGACGGATGCAAGTAACTATGGCCTGGGTGCGATATTGACCCAACCTTCGGAGCAAGGTGAAAGGGTAATATCGTACGCCAGTAGGACACTAAACGGAGCCGAACGGAACTATTCGGCAACTGAAAAGGAGTGTCTAGCCATAGTGTGGGGAATTAGAAAGCTGCGGCCATACCTGGAAGGCTACCATTTTGTGGTCATAACGGACCACATGGCGCTGAAGTGGCTTAACTCAATTGAAAGTCCATCAGGCAGAATAGCGCGTTGGGCGCTTGAACTGCAACAATACGACTTTGAAGTCAAATACCGTAAAGGCAACCTCAATGTCGTAGCCGATGCACTTTCGAGACAGCCACTTCCGGAGACATGCTGCCTAGTAAAAATGACGACAGAAGGGATTGAGGCAGACAACGCAAATTGCAAATGGATTCAGAAATTAAAAAAGGAAATCGCACAAAATCCAAGGAAATATCCGGATTGCATGGAGGAAAATGGCAACCTCTACAGACACCTCCCACATCGCGCTGGAGGCGGAGATGTGGAAGCTTGGAAGCTTTGTGTACCCAGAGGTAAAAGGAAGGATATTTTACTGGAGAATCACGACGCAGCCACAGCCGGTCATTTGGGAAGCCGGAAAACGATAGCAAGAGTGCGAAACGTGTCAACAATATAAGCCAAGTCAAATGGAAGCAGCAGGAAAGATGTTGACACAAATTCCTGAAGAGCCATGGAGTACCGTGTGTGCTGATTTTGTTGGCCCACTGCCAAGATCAAAACACGGCAACACAATGCTATTGGTGATGTTTGACCGTTTTTCTAAGTGGACTGAGTTAGTTCCGCTGAGGAGCGCAACCACAGCCACTTTGCAAAAGGGATTCAGAGAGAGAATATTGGCACGATTTGGGGTGCCAAAGTTCTCATAACGGACAACGGAACACAATTTACGAGTAAAGCCTTCAAACGCTTTCTCGAAGAATTAGGAGTGCGACACCAATTTACGGCACCATACACTCCGCAAGAGAATCCTACAGAACGTGCGAACCGCACGGTAATAACAATGATTGCACAATTCACAAAAGATAACCAGCGGTGCTGGGATGAATTTTTGCCGGAATTATCACTAGCCGTTGACACCAGCGTATCGGCGTCTACGGGCTACAGTGCAGCAAGGGCGTGAACCAAGGCTGCCAAATGCGCTGTACGACAACGTTACACTCGGCACAGGGCAACCGACACAAACACCCAGCGACAATGCGAAAAAACTTAGAGAAGTTTTTGAATTGGTGCGCAGGAGTTTAGAAAAGGCCGCTCAGGACCAAGCAAGGCATTACAACCTACGGAGACGGCAGTGGAAACCATCCGTAGGAGATAAGGTGTGGGTGCAACAACACCACCTGTCAAATGCAGCGGAAGGCTTCGCTGCGAAGCTTGCTCTTAAATTTGCCGGACCATATACAATAATAAATTTTATATCACCTGTTATCTGTAAATTACAGGGGAAAACTGGGGAAAAGAACGGACCACGCACATAGGCGACATAAAACCCCACGGAGGTGGAACGGACAATGGGTGAGATAATAAAATAATTTTTGGGGGGGCACAAATTATTTTAAGACCCTAGAACAAAAAGTAATTTTTTTTTTGTGGTGAAAATCTGGAAAAGAAAAGATCGATTAATAAGTGGCCTTGTTAAGGACGTATCTCATTTACTCACCTGAATCTCCATCACCTCCTATAAATAAAAAAAAATCATTAGTTGATTTGTTTTTTTTTTTTGAAAAAAAGGGTGAATATGTATTAATACATATTAAATATTTTCCCTACTCAACACATTTAACAGATATAAATAATAAAAATAAATATGTAAGGTATTACTTATATAAATAATAAAATTATATATGTAAGGTATTACATATATTAATAATAAAATATATAAGTAAGGTATTATATATATATATATAAATAATAAAAATAAATATGTAAGGTATTACATATTTATTAAAACCATAACAAAAATAAATATGTAAGGTATTACATATATGTAAATAATAAAAATAAATATGTACATATTACATATTACATGTTTATTAAACCATAACAAAAATAAACATGTAAGGCATTACATATATATAAATAATAAAATTAAATATGTAAGGTATTACATATTTTTAAAAACAATAACGAAAATAAAATGTAAGGTATTACATATTCTATAAATAATAAAAGTGAATATGTAAGATATTACATATTTATTATAAATAACAGACAACAATGAATGTGTGGGCGGGAAGAATGGATGGCAGAGAAAAAAAAAATAATAAGAGCCACGGCCCAACCAAGGGCATGACAAAAACCGGACCTGAACGCGGCGAAAGGTGTGCGAGGCAAACGCTGCTAGGAAAACGGTTAATGGAAAAGGCTAGCAATATCGCAAAGAGAGCGCTGACAAAACATGGCGATCGCAGGCGGGAAGGATACCGCAACATGCACACCTACACTGTTGCACATGCGTACGGAGTAGGGGTATAAAAGGTGCCGACTACCATGCAGTCGGTCACATTGCGATATTTTTTTGTGAAACAAGTACTTACTAAGAGAATGGAGAATGACGGCCAGAAGAACGAGGGAAGGAGGGCAGCCCATGCGTCGGGCCGTGACCCACGTGCGCACTCTCGCACACCAGCGGGGGATGTGTGCGTGGTCGACGCGGCGGCCATGGGTGCCAGCGCCAGAGGGCGCAGAAACGTGGCGCGACGAGGGCGTTAGGCCGGACAGCCCTATGCGCGCGTCGAGCCGCAGCGGGAGGCATCACCGGATGTGCTGGAACTGCGGGCATCACCCATCTTTGAGTCCCTGGAAGAGCGAGAGGCGGCCGAGCGTGAGCGTTGTCGCCGCCAGGAGCTGGAGGAAGAGCGGGAGTGGGTGCGCCGGGCATACGGTGAGGACTTCAACAGCAGCGACTGGGAGGTGGAGTACGACGCTGGTCCAGTGGCCGAAAGGCGAGAGGAGTCGCCGCCGGGCGATTTCGTTGAGGTAAATCCCGAATGGGTCCGGATGTGCCACCCGGAGGCACCACCGACCCCAGAGGACGAGAATGTGGGCCCAGCCAGCCCGGAGCGGTTCGCCACACCGCCGCTGCCGGAGACGCCACCACCAGACTGGCGCCCCGCTAGGCCACCGTCGCCATTCCCACGTGGGGTGGGCACCTCGGAGGATGAGGATGACGATATCATCTGCATATCGTCCGACGAGGAGAAGGCAGCACCGCAGGCCAAGGAGCAGATGCCGCAGACCGATCCGGGTGAGTCAACACCACCGACGGCAACCATCTCACGCGAGAAACGGTTCGTGGATGGGCGGTGGCACCACATCGCGACGGTTGTCCTCGAGTGGACAGAGGAGGTGGCACCGCCCCGCAAGGGCTTCATTAGGGAGATGACGCCACCACGACCGCGTACGCCAACGCCACCGATGCCGTCACCACCACGCGCACTACAGGCACCAGTCAACACGGCCACCAGCCCGACAACACGGACAGCGCCGTGGGAATGGCCAACACCGCTGCAGGTGGGCACGCCGCCTCGCCCCGGGACACCACCTCCGTCACACGTTTGGGCAACCAATCCGCTGCGCCCAGCGTTCGGTCGGCAGGCTTCGTGCCCGTATGGGGAGCAGCCGGCTCACCGGTGCTACAGCGGCAGTCATCCGCACCACTGGCGACTCCAGGATGGAGCGACCGACGCACGTCGCGCATTGTTTGGGCGCATGGCCAGAGGTACCGCGTGCGGATATCGGTCAGAGGCACGCGGGCCTTTATGGCGGTATAAAACGCAAACACTAAACACGGAAAAAAAATAATAAAAAAAAAAAATAATAATAATAATATATTCGCATTTCGTTTAACCTGAAAAAAAATAAAGAAAAAAGGTGAATTAAACTGCAGGAGGGGGGGCGAAATTTGCTGGAAGCATACTCACATAAAATGTGTGTGTGATCCAGCGCGAGCGGCAAAACGGCATGGCCTGGAAAAAAGAGAACATGATTTAGGATATGGTGGAAATGGCGCAAGGCGCAAAAATATATTACTTACTTTTGCTTTTAAGATTCTTTTCAGCAACAACAAAACAATTGCAAACTGCAAATTGTGTGTCATGGCCGAATAGTGTTGGATAGTTGCGGGTGGCCATATCGATCTGGCCACATCGCAAATATCGATCAGGCCGTATCGAGTAACACCGGGCGATGCAAAGCTGGCTGCTATGGCGCAACGCACCACTAGATGGCGTTACACGACCACCAGCTGATCGCTACAAAACGGAGGCGCGCGATTTGAAAGACGCAAAATTAAGTGGAAGGCTGCCACTTCCGGAGAAAGACGGGAGTGTGAGGAGCCATATTCACTTATAGCGCCTCACAGAAAGCGATTGCATTTATAGCCGCAGCCGGACCTGAGCTGCGGCGAATTCACATGCTGTCTCGCTCTGACACAGGATGTCAGCGCTAAGGTACGTGTTTGGCACATGGGAGCCGCAAAACACGTACCGCAAAAGTCGTGGCAAAGTGCCGTTGGTGTGCGAGCGGTGCATCCACGAAATATAGTGGTCACTGTCACACCAACGACAGGCGTGATCAGCAACGAGGAACCGTTGTTGCTAGGCAAATCTCACTGGAAAGATCACGCCACCTTTGCCCTTGGAACGACATTGGCAGCGCTGACAGGCCCCGGTCCAGCGAGACAGCAGAAGAGTATAAAAGAAGCCGCCTTGGACAGAGCGGCAAGTTAGTTGAGTACAAGTTAGTTGAGTACCAGTTAGTTGAGTACAAGTTAGTTGAGTACGAGTTAGTGGAGTACGGAGTCAATACGAAATAAGTGAAAATCAGTGCGAAACATAAGAAATCCTACGCGAAAGGATAAGTTAAGAATTTAAAGGATTCATATCGCAACAAGGACAAAGCCAGATCGTGTCCTTAGCGATTAACAGACACTTTACTGAGAAATCGATACGCGGAAGTTAGCTAGCCTTGGGGTGCGTTGCATTTGCAAAGCAACCTCGAATTAAAAACCAAGTATCAGACAAGTGAGCCTGGCGAAGGACAGGTGAAGCTAAAGCCAGAGCCTGAGAGTAGGCGACACTATTGGCGAAATCCTTGTGGTAACAAGGAGGCCATAGTAGAGCCTGGCGAATTCGGGCGTTGCTAGCTAAAGCCTCGTTTAGTAGGCGAAACATTGACTCTGAATATTTGGTGCAACGAGAGCGCCAGCATTGCAAATAAAACCACGACACAAGAGCCGTACGATTTACTAAACTCTAATACGAAATATCATTAAGTGCACAACAATTGTAAAACCCAACGTGAAAACTAGCAGAGAGAGCAGTTTAAATATATGTATTAAAAGTAAAACCAAATTGTGTTCTTATTGCCGCAGCCGCCACAAATATAAATTTGTTGGCACGTACCCTCAACACCGCGAGAGTTAGCCCGGCTAAAAACCGCGTAATTTTAGGTTCGTTACAGAATTTATATTATAACTATATTATTGCAAAGTGTGTAAAGATGCGTCAATTAAGTATACAACTTTCAGATTTAGAAGCAACTTATGATTATGAGTCAGAAATTGATCTTACTCGGCTATTGTTTGAAATTTCAAAAAAGATGGGTAAAGAAATAAAATGAGATGCCAATAATTTTAGGACACAATTTCATCAGAATGTAAAACTAAATAAGAAGTGAAATGCTTTGAAGAAAGTGAAACTAATCATTTAAGTCGTTCTTAAATAAACGTTTGCCGAATATACTACAAAATGGAGCTGAATTCTAACTTTGGATTTAAAACAATTGTCAAGAAATCGATGATTTTTTAAAAGAGTTTGAGGAAATAATTTCCCGAGCATCATAATTGCTTAAAGAATATCAAGAAGTTTTCTTGGCGTACGAAAACTGCCATCTGGTTACATCCAAATTTGGCGAGCATCTTTCAGCGTGCAGCTGGTCATCCGATATAGCTACAGAGGGAGTCGACACATGTGGATGCTTTTACTATAGCATGCGTCTGACAAGGCTAGAGCTCCTAATGGCAAAATATAAAAATTTAAACAAAAGAATTAACAGACAACGTTTATGCCAATAAGGCATATAATGTATGAATACTAGATTTAAAAATAAATATAAATGGCATACATAGAAAGATGAATAATAAATAAATAAAAGACACAACTTAAGCCAAACTTTATCTTTTATGCGTTTTGAAGTCAATGCAGGGTTTAAGATTTTCCTTGCACTTGACCAAAATAAAACAAATATATATATTCAATATCAAAGGTTAAAAAGGGATGGCGCTAAATATTTAAATATCAAGCCCAAAGGAGTGGAATATTGTTTTTATATTAAGGACGGTGGGGATCAATCAAAATCTTATAAGGGTCGTAAATGATCATATTGTAGGGGTCAAAAGAAGGGGTCGAAAAAAGGGTCATAAAATTAATGGGGTCATCAATTGTCGGCATCCCTTTGGTGTAGAACCGCCATTCTCATATGTAGGAGGTAGCAGCAGACAACAATCAACTGAAGATTGAGCCAACGTTAATTTCACCTAGCTATAAGCCGCTGTTTGCTCATCACTAATCTTCGTCTTAGCTTTGCACATGCGAATTTATCTAGTCGCTTAGAAAACAATTCTCGCAACTGCTCATTCGCTACGGTCGTGCATTGGCACAAGACCACGCATTTGTAAGGACGTTTTCCAAGCTGAGGTCGGCGTCTCTATCGCATCAGGGGTGTTTTACGGATTATTTGTTATAGTGCTGGGACCCTGGAGTGAGCCGCACCGAGGTCGAACACCAATGTGCAACATAAAGGGGGTTGAGGGGTAGTATGGTCGCTTAGATCGACATCGGCGGAGTGGGCTAAGGGGAGAAGTAGGGAGTCACCCGGAAGACTCTTCCACCCCTCTCCTCAGACCTTTCCCCGACACCGACCATGCGTAAAACATTTGACTTCGGGGATGCGAAGAGGATCGGGAGAATGTACTCACCTGGCTCGCCTAAGGGTAAGACTAGGAAGCTTCACCAAGTGATCACCTAATCCCGTTCAACCGGCTTTCACTCACCGGCCGTGCCTTTTGAAACGCGTGTGATGGACCCAGGCAGGGATCTGGGTCGTACAGAGTAAGACTCGGAATGCGTCCCAGACTCCCGTACCCGAGCCCACCACAAACTGCAACACATGGGTATTATCTGGTTGTCGCTACACATGGAATAGGCCAAGAAGCAGACGTCGCAGAATCTAGAGTAAAACTCGGAAGATTCGCTAGTCTGACTCCTCATGCCGATCCCAAGTGGGCCATAGGGTGAGGTGACCCGAGGCCAGAGTCTTCGAATACCCGCTGAAAAGGGAAGAGAGTAATAAAAGAAACACGAACATGGATACATTTAAATCATTGTTTCACAGTTAAGGGAGTGCGAAAAGGTATGGGATTACAACACTATATTCTTGGCCGTTGGCCAACTTACCCCGCTCTACCAGGCTCATATTTGTGTTAGTGGGGGGGGGGGGGGGGGGGGGGTGTATACGAGTGTGTGTGTACTGTAGCCAATGCCGTGTGTGTGGGGGTGTGTGTGTATGCCTGTGTGTGTGTGCTGGTGTCAATGCCGTTTGTGTGGTGTAAGTGTATGGCTGTGTGCGTGCTGGAGTCATTGCCACGTGTGGGTGTTGGTGTCAATACCGTGTGTGTGTGCGTATGCCTAGGTGCGTGCTGGGGTCAATGACGGGTATTTTTTTTTATACCCTTAACCCATTAAATGGGTAAAAAAGGGTATAATGATTTTGTGCAAAAGTATGTCACAGGCATAAGGAAGCATCGCCGACCCCATAAAGTCCATATATTCTTGATCAGCATCAACAGCCGAGAATATATAGCCATGTCCGTCTGTCCATCCGTCTGTATGAACGAGACTTTAGATTTTGGATATAAGTTCTCCTATACCACTTTGCTTCAAATTATCGATAACTATTCTGGTTTCCGATATACATATGGAATCGATAACAAAAATATCGAATTTGGAAAATCTAAACATGAGGGTTGAAGTGATGGGTAATGTTGGAATTTTCTGAATATTTCGTCCAAATCGGTTGAGAAACACCGGAGATATTGAACTTAATCGATTGAAGCTAAGTCAGTATACCAGAGTCTTACATAAATTAATTTTATGTATTGCAACTGGGTAGATACCCTGACTAGAACCTAATTCCTTTTTTTTTAAATTCATTTATTAACTCTAAATAAATAACTATTCTATGTACTATCCTATATAATACAAAATGGCGTTTTTAGAGGTTTCGAGAAGTAGTGACATTTGCGAAACGGCCGTTAGGTATTGCGTCGCAAACGCCTTTGCTCTCTTTGTTACGCTCAGGCTCGGACTTCCGCAGTTCCGTCATGACGGCAACCGCAAAGCCGCTAAATGCTTCCCCATTTCCGCTACTTGCTAGTATGAGCCGTACGAGGTTCCCTACCTCGATGGCACAACCAAAAATCCTTTCCAATTCTAAGCGAAGCCTTGTGAATCGAACGCAGTGGAACAGCACATGCTCCGCATCCTCGATGAAGCTTCTCCTACAGTAGGTGCAGAAGGGAGCATCCTCGTGAACGAAGCGGTATAGATACCCGCGGAAGCAGGCATGTCCGCTGAGGAGCTGGGTGATGTGGAAATTCACCTGTCCATGTCTTCTTTCCAGCCACTGAGATAGACATGGGATTACGCAGTGTGTCAATCGCCCTTTAGAGGATGAATCCCATCGCCGCTGCTAGTTGACCAAAGTGCGCGATTTGGGCGAGGTGCGCGCTGCCTTCTTGTAGGCCACTGGATGGTCCCTGCCGTGAGTCTCCTCATAGACCTCTGTAACTTTTTTGGATATCTCGGCTATGGGGGCAACTCCAGCTAGCACCAGACACGCTTCGTCCGAAATAGTTCGGAAGCCGATACACACCCTGTCGGTGAGTAGCCATTAGTCAACGGGAGTAGCTGTCGTAGCGGAGGCCAGGGTGCCAACATCACCGCGTACAACATCACCGCCCTAGTCACGCTGGAAATTAAAGATCTCCTATACTGCTTCGGGCCTCTCGTATTTGGCATAATACGCGATAGAGCACGGTTTGGTACAGCAGCTTTCGAGCTGGCGTACGCCAGATGCTCTTCAAAGGAAAGCCTTGTGTCCAGCATCAGGTCTAGGTACTTGATTGCTCTCTTTGATGTGATGGGCGTATTTCCCACTATAATAGTTGCTGATTCCACTACTGTTCTACTGCTTATGAGTACAGCCTCAGTTTTGTGGGGGCAATCTGGAGGTGAGCCACTGAATGACCATATCAATCGAATGGTTGCATCTGGCCTCGGCAGCTTTGAGCTCCTTAGCCACCACCACCAACGCCACGTCGTCTGCAAAACCGAATATACGGACCTCTTCAGGTAGAGTGAGCCGAAAAACGCCTTCGTAAATGGCGTTCCAAAGGAGAAGGCCAAAAACTGACCCTTTCGGCACGCCTCCAGATACGTGGTACTCCTCGGTCGACTCGCTGGTATTATACAGCAGTATTCTGTCCTAAAAATAGCTCCTTATCAGCCCTAGTAGATAACTCAGCACTCTGAACGCTAACAGGGCCTCCAAGATGCAGCTCCATTTTGCCGTGTTGAACGCGTTTTTTACATCTAGCGTTGCGATCAGACAGTACTTTTTGGCACCTCCTTGCCACCTAGTGCCGGCTATAGCTTCTGCGGCTATCTCCACCACCTTGCCGATTGCGTCGATCGTTGACCTCGATTTACCGAAGCCGAACTGCTGATCCGAAAGCCCTCCTGCAGTGGATATGGCCCGGTCGATACGTGTGCAGATAATATGCTCCAATATCTTTCCGACCGTATCGATGAGGCAAATGGGCCTGTAGGCAGCTGGGTCCTCAAGCGGCTTCCCAGACTTTGGAAGCAGTACCACGTGCTGCATTTTCCATCTATTAGGAAAGACTCCGCTGCGTAGGCAGTTGTTAAACATCTCGGCAAAGATATCGGGGCGGATCGCAAGTGCTAGCTTGAGAGCTCTGTTAGGAATCCCGTCGGGCCCTGGCGCCTTGCTAGGCTTCGTCCTCGTTGCTGTTTGGCGGTTTTCTTCCAAGGTGACCTCTTCGATGACGGCAGGCTTGCTAGAATTAATTAAGATCATCAGCCATTCTGGGAAAGAGGTGCGTCACAATCTCTCTGAGCGCCCCCGAGTCGGTAGGCTGGCAGCGGGAAAAGGCGTTGAAGCGTTTGACAACGATTTTGTAGGCGTCGATCCAAGAATCGTTCTCAGCTGTGTCGCAGAGCTCAAGAAAGCATCTGCGCTTGCTAACCTTACTAAGCTTCTGCAGCTGCCTCCTGCATGTGAGAAACTCGTCGGTGAACCATATGGCAGCATGGTCACTCCTATTGTAGGAGTCGTCGATGCTCCAGCTGGATGAAGTAGACAGCGAACTACTGGCGAACGTGATGTCGACGACGGATCCCAGCCCTGCTCTGCTGAAAGTGTGTTGGGTCCCCTGGTTCAGTATGGCAACGTCCAGAAGCGTGAAGGCCTCAAGTAAGGCTCAGCCCCAAGCGCTCGTGGACGAGCTACCCAGCTCCACTGCCCATGCGTTGAAGTCACCAGCGATGATGACCGGATGCCGGCCTCTAGTATCTGTCACCAGAGAGTCCAGGGCGTAGATCCACATACCGCCCGCCATCGCGAGTACGAAGCTATCAGCCCGGTAAACTCTGGTCAATGGTGGCGTGGCGCTCCCACAAGACCAAATTGCCGCTCTTCCTGATGTGTCTAGTGCGCAGTTTGATCCCTCCTGCATCCGGTATGACTCACTCAGCCCCGCCAGATCCGCAGATCGCAACATACGGCACTCAGTAAAAATGAATTAGAATAAATGAAGCGTAAAACGGAATGAACAATTTGGCAAAGCCGAAGACATTCGAGTTACTCGAGTTGTAATATTGTGAAGCACGCGGTCATCAAAAATGAACGGGGGTAAAAAAGCGGACGAAATTATATGTTGTTTGTGTTTCGCTGTTGTTTTTATGCATACAATATATGTATGTATTTTGGTGTATATCTCTACATTGACTTTCGTTTTTTTCCATTCTTTTATTTTCCTACGCACGAAAACAAAACAACAACAAGCCGGCGTGGCATTCGAATGCATTCGAAACGCAAACTCTTATTCTCACGCATTCCCACTCATTCAATTCGTCTTTTTTCGTTTGAATGTTGTGCGACCGAGTCTGACGCGAGCACACTCATTCACTCAAATTCGTTCGGTCTTGCATTCAAATTCACTCAACTCATTTTGCGCATTGTTCGTTCGAACGTGTTATTTTTGCCATTCATGCAGACCTCTACTGCATATACATTCATAAATATACTACAACTCTCTCTCTCTCTCTGCTGCGACAGAGTTTTATACATAAGTAACCCAATTATGTATTTAGGCTAAGAATTCTTTTCATTCAATAAAGAAACCTTAACGGAGACGGACGTTTATATCTCTACATGAATAACATTTACTCAATATAAAATATCCAACATATTATATGGCCTTAAAGGAAACACTTTACATGGCGACCGTGAAAGCGGCAAAGAGCCGTTGTAAAATAAAAAATTATAAAATTTCCACAAAAAAAAGACAACGTGCAGCAGTTGAGATTCAATTGAAAGTGACAACAACAACACCACCACCACCGTCTACAAAAACAAAGGCAAAGCGTGCCAAGCCATCAGCTCATCAAGACAAATCGACAAAAAGCGGCAAGCAACTGGAGAATGAAAATCAAAGTCTTCGAATACACGACATGACATAATCTGAGTGAGTAGAGTGCGTTTAAAATGGGCAAACGTGGTGGTGTCAAACAAAAAATGAATAAAAGAATAGCGCACATAAAGTCGATATTGTTCGTCAGCACGCCACCTCCCGCGTGGGGAACAGCAGCTAAACTGCAATCTGAACTCGACTTCTTAGAGTCAATAAAACCACAAGCAACCCAAATAAACACAACTCACTCATCACACATTAACATTTTTAAAAACAAAGTAATAACCAAACCTCCACCCGTCAGAAAAATTCCGAAATTAAAGAAAATCTGTCCTAAGGACTGCGAGGGACCAATGACATCACCATATTGCCAGTATACGTTCAACAAAACCAAGGATCTACAAGTGTAAAAGGCTAAGGACCGCCTTTGGCACATACGAGGGAGCATCAGCGTGGCACATCCGGCGACGAAAAGCTGATGCGTCAACAAGCAGAAAGTCATTAAGCAGAAAGTCAACAAGCAAAAGGTCATCAAGCAGAAAGTCATCAAGCAGAAGGTCATCAAGCAGAATATCATCAAGCTGAATATATATATATTAATATACTTATAACATGTAAAATTGAGTGGAACCTTTTCTGCCCGATTAGAAGCATAGACCGTAAATCTATGCGACCTGTTAGGAAGGAGATCAATGTAAAGATCACAGTAGGGACAAAATTAAATAAATAAAAACAAATATATGTTAAATAAAAATAGTGTGGCCAAAATGGAAATATTCAGACAAATTTTCAAAAGAAATAAGTCAAAACAAAAATTTCTAAACATTTTCAAGAAATTTTTTTTTTTTTTGGACAACCCTTATGAGCTGTTCAGGCCTAAAAGTAGGCACTGAACAAGGAGCTGCCGTCTCCCATCCTAATTCCTAAAGTCACCACAGCTAGCAACATTCTGTAATTAAGGCTATGCACAATAGTTTTAAGCAACAATGTTTTTTAATCTGAATAAACCTTTGAGAGTGAAAAGACGCGCGAGTACTTTTTGGTTCCTGGAAAAAAAGGCAGTTTTCAGCGAAGTGCGACGGAATCCCATGAACACCATATTGTACATCAGGAAAATTAACCCTTTACAAATTCATTGGTCCTTCGAGCCGGATAATCAACAGAATATTTCGCCCTAGCATCATAGCATCGTTGGATTTCCTTTAAAAAATCAGATAAGTTATATTTTCTCCTATATTCATGTACATTGCCAAGTGGCAACTCCTGAGCAAAATATATACTTATCGTACTGGTACTTACCCACCAGTACATTCCGTCTTCACTCGTTAACGCCTACAAGAAAGGCAATTCCAGAATTATATTAATATAATTTTTCATCTACGTCCGAATAAAATTCAGCCGCCATACTGTTTCATAGATATATAAAAGGCCATACATAACCTTGTACATCAGCCGCCATATTTTTGAAAATTTATGCCTGTAATTTAAAATATTTCCATTTCCCAAATAAAAGACCCAAGTTTATTTGCAGTGTAAGAAATCAAATCATTTATTTGTTAAATGTTTCTTTTTCCATTCTTACATTTAAAACACCTACACTCATATGTATGCCGGCATTATTTTCCACGAGCAAATACATAACTATGTACAACATTAACCTCATGAATTATTGTTAATCCTCCATTGTCTTCAAACAATAATAATATTGTCTAACAAGATAAACGAAAACTGTTTTAATATACAAACATACAAATCTACAAGCATATGCCGGCACTTAAGCTCAGTCTACATACATACATACATAGCTGCCGACATATGTAAGTCATATGACACAACAAATACACCAGAGCAATTGAATAATTTAAACCTCTGAATATTATTAATTTCGCTATTAAAAGTACACAAAATATATGCGCACATTAATTTATATAAAATTACAACAAATTTATCTACATCTGCACATACATATGTACACTCATTGTCGGCCAAAGTCAAGCGTACGATATACATATGCACATAAAAAGGTACATAACTCAGTACGCACTGCCGACAAACTTGCATATTTAACAATATGCAAACAATTGCTCCCTACCAGCATTGTACTCGTTAACTATTTTTATTTTCATATTTCTACACACAAAAAGAACACACAATACACAAACATATGCACATAAAAAAATATACACATTTATAACCAAATAATTTTCGGCCGCTACCACACAAAGAGATAAATAAATATACACACTTTCAATTAAGCGGCATAACAAAAAATAAACACGATCACATAACACAATATTTAAATATTATTGTCACATTTATTACTAACACAATATAAGCATTTGTGTTTCCGTCCACAAAGATATGTGCAAACTATCGGTTAGCTCGATATCGATAAGTTCATACTGACACAAAATCATAGAGTACAAGACAGAAAACGGTCCTAACGTTAAGCATCGTTTCTGCGTCCCTCATAAGGCGATCAAAATCAATCACCATTGTGTTATTTTTTCTTCTCTGATTTATATTCTTTATCAAGCGCAAATTTATTAACAATTCGTAAAGAAATCATTTGTTTTGTACGTTTTTTGTTAATTAATTAATTAAT
Source organism: Scaptomyza flava (assembly GCA_030179655.1). Taxonomy (NCBI): domain Eukaryota; kingdom Metazoa; phylum Arthropoda; class Insecta; order Diptera; family Drosophilidae; genus Scaptomyza; species Scaptomyza flava. Next base: position 61,790 of record JARNME010000203.1, read on the forward strand.
TTAGTTTTTTTTTTCTGAGACACTGCTGCGCCTTTAGTTAATAATTCGTCGTAATTCGCTGTTCCGAACTGCATTGTTCCTGTGCCTAGCGTCTGCAACAACGAATAATTATTTATTTTCTGGCGGCTAAGATCCTAGCATGCCAACGAACGCTGCCAGGGATATGAAGAATCTCCTTTCTGTTCCACTTGGGCAACACAAGAGAACAAGTTCCGATCCATTTCCATCCGTAAAACATAGTCTCTCAACAAGCAAGGAACAAACTAAGCCTTGTGCATCCACCTCTGCAAAACTTCCGGTCACACAGCCCATTACGAGGTCAACCAGTCAACATCTAAGGATGACCAGTCTGTTTGCCTTAACCAATTTTATCGCGGTGTCCGATCGTCTAATTCAGTTTGAGGCGAAATTTGTCTCCAATTCCGAAGTGTCACTGCACACGCTCAAGGTCCATCAAGATCAGGTTCGAAGTTTGTGGGACAAGGTCGAGCAGGAATTCGAACGGTGCTCACGAGCACTCGATCGAAGCCACTGGTCATGGCGTCGAATCCGACACAGAAACCCTGCGTGCGAAATATGACCACTGCTATGTGGCTTATGTACGCTGCGCATACATGCTCAGCGAGCAAATTGAGAAGGCTACGGTTCCCATAACGAGTTCCAGGGGTGCCTATCGGCCAAGAGGCTGCCGCTTACCGCCTGTTGACACCGAAGTCTTTTCCGGAGATTATTTAAAATGGCCCACATTCCGAGACATTTTTACAGCGGTGTACATCAATAATCCAAGTATCACCCCAGTTGAAAAGCTGTTCCATCTAAATTCTAAAACAAGTGGCGATGCTAAGGCTATCGTGTCAAAGTCTCCCCTCACAAATGATGGTTTTGCGACAGCATGGCAAGCACTTGTCAGCAGATTCGAAAACAAAAGACTGTTAGTCAACAGTCAACTTCGAATTCTGTTCAGTGTGCAAGCCATTTCTCATGAGTCTGGAGCCGCGTTAAAAGAACTACAGAGCACCATCCAAGGGTGCCTATCGGCTTTAGAATTATCCAACATTTCCATTGAGAATTGGGATTGCCTCCTTGTTTTTATGTGTTCGTCAAAGCTCCCAAAACTCACATTATCATTATGGGAGCAATCTCTCCAGAACAAAGTAGATATTCCGACTTGGAGTGAGTTAAATAATTTCCTATTAGAGCGGTATAGAACATTAGAGGCAATCGAAGATGTACGACCTTGTACTTCCACACAGGCGTCCAGAAAAGAGCCCACTTCTAAAAGAGTTAACTCCTTTGAGGCCAAGGTTACTGCCAAGATTCAGACTTGCAAACTTTGCGCGAAGGAAAATCATCCGATCCGTTTATGTCCAAAATTTTACATATGTCTGTGCAAGAGCGATGCAACACGATTAAGCAGCACAAGTTATGTTTAAATTGTTTCGCCAGAGGTCTCATCCTTAAGGATTGCACTAGTGTGCACACTTGTCACACCTGCAAGGGGCGTCATAACACTCTCCTTTATCGTCCGACGAACTCCCAAGCAGGTGGAACAGATTTGGATCCGTCCCCCAACCTACAGTCCACTTCTCCTTCACAACCGACGGTCCAAAATTATTTATCGGCAGGCACGCAGAGCGTCCTTCTCGGCACGGCAATTATCCAAGTATGTTCCTTGGGAACAAAATATCCAGCACGTGCCTTGATAGACTCTGGATCAGAAGCAACCTTCATATCTGAGCGGCTGCTTAAATTGATACGACCCCAGTCTCAATCGGTTGATGCTCAAGTTTCTGGGCTCAATGGAGCTATTGCAGCCCAGCCTCAACGTTTATGCCATTTCCACATTGGCTCTCCGCTCAATCCAAGAGTTCAAATTGAAACCTCGGCTTTCGTTCTTCAAGTTGGCAGGAAACCTGCCCTCCTACACAATCCCTCAAAGTTCTTTGGAAGGGCTCCCTAATCTGCAATTGGCAGATCCAAGCTTTTACAAGAGTTCCCAGATAGATGTCTTGTTGGGAGCTGACATAATTCCATCCATTGTGTTAAAGGGGTCCTATGCCAATATATGTGGTACCCTCTTGGGTCAAGAAACGATTTTTGGTTGGACCATCACGGGTCCCGCTTCCAACTCCAATGCCAAAGTCATTTCGGCCTTCTCGACTCAAATTTTGCTAAGCCCAGAAGCAGGATTAGAGAAACTTCTCGCAAAGTTTTGGGAGGTGGAGGATATACCAGCAAAGCTGGTAAAGGAGTCCGACACAGCCTGTGAGAAGTTGTTTCAGCAGACAACCACCAAAACCGTAAGTGGTAGATATGTTGTCTCCCTCCCTTTCAAGAACCCTGAAGCCATCAACTTTGGGCATTCGAGATCTATCGCACTGGCTCAACTCCTTCGTAGTGAAAATCGTTTGAATAAAAACGCAGCACTAAAAGAGCAGTACGATAAGGTCCTTCAGGAGTATTCGGACCTTGGTCATATGCGGCCAGTCCCCGCTACAAACGGATCAGGCAATTTCTACCTGCCGCATCATGCTGTCTACAAGCCAGACAGTTCTACAACAAAGCTTCGCGTTGTTTTCAACGCCTCCAGTCCGTCTTCAAACGGCAAAAGTCTAAACGACGTCCTGCATCCGGGACCCGTTCTCCAATCAGATCTGACCATGCAGATCCTTAAATGGCGATTCTTTGAGTACGTGTTTAATGCAGACATTACAAAAATGTATAGGCAAATACTGGTAGATCCCAAACACACTCCATACCAAAGAATCCTTTTCCGAACAAAGGACAATGAGGTCCGCGATTTCGAACTGAACACAGTTACCTTCGGAGTAAACTGTGCCCCATTCCTAGCTATAAGAGTACTGCAGCAACTAGCGAAAGATGTGCAGTGTCGCTACCCCCCTTGCAAGTGACGTTATATTGAATTACATGTACGTTGACGATGTGTTAGCAGGAGCTCACACTAAGAGTGGTGCAGTGCAATGTATTTCAGAGCTCCGTGAGGCACTTGAATCCGCAGGGTTTCCATTACGGAAGTGGACTTCTAATAAAAAGACTTGCTTAAGGTCATTCCTGAGCAACATCGGCTTAGTTCTGACTTCCTTGAACTAGAGGAAGCCAGTGCAGCAAAGACCCTCGGAATCCGATGGAAAGCGGATTCCGATGAGTTTTTCTTTACTCCTTCCCAGGTGTCGCAAACGTCAGTATCCAAGCGAGCAGTGCTTTCGCAGATTGCGAAGCTGTTTGATCCAGCCGGGTGGTTAGCCCCAGTCATTGTCCGGGCAAAGATGTTCATGCAAGAGACATGGCTCAGGGAGTTAGGGTGGGATGATCCGTTACCCGATGATCTCGCTTCGAAGTGGCAAGAGTTCCTCGACCACTTTTCCAGTCTCGGCAAGGTGCGCATTCCACGATGGGTAGAAACCCAGCCAACGCTGCGACTCCAAATCCATGGTTTCTGTGATGCGTCTCAGTACGCATACGGTGCAGCGCTTTATGTCCGCACGGAAACCCGCTGTGGAATCTCTGTCCACCTCCTTACAGCAAAAACTAGAGTTGTCAGCAGCTGTAATTCCACAACTTCCCCTTCAAGAATGTGAGCTCTACTACTGGACTGACTCCACAATAGTTCTAGCATGGCTAATAAGCCTCCATGTGCGTGGTCCACATTTGTGGCGAACAGGGTAACAAGAATTACTCAGGCCACAGACTCCAAACAGTGGCGCCACGTACGATCTGAGTCCAACCCAGCTGACCTCGCGAGCCGTGGGGTGTCAGCAGTTGAACTACTTAGCAGTTCACTGTGGTGGCACGGACCAGAATGGTTGAAGGTAGCGCAGCAGCATTGGCCAGCTTCTACTGAGCTTTCTCTCGACACGGAACTGGAACACCGCCCTATCAAGGTCAATATGGTGAGCACCAGTTCCGCATTCCGTTTTCCTCGAACGATTCTCTAAGTTCGATCGGGCGATGCGCGTTTTTGCGTACGTTCTACGCTTTGTATCGCACTCGAAAGGAAGCTCACATCCAGGGTCAATAGATCTGCACCATAAGGAACTTTCCAAAGCTCAAGAAAATCTAGTCATCCTCACACAAAGAGCCGAATACCCGGTAGAGTATAAGAAATTGCTTCAAGGGAAATCCATCCCGCGCACAAGCAGTCTTCGTAACCTTAACCCGTTCTTAGACAAGAATGGAGTCATTCGGGCCTGTGGTCGCATCCGATCCTGCGAGACTCTCAGTTATGATGAGCGGCACCCAATTCTACTGCCCTACTCGTGTCCGTATTCTCGCCTTCTGGTAAGCTTTACGCATCAAATCTCGTTGCATGGGGGCAATCAACTGATGATGCGCCTCATCCGTGCAAAGTACTGGATTCCAAAACTCAAGGTGTTGGTAAAATCCACGATCCACTCCTGCAAGATATGCGTGGTCCATCGCAAGAAGCTCCAGACTCAACTCATGGAGAGCTTCCTGCGCAACGCATCTCTTTTTCGCGGCCTTTCACACACACAGGTGTTGACTTCGCCGGCCCCTTCGATGTGAAGAATTATACAGGCCGAGCGTGTTCAATAACCAAGGGGTACGTGTGTGTCTTTGTGTGTTTTAGCACTAAAGCTGTACATTTGGAAGCCACCTCAGACCTCACTACCGAGAGATTTCTTGCGGCATTTGCAAGATTCATTGCAAGACGTGGATGTCCAGCGACGATGCACTCCGATAATGGGAAGACATTTGTCGGAGCTGCCAAGGTCCTTTCCCGTGAATTTCTGGAGTCCACGAGAAACCTAGTGCTTTCCAAGTTTAGCCATCACGAGTTATCCTGGCACTTCAACCCTCCTAGTGCCCCACATATGGGTGGCTTATGGGAAGCAGGGGTAAAAAATTTTAAAACTCTGTTTTATAAATCCACGTCCACGTTCAAGTATACCTTCGAGGAGTTGTCAACTCTGCTGTCCAAAGTAGAGGCATGTTTGAACTCGCGTCCAATTCGCCAATGTCCGAAGACCCGACCGATATGCTGGCCTTGAGCCCGCGTCACTTCCTTGTCGGGGGACCACTCCTATCTAACGCCGAGCCAGAAATTGGAGCAGACGCAGCGTCTATTTTGAATCGCTGGCAGCGGCTTAAGTCGCTCCATCAACATTTCTGTCTCCGGTGGAAAGAGGAATACCTCAAGGAGCTCCACAAAAGGAATAAATGGCAGTTGCCATATCGAGATCTCGAACCAAATGATCTTGTGATTATCAAAGAAGATAATCTTCTACCGAATGAATGGCGCCTAGGGCGAATCCAGAACACATATCCGGGTGTCGACCTCAAGGTCCGAGTAATCGACGTCTTAACTGCCCGAGGCGTCGTTAAACGCCCAATCGCGAAGCTGATATTGCTTCCTATAGAGGCCGCAAAGCGGTCTTAAAATCATCACTTATTCCCGCCAAGTTTCTAATCACCTTCCTATATTTCATTACGCAGTAAGATGGCACATCGCAAGAATCAGGAAAGAAAGGGCCCAAAAGGAACGGGATCATTCCGATGGCGCGTGTGCCGCGGCGTTCATGCGCTGCGAAAGTGCCAACGATTTATGCGTTTTGGCTGCGGAGAAGCGGCTAAGGCTGTACTTGTCAACAAGTACTGCCCGAAGTGCCTTGCGCACCAACATTCAGGAGCAACTTGCCGACGGGAAGATCGGTGCCATGTGTGCCAGGGGGACCACCATACTATGCTGCACATTTCCGAAGAGCAGCCTTCCTCCCAAGCGACCACCCGCAGGACGACACAGACACAGCAGGTCTCCCCTGCCAATCCTCCTCCTGTAAGAGCGAATAGCAGCCTCTCGCTCATATCGATCCTGGAGCGACAACGGACGACAGTGGTTTCAACGGTCGTACTGCGGTTGGATACAGGATCCAACACCTTCGACATCCGTGCAGTGGTCGACCCGTGCTGCCCTCTCAGTCGCATCGACTCAGGACTGGCAACGGCTTTCAGGCTTTCCGTCACCCGTGTCGGCACTGAACGGGCATGAACAGCAACCATCAGATCGAGCTCCTCCAACTTCCGCAATGAAGTCATCCTTCAAGTGATGAAAACCAGTTTCGCACACCAGCCAAGAACATAGCGGAACATCTCCGAGATGGCATGGCCATCACCCTGGCGAACGGGTTTTGGTTCCGGTCGAGCACGACCACCCTTGTTTTGGGGGCCGATCTCTATTCCGAGATCATCCTGGATGATGGCTGGATGTTGTCCGGCTCAGTCGCCCATCAACAATAGTTGATTCCGTGGCAATATTTCACTTCTTGTTTTTATATATTTTTTTTGCATGACGCTGCAAGGGGGGCGGTATGTTCAGGCCTAAAAGTAGGCACTGAACAAGGAGCTGCCGTCTCCCATCCTAATTCATAAATTCACCACAGCTACCAAAATACTGTAATTAAGGCTAGGCACAATAGTTTTAAGCAACAATGTTTTTAATCTGAATAAACCTTTGAGAGTGAAAAGACGCGCGAGTACTTTTTGGTTCCTGGAAAAAAGGCAGTTTTCAGCGAAGTGCGACGGAATCCCATGAACACCATATTGTACATCAGGAATATCAACCCTCTACAAATTCATGAGCATATTATCATATGCAATTAACAATTAAGTACGAAACTTTCTATAAATTAACGTACGCAAAAGTGGGTATAGTCGACGTTAAGACTGTCGACTCGACAGCTAATGTAATCAACAAAGTCGACGTATCTTCACCCGATTTGCAGTACATGCTAGTTTAAATCAGTTAAGTCACATATGTTCGAACAAATAAGATGAATAATTATACTTCAGTATGAAATTCAAAAAAAACAAAACGTACATATGCATAAATCAATACATGATTTGTTTCGCAGTCAAATCGTTAGAGTCAAACCATTGAGTCCCGAAAGTGACAATTCAGACGTCCAAGTAATAGAATAGTCAAACAAATAAGCGATTGTGTAAGTAATAGTTATGGAATGGCAAGTAATAGAGGAAAAATTGACTCACCAAAAGAAAAATTTGACAAGTCATTCAAATGTCTCAATAAAAATGTTACAATAGGAGTCAAGACGCTATTACACCACATAACGATACTAACAACTCAATACAATAAAATCAGTGAGTTAGTATCCTCGTTAAAAGACAAACTTACACACGCACATAACAAGCAATGTTTGAAAATTACACGTGTATTTGCTACAAAGCTAGACACTATAAGTTTTCGGCGTAAAATAAGATTAACCATACCGAAAAATCCCTTCTTCCCAGTTGAGTTCGACCCAAGTCAACTCGAGGATTTAGACGAATCAAAACCGGCCATTGACACTGATTCAGAACAGGAGTGTTCTGACTCAGACAATAAAACTAGCAAAGAAACAGAAAACAAAATGCCTGACCAGACAACTTTAGACAGGGAATACGTTCGACAAGTTTCCTCGACGGTCCCAGAATTCGACGGTAAAAAACTGTCATTGAATCGTTTTCTAACAGCTATAAAGCTTGTTGAACGAACAAGGGAACCCAAGAGGACCTAGCTGTCGAGGTAATAAATCAAAAATAACTGGCACAATTTTGTACAAAGTGCAAAATGAAACAACAATTTCTGCTATTATACAAAAACTAAAAGGAAACGTTAAAGGTGAATCATCTGACGTAATTAAGGCTGAACTGTTAAATACCAAACAAAAAGGTAAAACAGCATCTCAGTATACAGCTGATATCGACAACTTGCGTAAACAACTTGAAGCAGCTTACATTGACGATGGCCTAGACCCTGACAATGCAGAAAAATTCGCAACAAAAGAAGCGATATCAGCCATGACAGACAATATTGACCATGAAAAATTACGCATGATACTAGAAGCATGTAACAACAGTAATTTCGATGATGCGATGGGTAAATATATCCATTGCAGCACTAAAATGACTGGTAGTAGCAGCACAGTATTCTACCAGCAAGGTCAAAATATTAGAGGAAACAGTTACCGTAATCCCCGACAGGGTAGAGGCAATGGCCGCGGTAACTATAATAATAATTACAACAATTATAATAACGGCTATAACAATAACTATAATAATAATTATAGAGGCCAAACAGAGGTCAAAATAGAGGAAACTCTAGAGGCCATGGCCGTTGCAACTCAAATAGAGGCCACAACACAAATAATGTCAGAGTAACCCAAGAAGCCTCGGGAAACCCCCAAACACCTTTAGATACCCAACAATAAACACCAGAATTCATACAATAAATTTTAGTCTCAATATATTTGTTTCATTTGAGCATGTGTCAACTGGTAAAAAAAAAAAACTTATATTCTTAATAGATACAGTTGCAGATATTTCAATAATTTAAAAAACTTCTGATGTCTTTCACGACATCCAGCCTAATAATGTTATAAACATCCAAGGCATTAGTAAAAAAATTTTAAAATCCAAAGGACTAGCATCAATTGAGATACAGACAGGTAAATATATAATTCCACACAACTTTCATATAGTTGATTTAGATTTCGCTATACCATGTGATGGAATACTAGGCATTGATTTTATTAAAAAATACAATTGCCAACTGGACTTCAAACCATCAGAAGATTGGTTTATAATTAGACCCAAAAATCTACAATATCCAATTCATGTTCCCATAACATATGATTCTGGTAGAAACTCAATTCTTCTACCAGCAAGATCTCAAATTGTCAGAAAAATTACGCTCACTTCAAAAGAAGATAGCATACTTATTCCAAACCAGGATATCCAGACTGGTGTACATGTTGTATATGTGTACACAATTGCAACATCCCAAAATACGTTTGTCCGTTAACTAAATACATATAATTCAATCAATAAGTTACAATTATTCGAGCTAGAGTCACCAAATTTGGTATAAAATAGCAATTCACATTCCTCATAGATCTGCATCAAACATTTGGAAGCTACGCCCACCCAATTCGCCTCCAGCCCCCCTTTCCCAACTTTTTACTAATTTCGAGCTAGAGTCACCAAATTTGGTATGAAGATAGCAATTGACATTCCACAATGATCTACATCACAAATTTGGATGCCAAGCCCACTCATACTGCCCATAGCCTTCTGCCCCACCTTTTACAAACTTCGAGCTAGAGTCACCAAATTTGGTATGAAGATAGCAATTGGCATTCCACAAGATCTGCATGAAAATTGGATGCTACGCCCACCCATGCTGCCCCCAACCCCCCTTTCCACACCTTTTACAAACTTTGAGCTGGAGTCACCAAATTTGGTATGAAGATAGAAATTCACCTTCCACATAGATCTGCATAAAACTTTTGGATGCCACGCCCACTCATGCTGCACCCAGCCCCCCTTTCCACACCTTTTACAAACTTTGAGCTAGAGTCGCCAAATTTGGTATGAAGATGGGAATTGACATTTCACAAAGATCTGCATTAAAAATTTGGATGCCACACCCACCCAATTCGCCCCAGCCCCCCTTTCGCCAGTTTTTTCAATTTTCGAGGTAGATTCACCAAATTTGGTATGAAGATTGCAATTCACATTCCACATAGATCTGCATGAAAAATTGGATGCCACGCCATCCATGCTGCCCCCAGCCCTCCTTTCCCCACCTTTTACAAACTTCGAGCTAGAGTCACCAAATTTGGTATGAAGATTTGCAACATGAATCACTTTCGAACTACGATGTAGTTCAAACAAATCCAGAAAGTAGAAAGAAAACGTCTTATCTCAGATGGCCAAAAATTTTCCGCCTCAATTCAAACCTCAACTAAAAAAGTTATTTACCGAGTAAAGTGACGTTTTCGGTCTCGAAACCGAATCGATCACAACAAATAATTTCTATAAACAAAACTTGAGACTAAAAGACAATGAACCAGTGTATATTAATATATCGAAGCCCGCACAGCCAAACAGATGAAATCCAATAACAAGTTGGAAAGTTGATCAACGACAACAAAGTCGAACCATCTGGGTCAGAATAAGAAAGCCCTGATGACATATTAGATCAACTAGGCAGAGCAAAATACTTTTCATGCCTTGACTTAATGTCAGGTTTTCATCAAATCGAACTTGAAGAAAGTTCAAGGGATATAATTTCATTTTCAACGAGCAATGGCTCATATCGCTTCAAGCGATTACCATTCGGTTCAAAAATAGCGCCAATTCATTTCAGAGAATGATGACTATTACATTCTCTGGCCTTGAATCTTCCCAAGCATTCCTTTATATGGATGATTTAATAGTTATTGGTTATTCCGAAAAACATATGCTCAAAGCTTAACAGATGTTTTTGACAATGTAGGAAATACAACCTTAAGTTACACTCACAAAAATTCTCATGTTTTATGCATGAAGTGACCTTTCTTGGGCATAAATGCACAGATAAAGGAATCTTGCCCGACGACAAAAAGTACGACGTCATTAAAAACTACCCAGTCCCACACGATGCGGACAGCGCTAGACGTTTCATTGCATTATTCATTATTATAGACGTTTCATAAAAACTTCGCCGACTATTCACGGCACATAACAATATTATGTAAAAATATGTTCCTTTTGAATGGACAGTTGAATGCCAAAATGCATTCCTATACCTAAAAGGTTAGCTAATGCAGCCTACACTATTACAATACCCAGACTTCAGCAAAGAATTTTGCATAATAACGGATGCAAGTAAGCAAGCGTGTGGAGCATTTTTAACTCAAAACTACAATGGACTCCAACTTCCAATGCATACGCATCACGTTCATTTACATAGGGTGAAAGTAATAAAAGCACAACAGCACAAGAATTAGGAAGAATCGACCATATATATATGGAAAACACTTTTCAGTGAAAACTGACCACAGACCATTAACTTATTTATTTTCTATGGTTAAACCAAGTTCCAAACTTACACGCATGCTGCTCGAATTAGAAGAATACGACTTCACAGTCGAGTATCTAAAGGGTAAAGATATTTCGTGGCAGATGCCCTATCCCGGATAACCATATCCGAATTAAAAGACATTCAAAATAAAGTCCTGAAAGTCACTACCAGGCAAACCAGTAGACAAAATAATTCCTGCGCAGGAAGCGATATGAGCCATTGCTCGTTGAAAATGAAATTATGTCCCTTGAACTTTCTTCAAGTTCGATTTGATGAAAACCTGACATTAAGTCAAGGCATGAAAAGTATTTTGCTCTGCCTAGTTGATCTAATATGTCATCAAGGGCTTTCTTATTCTGACCCAGATGGTTCGACTTTGTTGTCGTTGATCAACTTTCCAACTTGTTTTTGGATTTCATCTGTTTGGCTGTGCGGGCTTCGATATATTAATATACACTGGTTCATTGTCTTTTAGTCTCAAGTTTTTGTTTATAGAAATTATTTGTTGTGATCGATTCGGTTTCGAGACCGAAAACGTCACTTTACTCGGTAAATAACTTTTTTAGTTGAGGTTTGAATTGAGGCGGAAAATTTTTGGCCATCTGAGATAAGACGTTTTCTTTTCTACTTTCTGGATTTGTTTGAACTACATCGTAGTTCGAAAGTGATTCATGTTGCAAATCTTCATACCAAATTTGGTGACTCTAGCTCGAAGTTTGTAAAAGGTGGGGAAAGGAGGGCTGGGGGCAGCATGGATGGGCGTGGCATCCAATTTTTCATGCAGATCTATGTGGAATGTGAATTGCAATCTTCATACCAAATTTGGTGAATCTACCTCGAAAATTGAAAAAACTGGCGAAAGGGGGGCTGGGGGCGAATTGGGTGGGTGTGGCATCCAAATTTTTAATGCAGATCTTTGTGAAATGTCAATTCCCATCTTCATACCAAATTTGGTGACTCTAGCTCAAAGTTTGTAAAAGGTGTGGAAAGGGGGGCTGGGTGCAGCATGAGTGGGCGTGGCATCCAAAAGTTTATGCAGATCTATGTGGAAGGTGAATTTCTATCTTCATACCAAATTTGGTGACTCCAGCTCAAAGTTTGTAAAAGGTGTGGAAAGGGGGGTTGGGGGCAGCATGGGTGGGCGTAGCATCCAATTTTCATGCAGATCTTTGTGGAATGTCAATTGCTATCTTCATACCAAATTTGGTGACTCTAGCTCGAAGTTTGTAAAAGGTGGGGCAGAAGGCTATGGGCAGTATGAGTGGGCTTGGCATCCAAATTTGTGATGTAGATCATTGTGGAATGTCAATTGCTATCTTCATACCAAATTTGGTGACTCTAGCTCGAAATTAGTAAAAAGTTGGGAAAGGGGGGCTGGAGGCGGATTGGGTGGGCGTAGCTTCCAAATGTTTGATGCAGATCTATGAGGAATGTGAATTGCTAGTTTATACCAAATTTGGTGACTCTAGCTCGAATAATTGTAACTTATTGATTTGAATTATATGTATTTAGTAAACGGACAAACGTATTTTGGGATGTTGCAATTGTGTACACATATACAACATGTACACCAGTCTGGATATCCTGGTTTGGAATAAGTATGCTATCTTCTTTTGAAGTGAGCGTAATTTTTCTGACAATTTGAGATCTGCTGGTAGAAGAATTGAGTTTCTACCAGAATCATATGTTATGGGAACATGAACTGGATATTGTAGATTTTTGGGTCTAATTATAAACCAATCTTCTGATGGTTTGAAGTCCAGTTGGCAATTGTATTTATTAATAAATCAATGCCTAGTATTCCATCACATGGTATAGCGAAATCTAAATCAACTATATGAAAGTTGTGTGGAATTATATATTTACCTGTCTGTATCTCAATTGATGCTAGTCCTTTGGATTTTAAAATTTTTTTACTAATGCCTTGGATGTTTATAACATTATTAGGCTGGATGTCGTGAAAGACATCAGAAGTTTTTTAAATTATTGAAATATCTGCAACTGTATCTATTAAGAATATAAGTTTTTTTTTTTACCAGTTGACACATGCTCAAATGAAACAAATATATTGAGACTAAAATTTATTGTATGAATTCTGGTGTTTATTGTTGGTATCTAAAGGTGTTTGGGGGTTTCCCGAGGCTTCTTGGGTTACTCTGACATTATTTGTGTTGTGGCCTCTATTTGAGTTGCAACGGCCATGGCCTCTAGAGTTTCCTCTATTTTGACCTCTGTTTTGGCCTCTATAATTATTATTATAGTTATTGTTATAGCCGTTATTATAATTGTTGTAATTATTATTATAGTTACCGCGGCCATTGCCTCTACCCTGTCGGGGATTACGGTAACTGTTTCCTCTAATATTTTGACCTTGCTGGTAGAGTACTGTGCTGCTACTACCAGTCATTTTAGTGCTGCAATGGATATATTACCCATCGCATCATCGAAATTACTGTTGTTACATGCTTCTAGTATCATGCGTAATTTTTCATGGTCAATATTGTCTGTCATGGCTGATATCGCTTCTTTTGTTGCGAATTTTTCTGCATTGTCAGGGTCTAGGCCATCGTCAATGTAAGCTGCTTCAAGTTGTTTACGCAAGTTGTCGATATCAGCTGTATACTGAGATGCTGTTTTACCTTTTTGTTTGGTATTTAACAGTTCAGCCTTAATTACGTCAGATGATTCACCTTTAACGTTTCCTTTTAGTTTTTGTATAATAGCAGAAATTGTTGTTTCATTTTGCACTTTGTACAAAATTGTGCCAGTTATTTTTGATTTTATTACCTCGACAGCTAGGTCCTCTTGGGTTCCCTTTGTTCGTTCAACAAGCTTTATAGCTGTTAGAAAACGATTCAATGACAATTTTTACCGTCGAATTCTGGGACCGTCGAGGAAACTTGTCGAACGTATTCCCTGTCTAAAGTTGTCTGGTCAGGCATTTTGTTTTCTGTTTCTTTGCTAGTTTTATTGTCTGAGTCAGAACACTCCTGTTCTGAATCAGTGTCAATGGCCGGTTTTGATTCGTCTAAATCCTCGAGTTGACTTGGGTCGAACTCAACTGGGAAGAAGGGATTTTTCGGTATGGTTAATCTATTTTACGCCGAAAACTTATAGTGTCTAGCTTTGTAGCAAATACACGTGTAATTTTCAAACATTGCTTGTTATGTGCGTGTGTAAGTTTGTCTTTTAACGAGGATACTAACTCACTGATTTTATTGTATTGAGTTGTTAGTACCGTTATGTGGTGTAATAGCGTCTTGACTCCTATTGTAACATTTTTATTGAGACATTGAATGACTTGTCAAATTTTTCTTTTGGTGAGTCAATTTTTTCCTCTATTACTTGCCATTCCATAACTATTACTTACACAATCGCTTATTTGTTTGACTATTCTATTACTTGGACGTCTGAATTGTCACTTTCGGGACTCAATGGTTGACTCTAACGATTTGACTGCGAAACAAATCATGTATTGATTTATGCATATGTACGTTTTTGTTTTTTTGAATTTCATACTGAAGTATAATTATTCATCTTATTTGTTCGAACATATGTGACTTAACTGATTTAAACTAGCATGTACTGCAAATCGGGTGAAGATACGTCGACTTTGTTGATTACATTAGCTGTCGAGTCGACAGTCTTAACGTCGACTATACCCACTTTTGCGTACGTTAATATATAGAAAGTTTCGTACTTAATTGTTAATTGCATATGATAACGGTCGTACTGCGGTTGGATACAGGATCCAACACCTTCGACATCCGTGCAGTGGTCGACCCGTGCTGCCCTCTCAGTCGCATCGACTCAGGACTGGCAACGGCTTTCAGGCTTTCCGTCACCCGTGTCGGCACTGAACGGGCATGCACAGCAACCATCAGATCGAGCTCCTCCAACTTCCGCAAGGAAGTCATCCTTCAAGTGATGAAAACCAGGTTTCGCACACCAGCCAAGAACATAGCGGAACATCTCCGAGATGGCATGGCCAACATCACCCTGGCGAACGGGTTTTGGTTCCGGTCGAGCACGACCACCCTTGTTTTGGGGGCCGATCTCTATTCCGAGATCATCCTGCCGGGAGTAATTCCTAGCCAAGGAGGACCGTTGGCCCAAAATACCGTTTTTGGCTGGATGTTGTCCGGCTCAGTCGCCCATCAACAATAGTTGATTCCGTGGCAATATTTCACTTCTTGTTTTTATATATTTTTTTTGCATGACGCTGCAAGGGGGGCGGTATGTTCAGGCCTAAAAGTAGGCACTGAACAAGGAGCTGCCGTCTCCCATCCTAATTCATAAATTCACCACAGCTACCAAAATACTGTAATTAAGGCTAGGCACAATAGTTTTAAGCAACAATGTTTTTTAATCTGAATAAACCTTTGAGAGTGAAAAGACGCGCGAGTACTTTTTGGTTCCTGGAAAAAAAGGCAGTTTTCAGCGAAGTGCGACGGAATCCCATGAACACCATATTGTACATCAGGAAAATCAACCCTCTACAAATTGTGAGAGGAGGTAATTGCACCTCCTACTCGATATAATTCAAGTTTAATACCATTTTCCCTCAACTTCGTTGGTAAATGGATTTAACGATTGCAGTATTGGAGCTTATACTACCGACTTTGTTAAGAACATTTTGCCTTTGTGACAAATGGACACAACAAGCCTAGAGAGTCCAACAAGCGAGAGGCTATGGACAAGATATAACGCTTATTTGGTTTTAGGGAAGCAAAACTATCCACGTCAAGATGATATATAAACACATCTTCTTGAGGTACCCAACGCATTCCAAACAACTTAACTGAGCTTTGTTCATTAAAATTAATACTCAGATCCTCACTGGCGTTCCTGTCACCAGACCGATTCTGGCAATTGGAAGCCCACTTGGCCAGTGGAAATTCTCCTGGCTGCAAATGGTGTCCAGTTCTTTTAACTGTCTGCACCTGCCAGCATATCGTCGACTTAAAAACAATTTTGAATCATTTCGCACCAACGAGAAAGTTTCCAACGTTGAATACACTCCCTCTGAATCGTTCGCCCCACCATAAGTGTTTCGTTGAGCGAAACTGCTGTTGATGTTTTGCTAGACGCGTCAAAAACAAATCGAAGCTTGGTTGAGGTACTTTCAGGACGCAGACCGCATTGATGTGGAATGTAGTAATGCTGTTCTGGAAGAGCAGACTTCAGCCTTCGACTCGATTCGACATTGATCCAATTTCCAAGAACGATTAACTACGGAGCCGAGAGAACAAAAAGAAACTTGGGCTGCTGATCTCTTATACCCCATTTACACGCTGAAGTTTTTTTCGTGAATTTTCTCTCTAAATCTTTGTTTGTTGGCAAGGGGAGAAGAGGGGTAAAACTTCAAGCAAGAATTCACTACTTGTTAGGTCGTGAATTTTTCTTCTAATTTTGCTTTGCCTTATTCCGATTGAATGTAAACCCAGAGTTGCACAGTGTTTGATGTGAAAATAAAGTTATTGATACGAAATATCGCACAAGGAAATATTAGCGCAAATAGTTAATATATTATTGTGGTTTATAAATTATTAAAATAAATGTTATGGACGAAAGAATTAATTGAACTGGTGTTAACTGTGTGTGTTTATCGACCATAAATTTAAACCAGAGTTGCATTTTCAAAGGGAAAATTTCAGCGTGTAAATGCGACCTGAATTCCGAATAAGTTTTAAGTCAGAATGAAAAAAACTTAATGAAAAAGCTTCAGCGTGTAAATGGGGTCTTACTATATTGTTTCCGAGGCACTTGTCCAGTAGATTTGCCCGCTACAATCCAGCCGAGCAATGTTTTTTGCATTATGGGCAGCTCGGAATGTTATTTTATTGCCCAACACATAATAAACTATAAACAATTCAGCTCCCAATAACACATCTACCTTCGCTGCTTATAGAATTCGGGATCTGCCAACTTAATATTTTTTGATATTTTTCAGATCAATTTGGACAAAGCCTGACCAGGCTGAGATGTGGATATCGACTTAAGTACCCAACACTCAGCGGAAAATGTGTGGTAATTCAAACGAGATTGAATTGATGCCCACACCTTATTGTTGCTATTAGTGGTTGCCCCACCTACCATTGAGATAGCAAGGGGAGTTGACTCGCGTTTAAGCCGTAGCCTCTGGGCCATGCTCTCAGATATCAAACTTATCTGCGAGCCACTGTCCAGCAACACTCGTGCTGGATGCAACTGTCCGAATCTTTCTTTTATATTTACGACGGCGGTAGCAAGAACAACTTGATCTGCATTACGCATGTGACCAACGTATGCCTCTGAAGTTGAGGCTTGAAGTGCAGCTGCCTTACTTTGTACTGGTGTGTTATACCTATGAAGCAAAGAGTGATGAGGCTTTGAACACACACAACACTTCGACGCCTTGCAGTTCGAAACTATGTGTCCCACGGTCAAACAGTTCAGACACATCTTTTGAGTTTTGACGTACTCAAATCTTTGCATCACAGAAATAGCACTGAATGACGGACAAGAATATATATTGTGATCTGCAGACTTGCAATAAGTGCATGCAGACGACGACCTATGCGCTGAGCTAGCACATGCAAATGAAGATTTTTGTTGAGGCTTTCTCACTTCATTGCGTACTTTTGACTTGTCACGAGTTGACTCCTCTGCTGTCAAGTATTGATACCTCCTATTCAACTGTTTCGCACAATCTTCCCAAGATGGCAACTTATCATAATCAAGCTGCTCCTCAAAAAGAGATTTGGTCATATGGTCTACCTTAGCCTGACCATATGAATAAACTTGCTTTAGCAATGTCTTTGTCGTCACCCAAAGACGACTGCGATGCATATATCGCAGACACTGTATCTACCATCGATCTTAAACTCGACGCAGATGGTTTTCTCATTCTTGGCAAATCAAACAATTGAGCAACTGTTTCTCAAAAAATATAAGGCATTTATTGTCGTTAACTGACTTTAGACTAGCAAGGGCCTTAGGGTAGTTACAATCTGTTAGCTGATATGGCTTAACTACACCCAATGCTTCATCTGACAAACAAGAAACTAAATGGTTACATTTTTCAACGTTTGTTAATGACGCATCGTCATCCACAAGACTCTCGAAAAGGCACATAAAATATTTAAAAACTCCGAATGTTTACCACTAAAATTTGGTTACAGCTGAGATCGCTGGCTCGAATTCATTGAGCAGTCATGTTGTACCTGTGTGTCGAATCGTCGCTTAATCGCATTCATAAACAACACTCTTGTTATGACACACAAATTCTCTAACGGCCCTCTGCTTTCGTTAGCTGGATTTAAACTGTCCAGCTCTGACTGTAAATTCATAGCTTTTTCCAACATACCTTTCTAATAATTCTAATCGACATGCTAACTCTGTTTTGTCGGATGAGATTCCTTTTAAATTAAAAAGCTGTTTGCATGCGAGCAATGTCAGCACTAACTTTATCAAACTTCTGCAAACATAATGTTAACTTAACATTAGTTTTATATGCTGCTGGCTTTTCGCACGCACTGCGAATATTTAATAAAACGCCAAGCTTGCTTACTGAACACAAACACGCAATCTTGGCGATATGTGAACAAACAAATAAAAACGGTCCAGCGACCGAGATAAGAAAGTCAAGCGGTTGCTGTGGCCACTTTGTGGGTACAGCTATAAAATATGCGGGGTGCGGGGGTTGAACAAAGTAAAGAGAGAATTTGGAGCGAGCGCGCGCACAAAACAAACAGGCGATCAAGCCAAGATTTACCCGCAAGCAAAGCGGGGATGAAAAGAACAAGCGGCAAGATTTGGCGCGAGCGCACGCATAGACAAACCAATATATAAATAAATGCAAGCGCAAGCAAAGAGCGAAGAAAGGTTAACAAACGAGCGAACAATCAGAGGTTAATGCACAAAATGTTTAACAAAGTTTGTGTGTATGTGCGAGTGCAAACATATGTTTAATGTATGTACATTTATTGTTACGTATCGATAAATTGAGAAGCGAAAACAAAAAAAACACTTTGCAGTTGCACAAACACACGAACTATATAAAACGCAATAAATAGACCACCGTTTGAAACCTTAATTTAGTTTCTTGTATTGAATTTTTATTTATTCACTTTTATATATGTATGTAAATATGTTGCCGTTTGTTTATATAAATCAAATACACAAAGTGCCAGAAATTGAGCTGTTTCTACGTGTATGAACGTACTTACATACATATAAGTGTCACAACTTCTGATATTTTGTCGACTGTGACGACACAATGTAGAAAAAAATTTTAAGCTCAAATTATCAATCTAGATTGATTGTGCAGCGTCTAAGATGGCAAAGTCCAAAGGGGCAAAGCAGCAAAATCCAAATTATGCAGCGTCGAAAATGGCACAGTCCGAATGGCAAAAGCAGCAAATCCAAGAAGTATTTGTGTTGATTTTCAACACACGCGAGCCCTGAGCGACCAACGCGAAACAAACAACAAATAGAAAATAAACCGAAGTCCCTGCTCGGGCGCAAATGAAAAATCTAATAGTTTTTAGATTTATATAACAAACAACGAATAATGAGACTTGGTTATTTCTTCGAATTGCGAGTATAATATGTGTGGTGGCTTCAAGTGTAAAATGACAATTAATCAGTCGCTTAGCGTAAAACAATTACGTGAGCCACAGACGGCCACATGCAACACAAATTCGCCGTCGGCAGATTGCCGATCGGCCTAAAAGCTTACATAGCTTAAGAGCGACTTCAATTTTACTCTTAAGCTAACTTATGCTATGTTAACTTTTAATTTAATGGCAATATAATTATTCTGCTCCAACAATCAGTATGAGGGGCACTTCTACAAAAAGACATGACTTTACATTTCGAACAATTTAGATTGAGTAAGTTAAAACGACACCAGGCTTACAATGCACCCAAATCCGACTG
>JARNME010000204.1:0-42505 GCA_030179655.1 Scaptomyza flava
GCTTCATCTGAATAGCATACATGTCTTCAGCAAATGCGCAGAGCTGTGAAAACTAGCCTTTGCAATAAGCGAACGTGCACCTAAACGATTGCGTGTGGTTGATTCCCACGAAGTAACAATTTTAAACATCTTTACGCTTTTCAACGTTCTCCATTGTCTTCCCATAGACTGCGTTATTCAACAGTTTAAAAAAGTCTTTTTCAAAGTTGTTTTTCGCTAGTGTTCTATGGGAAGTGTTTAGATCAATATACTTTTTAAGCCAAGGTGCCTGTTTAAATTTTAAACTCGATATACTTTTGATAATATTAAACCATTACGCAAACATTGTTGAAGGTTTTTGTAATGTATAGGATATTTATTTTTTGCCCTAAGGTCAGCAACAAGCTTACACACCTTTGCTTCTGGTGTGGGTTTTTGGTTTAACGGACAAAAGGTAGATCATTATGATAATCATGAAGTGAATCTGGATATATAAGGTCTACTTCTAAAATGTAACCATACTCAGAATTTGTGTCTATTGGGTAACATCTAGTGACGCGATCTCATCATCATTCATCCACTGAAAACCAGTGTATGGAAGACTCTGAGACATTGCCCAGCCATACAAATTATTTGCATCTAGATACATTAAGTATTCAGATGGTTTGCTTGCGTCATACGCATCCCTATACTATGGTTGGCTTGGAGTACCGTTACAGCACTGAACCAAACCACCCTAATACCACTTTGAATAAACCTATACATATCAATGTCAGTTAGCAGATCTAATTCTATTTCAGTCGTTTTAAGCATAGCATCCCATGACAAACCGGGTGTGGTATAATATGGGCAGGATCAAGAGAATAAATTTTCTTACATATTGCGCGAAAATTTGAAAAACGTCAGTCAATAAAAGAACATCTGTTTTGAGATAGAGCTCCATATATTCTTTTAATGTCTGACAGTTGAAAACTTTCCATACATGCTGTGCATGTAAATAGTCCTCAGGTGAACATTCTTTATTAGTTAAACTATTAAAGAACTTCTCCCTTGGAGGCAGACAGGTTTCAGCTAGTCGGCTTTCTGAGTCCAAAAACTCATATGGAAAGACTCCCTTTCTACGCAATAAATTAAACTCCTCCTCACAGGGATAAAAACGCTTAAACGCTCTCAAAACATTCAGTACTCAGATTGCTACTTAAAGCATCTAAGCTGGTTGCCATAAAGCGAAACGTATCCAAAAATCTAATTTCTAAATTTTTGTCATGGGACGCTATGTATGTTAATTTGGAGAGTGATATATACAACTCCTTATTTAGTGGGAGTACTTTTATATCACCCTCCACTTTGTTAAGTTCCCTAACGAAAAGATGGGAGTCATACCGCGAAAAATTGTGAAAGAAAACGGGGACAAAAGGTGCAATTTGAAAATTAATATTGCAAACATTATGGGCTGGACCCCTGTACTGGCCCGTTAAATGACAATGGTCACGCACTCGGTCGGTCCCCAGAATTTTCTTGCAGATATGGCAATTAACTGCTTTTCGAAAACTGGTTTCCTCCTCTGCACTCATTGTCATTGGTTTAATATTAGAGAGGTAGGTCGTGTAAATTTCGCTTACATCTCTGATGAGAGATGTGACAAATTTGACACCTGCATCCTTACCAGTCTCTAATACAAACTTATCTAAGGATGGGTCAAACGAGCACTTAATATAATACGAGAATGCTATAGGCACATGCAATGATGTAGCTGTAACATTCTCACTCACTTTTGAATTGAGGGGGGTTAAAATGCATTCGAAGTCTGCATACACTACAACGGAACATCTAAACTACGATTAAAGTTCTTAAATTTAAGACTTGCTTTTTCTGATGAGGGTAACGTCGAAACCATCTTACCACAATTCATTCGGTGCTCCAAGATAACTTCTCGTTGTGGGAGAAGTTGAGGCAGGTGTTGCAAAAGAAAAGGTTGTGATCGTGTCTGGTTACCTGTGAGCGAACCAGTCTAAAAGTTTAAAAAAAAAAAAAAAAAACAAAACAAAAAAACAAAATTTATTAGTAAGTACTAAGTATTAAGAAAATTGAAATTTTTACATACCTTGATAACTTTTTAACCACACAAAATGCGCCCGTCCATCGCTCTCCAAAAGCATAAACTTATATGCCGTTCCCTTTCGACCTCCGTTAAATACAGCGGGCCAACCACTTTTCCTTTTTCTTCGTCGAACCCAAACACGTTAATACTGATATTGGGGTTCCGTCTTTCGAACACTTTAATTTGTGTAAGTGGAAGCGGAAACTCCAACTCCTCAAAATCTAATGTAAGTGTATCACTTACAAAGATTTTTGAGTTATTAATATTCACATTATAGCTCGAACACCTCTCAGTATTTTTGTCTAATGCTTTAAGGGCGGATATTATAGCCCATTTAAAACAATATTCATCCTCGTTTCTCACATTTATAATCGCCTTTTTATCTCTCAGCACCTTTGGAGTTTCAATATAATTTGAAACTTTTAAGGAGTGTATTTATTAACATTACACTCTAATCTAATATCTGGGACATAGTCCATCCGCTGTCCCTCTCCTGGAACTCATCCATTTTTTGCTGATGAGTTCAGCATGCTGACTATAGACTTCTTCTATATTTTTTCCAGCTGTTAGGACACACATAGGTGTTTGATGCGACTTGACTTGCATCACCATCTCATCTTGATGGAATTTTATGTATTCCGCAAATAACTCAAAGTTTATCTTACACGATGTGTGTAAAGATAAAACATTGGATATTATGGAATGAGTTCCGATGAGGCATCAGTGAGGAATTCCTGGGGATCCAGAATTTCCTCACGCCTATTCTCAAATGCTAAAGTAATAATCGATTTTTAAATCCCCCTGAAATCTGCTTAACAGCACTATTTAGGGGTATGAAAACACGCATTTTATGTGTACTGGACCTTAAATGTCCATTCCACTTTGAAAAAAGTACATTAACCTTACATGTGTTGCACCACTTGTCGTCGCATTGGGAGTGGCGGTGATGATGTTTGTGGCGGCGTAGGGTGTATTGTTGAATGTGGTGGCGAAAGGTGCGTTGTTGAAGGTGGTGGCGATGGGTGTGTTGGTGTAAGTGGCATTGATGGGCGTGTTGACGTAAGTGGTGTTGAAGGGTGTGTTGGGGAAGGCGGCGTTAAACATCTTCATGAGTGTGGTGGCTTTGTTAGTGATCGTGGAGGTGGTGGTAGTGGTTTGCGATCCTGGAGTGTGGGGTCTTGTTTCGGTGCCGAAATCTCGGCTAGGTCGTTCGCTGCGGCGGTTGTATAGACAACGTTGTTGTTTACGTTTGAAGACATTTTTTTATTTTATTTTTTTTTTTTTTTAAATTTAAAACACAGACGTTTTAAAACACAGAAGAACAATTTTAAAAGTTACACTTGTAATTTTCGAGAGCTAATGATGGTTTAGTTAACCAAAACTACCTCTTTTATTCGTTTTGAAGTCAATGCAGAGTATAAGATTTTCCTAGCACTTGACCAAAATAAAAACAGGTATATATATAATATCAAAGGATAGAAAGGGATGGCGCTAAATATTTAAATATCAAGCCCAAAGGATTGTAAAATAGTTTTCATATTAAGGACGGTGGGGACCAATCAAAATCGTATAAGGGGCGTGGCTTATTAAATTAATACAAGCAGGATCACTTTCCCCCTCTAACACACATTCTCCTTCTAACACTTTCCCCCTCTAGCTCGTTCCCCTTCTAACATACATTCTCCTTCTAACACTTTCTCCCCCTAACTCTTTCCCCCTCTAACACATTTTAATCTTAATCAACAAGTATCAATACTCTTGCTTAGAAGCAATGCATTGATCCTGCCGCTGCCGCTGCTGCTGCTGTTGCTGCTGCTGATGCTGTTGCTGCGTAGGAAAATTCCCATGCCTTGTTCACAGAACCCCAGTAAATCGAACAAGCGTTTGCTTTTCTCTATTATCTATCCTTTCTTCCTTTGCACACTGCTACTCATGATCATAAACATTCATTTCTTGACGTGTGTTGTAGGTTTATAATGCAACGCACGTCAAACAGGCGCCCTCTCGACTCTCTCTATCTATCCTTCTTCCTGTGCACACTGCACCTCATGACCATAAACAGATTTACAATGCCACGCACGTCAAAGAGGCGCACAATTGACTCTAACACTAGTTAGGTAAATAGCCATATCTGTTCCTCTGATCACCTGCTTGCAGGTGTATAATGCAACGCAGGTTTAAGAGGTGCGCACTTGACTCCAAATCCTTTGATCACTAATTCTCACAGATGCTGCTGGTAAAGTGGTGGCCTAGGAATGTAAATCCTTTGTTCTCCACATTAGGCTAATCAAGGAGGGATACGATCGTGGGAAAAGGGTCATAAATTATGATATGGAAGGGGTAATAAAGTGTTAAAAAAAGGTTCAAAGATCAAGGGGGCGATAAAAGGGTCATAAAATTAATGGGGTCATCAATTGTCGGCATCCTTTTGAGTTAGAACCGCCATTCACCTACTACTCCCGACTAGAAGATACCCTGAACCCAGTTGCAATAAATATATTTAATTTATGTAAAACTTTGGTATACTGGCTTAGCTTCCATCGATTAAGTTCAATATCTCCGGTGTTTCTCAACCGATTTGGACGAAATTGTCAGAAAAGTTCTATCATTATCCATTACTTCAACCCTCATTTTTAGATTTTCCAAATTCGATATTTTGTTGTTATCGATATTTTGTGTATATCGGAAACCAGAATAGTTATCGATAATTTGAAGCAAACTTGTTCTGCTCATGGTATAGGAGAACTGAAATACAAATCAGAAGTCTCTAGCTCTTGTAGTCTCTGAGATCCACGCGTTCAAACAGACGGACAGACGGACAGACAGACGGACATGGTTATCTCGTCTCGGCTGTTGATGCTGATCAAGAATATATATACTTTATAGGGTCGGAGATGCTTCCTTCTGCCTGTTACATACTTTTGCACAAATCCATTATGCCCTTATTACCCATTTTATGGGTTAAGGGTATAAAAAAATTTATTTGGTGTAAAGGCATTTTCAGTGCAATAGGCAATACCTATTGTACGGATCTTATGCTGCACCAATTATCTATATATATATAAAAGAGTTCGTCCGCGTTAAAATGGATCAGCCACAGCCTAAACGAAAAGAGCTAGAAGTCTGAAATTTTCACACAATTTTTTATGCAGGTATTCTGTTTGTCATAAGAAAGGATTTTTATTTTGGACAACTCCTTCAAGTACCTCCCATACGATTTGGAGCACTTTTTAACCCATTTTAAAAAACAAATTACAATTTCAACAAGTACCCATTCCACTACTGTCGCCTGATTGTCGCACAAGCTGAGGGTTTGATCGCGAGCGAGAATACAAAAACAAAACAAATGCGCAGTGACGCCTTCGCGTCGCACAAGCAAAGTCATAAAAAAGGTTCGACACTTGCAAAAACGAAACGGATTTCCGCTTCTTAATGATATGTGCTTACACAATTAAGTAACAATGCGCTTGAAAATAATTTTCATAATTTTATGTACATGTATCACTTCGCACAGTGCATATTCTTTTTTTTTTCAAATTTGTGTGCCTTTGACAATTTATTTACTACCCAAGTAGCGTTTGTTGTTGTTGTCAGTGTTGTTGTTGGGCCCGCACTGCTACTATTTGTTGTTGTCATTGATTTTAAAAAACAACAACAACATAACAAAACTTGGCGCGTCTAGAAAAATTTCCCACACCAGAATATGTTATGGGGTGGATTCGCCTACCTGCTGCTTATATATCTTAGACAAAACTTAACACACTAACATTATTGATATATTATTGATATAAAATTTCGAATAAGCAAAGGGCGTTGACATAAGCGCGCGTGTTGCTCTTATGATAATCAGATAATTTGAAATCTCGCTCCGATCATGCGCCTTTGTTGTTGCTCATTTACGTTCACTCTCTATTTTATGTGCGCGCTTTGCATGTCAATCATAAAGTTTAATAACCCTAGCTACTCCACTCACACTCTAAATTAAAGCTAAAAGCAATATACAATTCACTTAACTGCAGCCTCTTAGATATGTTTTGCATTGATTCAGTGCGTGTGAAGAAGGTAGCGATACTACGCTCTTTGTTTGAGTTGCAGAGCGCGCGCATATATAAGTGAGTTAGCCGAAATAGCTATAATTGGTGATGGAGCCTGCCTTTTTAAAGCTCTTCTAAAAATATGAGTGCGCTATGTCATACTTATGGTACTGCATGTGAGCTTCAAGCAGCAGCAGAAATTTTTGCTGTAAATTTCCAAGTTTTTCAAAATTTGGAAATAATATGCATCCTGTTAAAAGATTGTGTTTTACCGGTCCATTAACCCTCATCGGTCCCCTGTATGCGCACGCATACAATTTTGATCTTTTACCTTGAATAAAATAAAAACGGCTCAGCGGAATGACCTTATATTTGGAAAGTAGAATTATTTTGCCTGTACAACAAAAAAACCCATTTTTTGAATATGTACCGTTTCTGTGATTGCCTGTGCAGTTTTAGTTACGAATCGGTCCCATTGTATGCGCGCGCATACACATAAGCAGGTGCCTAGAATTACCGCTTATTTTAGGGTGTGGATTTATAGCAATGGTAGGTATATCATTAGTTCATTATATGATCCTTATATGCTGGGGTTTCCCCACCTGTTAGGTCGGGTCATGCAAAACAGTAGCCCAATTATAGGTTGCATGTTATTTGATGTAATCCTTTTTTGGACACCTGCATGCCATAAAACCCGGGTTTTTTGAAGAATGTTGCTTATTTTTGGTATAAATAGGCCAATCCTTCCTAGTCAGTTTAGTCTTATTCTGCATCCCGAGAGTGACACCAAGTAAGTGAAGTTTGTTTGCGCATAATTTGAGTTTTGACTGTTCTACCATACTTGGATAAAAAATGGATCGAGTTTTACGTGAAAGACGACAACGAGATGAATTGGATATGGATACGGATATACAAAGTGAATCGGGCGAATCTCCGTGGAATAGTGACGATGATTTTGCATTGTCAGACGAGGAAAATGATGAAAGTGAACTTAGCGTGCATTCATATGAAGACGACATCGAGCCACTTGAGCAAATTTAGCCGAAGAAAATGCAGCCATTCCAGAAAATAAATATTGGTCAAAAGTAAGAAAATTGAATATTCATCTCAACCATTTGAATTCAATCGAAGAAATTCATTTCGACGTGCAGAAAATCTTACTTCGGGTAAAAACCTACTCTCTTCGTTATGGGTTCATGTTCATTATTTGTTTTATTTTTTGTTGTTATTCAGGTCCAAAAGCATTAGCAGCTTCGAACATAGTTGATGTTTCGTCTGCATTTCATATGTTCTTTGGACCGGTTGAGAATATTATTTTGAGCATGACAAATTTATATGGTGTGCGAAGGTACAAAAACGAATGGCAAACCGTTGACTTAGACACTCTGCATGCATACTTTGGATTGTTGCTGCTTTCTGGTGTGTATCGGTCATACGGTGAATGTGTCACTAAACTGTGGAATGAAGAAACTGGTCGGGCAATATTTAGAGCTACAATGTCTTTGAAAATGTTCAAGCGTATTCATAGTTGCATTCGATTTGATGACCGCGAGCAACGAATGGCCAACAATGCTTCTACAAGTACTTCTGTTCGTGATAAATTGGCACCGATTCGAAATGTTTACGATAAGTGGAATCATAATTTGAAAGCTGTATACATACCAGGAAAAAACGTTACCGTAGATGAACAGTTAGTTCCTTATCGTGGGCGATGTCCGTTTCGTCAGTATATTCCATCCAAGCCGGCGAAATATGGCATCAAAATTTGGGTGCTATGCGACTCAAAAAGCTGGTATGCATACAACACACAAATTTATGTTGGTCGGAATCGTAATGCCACTCCTGAACGCAATCTCGGACGGCGTGTTGTTTTGGATTTGGTGGAAGGACTTTCTGACAGAAATGTAACGTGTGACAACTTTTTCACTTCTTATGAATTGGCAGAAGATTTGCATAAGCAACGCATGACTATTTTGGGAACCATAAGAAAAAATAGGACTGAAATTCCTTCAGTTCTACTCGACATGCGTCAAAAGCCAGTTTTTCATACAGAAGTCGTATATGAACATAAATTGCAAGCAGTAATGCTGTCATATGTTCCTCGCCGGTACCGTTTTGTTACAATGCTTAGTACATACCACAATGTTGTCAGCATAACTGAGAATAGTACAAAGAAGAAACCCAACATCATTGAAGATTACAACAAAACCAAGAGTGGCGTAGATACAATGGACCAAATGGTGGCTACGTACACCTGCAAACGGAAAGTCAATCGGTGGCCAATGGCAGTTTTTTGTAACATGCTTGATGTTAGTGCGTTGAATGCATTCGTGACTTTTATCGCATTGTTCCCAAATTGGAAAAATAATAAGACGAACCATAATATTCGTCGTCGCCTTTTTATTGAGGAGCTTGGATTGAATCTCGTCGAAAAACATATCACTAAACGCAAAAATCCACCTCAATGCAATGATGCTGCCAGTGTAATACGAAGAATTCGGGAGATTCGCCATTTGCCACATACATCAAAACGAGGACGATGCTACATCTGCACTTCTAAATATAACAAAAATCTTTTTGCTACACGCTGTGAACACTGTAGAAATTTCATTTGTGCTGAACATAACTTCAATTTATGCGAGAAATGTGCAAATAATTAACAAAAAGTTAAAAATTCAATTTTTTTCTTCTAATATCTGTAATATTCTAATTTTAATTTATTCTAAATCTACCTTTAAGATTTTCAAATGTATTAATATAATAGTAAACAATAAAATAAACATAAAAAAACAAAAAACATATATTGTTATTAATTTTTTTTTAGCATTTTTGAAGTTACAACAAATGTGTATGCGCGCGCATACAATGGACCGATTAGATGTATTTCTCGAGGGACCGATGAGGGTTAATGAATGGACATTTTGATGTTTATATTCCTTTAGAGGAAGTATTAACTCAAGATTCTGATACGTCAAGTGAATGTAAAACTGAAAATGTTAAAAATCCCGATAAAAGACTTCGATTCACCGGCAAAACAGAAAAGAAAAGTAAAAAAAAACGTTTATTTGAAAAAATAGTGATATCAATAGGGGTAAGCGCATAGAAGCATCAAAAAGATTTCAGGTTAATAATTCTGAAGCTCATTTTGTTGCAGTGAGAAGAGATAAGGCTAATAATCCTGAAGCTCATAGAGTAGCAGTGAGAAGACATCAGGCCAATAATCCTAATGCACGTCAAGAAAGGCGTTTGCTTTCATGGAGTGTTAAAGCCATGTCTGGCTTAAACTATGATTTGAAAAAGCTTACAAGTCAGAAAAAATTACTCAACTTGGTAGTATGAATTGATATGCAAACATTGTAATGCTTTAAAATGGAAAAATGAGCCTTTGGGTATCTGTTGCAAGTACAGTACCTTACAGCACCCTTTGCTATTTCCTTATGGCGAGATGGCTATTCAGTGGATATACCACAATGGAATCCATTATTAAAAAAGGAGGAACCAAAAAAAAAAATGATATCTACGTTAAGCTTCTACAGCTATAAAATAATGATAATGTGAGATAAATAATTTAATTTACTGTCGTTCCCTTTTTAGTCAGTTTTTGGTTGATATGTATACTAAAATTGAAACAGAAAGGTTAAATTATATTCGCTACAATCAAGCGAAACTAAGAGCAGATAGCTATATACATCTACAAGATGCAATAGGCCAACAAGATGTTGTCGCAGCTCAACTTGGTCAAATGGTAATTTTACCATCTTCTTTTACAAGCTCTGCACGATATATGCATGAAAAGACTCAAGATGCTATGACATATGTCCGCCATTATGGGCGACCAGATCTTTTCATAACATTCACATGCAATCCACAATGGAATGACATAAAAAGTGTTTTATTACCGGGTCAAAAACCGCATGATCGTCACGATATTATAACTCGAGCCTTTCATTTAAATGTTAAAGCTTTAATGTCACTATTCACTAAAGGTTCTTTGTTTGGAAGCGTGCAATGTTTCATGTACTCTGTGGAATGGCAAAAGTAGGGTTTACCACATATATATATTCTGCTTTGGTTAGAAAATAAAATAAGACCAGATAAAATCGATAAAAATTATCTGTGCCGAAATACCAAACGCAGATGAGGATCTTTTGTTAATACATTGTTAAGTCAAATATGATTCATGGTCCTTGCGGTTCATTTAATAATAAATCGCCATGCATGAAAAATGGAAAATGTACCAAAAGGTTTCCTCGACAATTACTTATAGAATTTGTGACTGGAAAAGATAGTTACCCTCTATATCGTAGAAGAGCGATAGAAGATGGTGGTAATGCAATTAATATAAATGGAAATTGCATAGATAATCGTTGGGTTGTGCCTTATAGATGTGTACTATTGAGAACATTTGAAGCTAACATTGATGTTGAGTATTGTAGTTCTGTAAAGTCTATTAAATACATTTGTAAATATGTTAACACGGGCAGCGATCAAGCATTTACTCTTGAAGACCAACTTAATGAAATTAATATGTACGAAAGTGGCCTTTATATAAGTACCTCAGAAGCGGTATGGAGAATCCTTGCATTTCACATACATGAACGTTTTCCGGCTATTACACACTTATCTGTCCATTTAGAAAATGATCAACGGATATATTTTAACCCCAATAATCCGCAACAATTACTTGACAGATTAAGCACTACACGCAAAACCACTTTGCCAGCCTTCTTTGAGCTATGCACACGTGATGAGTTTGCAAGAACGCTTCTATATTGTGTAGTTCCATCGTATTTTACATGGAACAATAAAGAATTTCAAAGAAGAAAACGAGGGCATGATGTGCCAAATTTTCTTGGAGTTAAAAGAGATTCAGCTTTGGGAAGAGCTTACACTATTCATCTCAATAATACAGAATGTTTTTATTTAAGACTTTTATTACATTTTGTAAGGGGCGCAACTTCATTTTTAAATTAAATTATATTAAAATCAAATTTTAAATTAAATTAAAAGACGCATCATTTCAATTGGCGTGTAAAGCTCTAGGATTACTAGAAGATGATAAGCACTGGGATTCAACTATAGCCGAAGCTGTCATATGTCAAAATCCTACAAAACTGAGAGAACTTTTTGCAATAATGTTAGTATTTTGTCAAATTTCAGATGCTCTTAAACTTTGGAATACCTTTAAAGAGAGTTTCTCAGACGATATTTTAAGAGCCTTTCGTTTTTCACTAGACAGAAATATTGATGAAAGTATTGTGAATAATGTATTAAATAAATGTCTTATATACATTGAAGATATTGTACTGTCTACTGGTGGTCAAAAGTTGACTTATTATGGACTTCCACAACAATTAGATCCGAGGAAAATTATGAAAATTGCGATAATTTTGTTGTTAATAATGAGCTACTCCTTACTGCTGAGAAAAAACAAGTATACGAAGAGATACTACATGGCGTTGAAGCAGAAAAGGGAGAAATCTATTTTTTAGATGGACCTGGTGGAACAGGTAAAACGTATATTTTAAATTTAGTATTGGCAAAGGTAGGCAAAGTAAAAAAATTGCATTGGCCGTTGCTTCTTCCGGTATCGCAGCCACTTTACTTAATGGTGGTCGCTCAGCGCATTCTACACTTAAGATTCCAATTAATTTGATTCATTTAGAAACACCACATTGCTCAACTTCAAAGCAATCTAATATTGCTGCTCTGCTCAAAGATTGCAAGCTTATTGTTTGGGGTGAGTGTACTATGGGCCATAAAGGTGCTTTTGAAGCTGTAGATCGATCTTTGAAAGACATTCGAGATAGTGAATACTTAATGGGTGGCATAACTGTTCTCTTAGCTGGTGATTTTCGACAAACTCTTCGAGTGATCCCCAGAGGAACAAGAGCAGATAAAATAAATGCGTGCTTAAAGTCTTTAATTTTGTGGCCCAAAATACAGCAAATTGCATAAACGAAGAATATGCGAGTGCACTTAAAAGGTGATAGCATAGCTGGTGAATTTGCAGAAATGCTTCTTAAAATTGGAAATGGATTATTTCCAACCCATGATGGCAAAATAACTTTGTCGAAGCAATTATCTTTACTGGCAATGGTATAGGGCAAACGGTTTTTATACCGAGAATTCCATTAATACCTTCTAATTCTGAATTGCCAATTCAATTTAAAAGATCGCAATTTCCTTTAAAAGTTTGCTTGGCCTTAACAATTAATAAATCACTGGGACAAACTCTGAAATTAGCCGGACTAGACTTAAGACACGATTGTTTTTCTCATGGCCAATTTTATGTAGCCTGCTCAAGAGTCAGTTCACCAAAAAACTTATTTGTATTAGCACCTGACGGAAAAGCAACCAATGTCGTTTATAAAGAGCTCTTAAAAGTTGTTAATAATTGCAAATTAAATTCTATAAAATTATAAGGCCTACTGGGGAAACCACAATAAAAAAATGACGCGCCTGATTCTCTACCTCAATGGTGTCGTCGAAAAGAGAATATTAAATACTTTGCTTTAATATTTTGTGAAATATTTTCTAATTTATTTATTTTGTATCTATCTTCTATTGCTAAAATTTATATAAACTATCCGCGCAGCGAAGTAAGCGGGCCACTTACTAGTTTCAAATAAAGTACAATTTATTAACGGCAAGTTTCGTAAATATCACTAGAAGCCAGGAGAGCTCGCAATGCTGCATATCAACGTGAATTTAGAGCACGAGAGCGCCAAAATTTATTAGATGCAACGCGTAAACAGTTGCAACAACCGGAAGAAGAATTGTCACAGCTGGAGCAAGTACCCGAAATCGTACCATACGAACATTTTCAACATCATTATAATGCTCATGAAAAATTCAAAACCATGTTCATTGACATTGTGTGAAAGATTGTGGTTTAAAAACGATTTAAAACTAACACATATATGAATTCAAACTTTCAATACTTTCATTTATTAAATTTTACTGTACTATAAATTAAAGTCTTGAAAGTGTAAAGCCACATATGGCTTCGTATGCGGTAGAGGGCTAATTTTCGGCCCAATAAATAATGACAAAAATATACAAAAAGTTGTACAACTTAAAAATATCTTTACACATCGCCCCTGTGGTCCGACGCACAGTACTATTTTTTTTATTCTTATTGATTTTTATTTTAGAATTACCCGTTCGGGCATTAGTATAATTTTCAGCTTGAGTACTTGGCAATTAGGTTTAGGTGTCTTTACGTGATAAGAGCTGGTGGGAGTATCAGTCGTCTTCCAGGAGTGATATAGCAAGATTGCTGGGGTGATTCTGCAGTATTGCAGTGTTGCTGGCACTCATCTTTGAGAAAACCTCCTTGACCAGTGGCATGCGCTGTTGGCTGTTGATAGTGGCGTTGTCATGGTACATGTGAGCACCAGATATGAGTCGGAGTGATTTTTATACTCGATACCGAAGGTAAAGAGTATATTGGGTTTGTGCAATGTCCGTCATGGTGTCCGTCCGTCTGTCCGTCTGTCCGTCTGTATGTTCGCAACTTTTTTCCACACCCTTCAAGCTAGAGACTTGAAACTTTCCAATTCTCTTTATCTATGGGATAGTAAATTAAACTGTCAAGATGGGGGTTCTACGATAACTGGGGGGCTGGCAAATCGATAAATTCGATAACTCAAAACCGATAAATCCTCATATTTCGCACATCCTTACAGCTAGAACTACCAAATTTGGTGGGCAGATAGCTACTAGCAACTCCCAAAAAACTGCATCAAAATTTTGGAGCCACGCCCACCCATTCCGCCCCCAGCCCCCCCGCATTTTGAAATCAGAAATGGCTATATCTCCCACAGTTTTTGAGCTAGAGCCACCAAATTTGGTGCCAAGATAGGTGATGATGACCCCCCAAAAACTGCATCAAAAGTTTGGATGCCACGCCCACCAATACCACCCTAGCCGCCTACATCCACCCCAACGCTTCGTCAAAAACGGGAATGCGTGTATCTTCCAGAGTTGTGGAGATAGAGCCACCAAATTTGGCAGGAAGATAGCTTGCAACGACCCCCGAAAAACTGCATCAAAGTTTTGGAGCCACGCGCACCCCTTCCACCCCCCTTTCCCCACCTTTTACAAACTTTGAGCTAGAGTCACCAAATTTTGTATGAAGATAGCAATTGACATTCCACATAGATCTGCATCAAAAATTTGGATGCCACGCCCAACCATACCGCCCCCAGCCCCCCTTTCCCCACTTTATACAAACTTCGAGCTAGAGTCACCAAATTTGGTATGAAGATAGCAATTGACATCCTTCATGGATCGGCAGCAAAAATTTGAATGCCACGCCCACCCATACCGCCCCAAGCCCCATAGCCCCCCTTTCACCACCTTTTACATGCTTCGAGCTAGAGTCACCAAATTTGGTATGAAGGTAGCATTTGACATTCCACAAGGATCTGCAGCAAAAATTTGAATTCCACGCCCACCCATACCGCCCCAAGCCCCATAGCCCCCCTTTCACCACCTTTTACATGCTTCGAGCTAGAGTCACCAAATTTGGTATGAAGGTAGCATTTGACATTCCACAAGGATCTGCAGCAAAAATTTGAATGCCACGCCCAACCATACCGCCCCCAGCCCCCCTTTCCCCACTTTTACAAACTTTGAGCTAGAGTCACCAAATTTGTTATGAAGATAGCAATTGACATTCCACAAAGATCTGCATCAAAAATTTGGATGCAATTCCACCCATACCGCCCCCAGCCCCCCTTTCCCCATTTTATACAAACTTTGAGCTAGAGTCACAAAATTTGGTATGAAGGTAGCATTTGACATTCCACAAGGATCTGCAGCAAAAATTTGGATGCCACGCCCAACCATACCGCCCCCAGCCCCCCTTTCCCCACTTTATACAAACTTTGAGCTAGAGTCACCAAATTTGGTATGAAGATAGCAATTGACATTCCACAAAGATCTGCATCAAAAATTTGGATGCAATTCCACCCATACCGCCCCCAGCCCCCCTTTCCCACTTTATACAAACTTCGAGCTAGAGTCACCAAATTTGGTATGAAGAAAGCAATTAACATCCCACATGGATGGGCATAAAAATTTTTAATACTGGTATCGAGTATACCGCAGTCGGTTGCGTCCGACTGCAACGTTTCCACTTCTTTTTTTAATCTTTGAATCAGCATCAGATTAATCTTGCTCGCGGTACATAACATTTGGATATTATAAGACCAGATGGGCCTGAGAATGGCCTTGTAAACTTGCAGCTTAACTCTTGGCTTCATCTTCGAATTTCTCACGATTAGCTAGTAAAATTGTCGCAGCCTCAAGTCAGCCTGTTTCCATTTTTCAGCGAGGTGCGCACGCCATGTGAGCCTCCTATCCACGGTAAACCCAAGGTATTTTGAAGTAGACTCCTCAGGCATCTCTGCTCCGTCTAAATAGACGGGCGGACAATTACCCGGGCGCAGAGCGAACGTGGTTTGCGTGGATTTTTCTTTATTAACTGAAATGTTCCACCTTTTCAGCCAGGCGTCAAGCATATTCAATTGCTGCTGTATTAGGTCGCTAAGGGCAGTGTACTTGCTGCCTGGTGGTACTCCAGCTCTGATATTATTATGCGAGGACGTTACTTCACCGCACCTGACGTAGAATAATCTGTTCTTTAAGTACGATTCTATGAAATTGAAGCATTCCATAGGCAGATTCGCTTTAATCTTCTGTAACAGGCCGGGCATTGAGGTCGTGCATTACTACGCAGCAGTGCTTCTTATTCTCAAATGCATACAGAATCCGCTCGACAAGCCTGTGGCATTGCTCGATGGTTCCATGTAAGCGCCTGAAGCCAAACTGGTGGTCTGGGATCAAACCAGCCTCATCCATTACCGGCAACAATCTGCGCAAATATACTCGTGTGAGGAATAGTATTGCCAGCAAACTTATTGGACGATAGGAGGCCAGGTTGCTTTCAGGCTTGCCTAGCTTGGGCGAATAATGTGAATGCCAACCTTTTTGGTCGGTTAAAAAAAGCTACAGAAAAACCGACCGTGTGAAGGCAGCTTTAAGAAGAAATCAATTGTCATTGAAGAACATATATATGTACACATTCATAATACTTTGTAAAGTTATATTGTATGCAAAACATACCTAAGGAAGGGCGTGTTGGATATTAGTATTTTAGTTTTGGTATTTGGTATTATTTTAATATGTAAAAAGGGTCACACGGAAAAGAACAAGAATAAAATGAGACAAGAGACAATGAAGACACCGCGTGCAGATTTATTAATATAAATACACTACACTAAATATATTAATAATTGTCAACACAGAAACCCTGCACTTACAAATAAATAAGCTTGTACGTAATAGTGCTTTATTTTGTGGTTGTTAGTGCACATAACATAAACAGCACAACTGCGTGACGCGACCGAATCTGTCGGCTGCTTCTCTGGTTCTAAGCACAAACAAAACGAAGTGAATTCAAAGCCACAGAGAGCATTCGTTTATTCACGAGCGAGACTTCGTCTATTACGACTACTTTTCTCTGTCGTAAAACCCATACCATCACATTCGTTGGAAAGCAGAGACAATTGTTGTACTACGACCACATACTATTTCAATTTTTGACTGCCTTTCTGTGTGAGTTACAGCAGCGAGCTAACGCAGCGAATTGACATTTGTAGTTTCAAGCAACCCACGCGTATAGCTGTTAACACATCAAAAACATTAATAATAACTCACCTTTCAGTGAGACAGTGCTTTGAATAACAAGTGGAATGATTTTTTTGATTTTTTATTTTGATTTTTTCGGGGCAGTGAAATGCTCGAAAAGTGACACACTATTGATGTGAGCTCTATGAGAGTGTGTTGGTGCAAATGTTTTATTTGCATGTGTAAAATAGAGCTGCAAAACACCGATGGTCAGAACATCGATGTTTTCGTCGCCGATGTTTTGAAACATCGATGTTTTGGTGTTTT
This sequence comes from Scaptomyza flava, assembly GCA_030179655.1. Classification (NCBI taxonomy): domain Eukaryota; kingdom Metazoa; phylum Arthropoda; class Insecta; order Diptera; family Drosophilidae; genus Scaptomyza; species Scaptomyza flava. The sequence goes on from JARNME010000204.1 coordinate 17,080, forward strand.
TATTCAAATAATTAAAAAAAAAATAATTCTTTAACTGAAACCGACTGTTTTACGTTACTTTATGTCCCATTTTCTTCTTATAATTAAACTCACAGAAAAAATCTCTTCGTTTTATCTCCTCACGACTAATTTAACACAAAAATTTAGTATTAATAAAGAAAATTATAAAAAACAATAATAATTAATATTAGTCTTTCAGTTTTCTTAACTTCACAATTTTTAAAGCTCTCTTCTGTTTTAAACTTAAGACTCATAACATCTAGATCTTTGAGATCTAGATACGAGATCTATGAGAGATCCATTGATTTCTGTTGTAAAAAAATAACATGTTGACCGCCTATGGCGTCAGTGCCGCACGTTTTTGGGAAATGATTTCTCCAGCCTTGCTGAATGTTCGCTCAGACTCTGTGGAGCTAGCTGGAACGCATAAGTATGCAAAAAAAACTTTTCCATTTTATTAAGAAGAACCGCCACTATTTTTGGTGTGTAAGCATTTTTGCATTCGGGGCAGTGAAGTGCTCGAAAAGTTATACGCTATTGGTGTGAGCTGTATGGGAGTTTATTGGTGCAAGTGTTTATTTGTATGTGTAAACACCTATAGACGCGGGTTGAGCGAACCACAACACTCTGACATGCAAACCTGTAAATCCCTGTCGGTGTGTTTCACAGTCAGTAGAACGGCGTTCTTATATTGAAATAATATGGAATTATTGTACAACAATATCTCTGCCTGCAAATGAGTATGGGTGCAGTCGCAGAGAAGCTGCAGACCAAGACGGTCAAGCCACACAGCTCTGTTGTTTAGCAACAAGAATGATGATGTTTAACACCTTATTCAAATATAAGTGCTATTGTGGATATGTAGTCCCATAATATATTTGAAATAGTTGCATATTTTGATAAGTATAAGTTGGCGCTTAGCAAATAAATGAGAAATTACTAAAATAGTTTAATACTATTAAATAATTATTTATTAATATAGAAAATAAGCTGGTTAGGGTATCCAACTTCATCATTCATTATTCGTCAAGTCCAATTGTTTGCTTCACACACACACGTACACACTAACAGAACAATAAAGCAGACTTCTAAAATAAGAGAATGAAGAATGTTGGATACCCTAATATAATGTAAATGCTACTGTAAATGTGTGTAGTTCAATTCATTTGCAATAACTGCATACTTTGATAAAACATTAGTTGGCGCTTAGCAAGCCATTGAGACATTATTAAAAATAGTTTAATAATAATTATTACTTAATTTATAATATAGCAAATAAGCTAGTTAGGGTATCAACAACCAAGACTCACCATTCGTCTGTTAATTCTATTATTGAAGAAGTCCGCTATGTTAGTCTGTAAATGTGTGTGTATACATAATGCATTCATATTTTATGCGTGCATGTACGCGCCTTTTTGCTATTTTAATGTTTCGTAGTGTTAACATTTTGCGCTCGTGCAGTAAAAATCGAATACATTCTAACACAAACTTATTATATAGGAGTTGTGCTAAACAAAACTAGTTGCGCTTAATAAAGTGAACTAACACATAATGGCGGTAAGATGATATTGGTGTAGCTTCGTAACAGGTACCCAAAAAACACTGTGTCTCAATTTTGTCCATAAGAAATATTTCTTTAATTTTAGTCAAATCTCATTCACATAAAGAAACAAGTGCCGCATAGTTAATTTTGGCTATGCCAAGACTATAATACCCTTCACACATGGATTAATTTTTTATTTTTTTTTGTTGGTACGATATGGTCAATTTGTATGGTGGCTATGTCGTAGAATGCTCCGAGCGGCAAGAAATTTCATAGTGAACAAACCCGACATGATCTAAGCAATCTGTGAAGGTTTCATCAAGATCGGTTCAGCAGTTTGGCCTAAAATCGTGTTGAAACAGACAGACGGACCGACGGACGGAGGGACGGACACGCGGAAATCAATTCCTGAGCTCGTCCTGATCATTTTGATATATAGTTTATGGGGTCTCCCATCATTCCTTGAAGGCGTTACAGATTCATGACAAACTCAATATACCCTGTTCACATGTGTGAAGGGTATAAAAATGTTATTTTTGATGTGTTTTGATGTATTTTATACTAAAGACAAAATTCGTTTGCTGCAAGTTAAAACAAGTAAGAAGGCTCTAGTCGGGAGAGCCCGACTAGAAGATACCCTGAACCCAGTTGCAATAAATATATTTAATTTATATAAGACTTTGGTATACTGGCTTAGCTTCCATCGATTAAGTTCAATATCTCCGGTGTTTCTTAGCCGATTTGGACGAAATTTTCAGAAAAGTTCTATCATTATCCATTACTTCAACCCTCATTTTTAGATTTTCCAAATTCGATATTTTATTGTTATCGATATTATGTTTATTGTTATTCGGAAACCAGAATAGTTATCGATAATTTGAAGCAAACTTGTTCTGCTCATGGTATAGGAGAACTTAAATACAAAATCTGAAGTCTCTAGCTCTTGTAGTCTCTGAGATCCACGCGTTCATACAGACGGACAGACGGACAGACGGTCAGACGGACAGACGGACATGGCCATATCGTCTCGGCTGTTGATGCTGATCAAGAATATATATACTTTATAGGGTCGGAGATGCTTCCTTCTGCCTGTTACATACTTTTGCACAAAACCATTATACCCTTATTTACCCATTTTATGGTTAAGGGTATAAAAGATTTATTTGGCGTAAAGGCATTTTGAGTGCAATAGGCAATACCTATTGTACGGATCTTATGCTGCACCAATTATTTCAAATAAAGTACAATTTATTAACGGCAAGTTTCGTAAATATCACTAGAAGCCAGGAGATCTCGCAATGCTGCATATCAATGTGAATTTAGAGCACGAGAGCGCCAAAATTTATTAGATGCAACGCGTGCAACGTGTTTAATTCGCTTTGCATCGCAACGGACGTGTTTTTTTTTATGCGCTTCGCTTTTTTACTATTGTGCGTTTTATTTCTGCTATTAATTTCGCGTCTTTGTGTAAACTAATAGTTTTGTGACTTTGTGTTTTGCCGGTTTGCCTAAACCCAAAGTGGACAGTAAATTAACAATTTAATTTGCATTTGTTTTAAAGTGATTCCAAACACAACAACAAACTGCAGTCCAGCATACTGAAAAATTTGCTCAACTTGCTGCCGCCTGCTTTTGTTTTGTTTTTGTGTTTTTACGCTCACTCTCTCTCTCTCTTTTTTTCAAGCGCTTCGCTCCCAGTGCATTAAACGTTTCTTGATCGTTTACTCTAACGCGCTCTTTTGTGTTGGTGTTGGTCGCGGTCAAACTCTTCTCGTTGCTTGTGCTTTCGGTGGTCGCGCTCGCGCCGTTTTGTTTGTGAAGCTGTGAAGTAAGTTTTGTTTGTAGCTTTACTATTTGCACTTTAGGGTGGACCTGTATTTAATCATAACAATTTTCTGCAGCGATATTTTTTTATTTTATTTTTTATTTGTACTTTTCTTCCCTTTAATAAATTAAATAAAAATGTCTGTCTGCTGCTATGCGAATTGTCAAGTCCGCGCAAACTCAAAATGGGTTTTGTCTGCTGCTGGATGTGCACAAATGTTGCTCATGAGCAATGTGCCGGCATTACTGGCCGTGTCTCAGACCTCATGAAGGATACTAATTAGAGTGGCCGTGTTGGTCATGTTTGGAGAAAAAAAAAGACATTGTAAGCTTTATAAATACTCAACTTGGCTTAGAGGGCATTTTCTGCCAGTTGAATAAACTGTGTGAAAAGTTCTCATCGGTTCAAAGAAACCTTAACGAGAAAAATCTCGTAATGGATTCTCCAAAGCGTAAAAGGCCAACGTTGGGCAGTTATCGGGCTCTGTGATGTCGGAAAATACTCCAAACGCTCCGATACCGCAGGGTAAGTAATAAAGTAAATAAAAATCTTCATGTCCCTCCAACTAAAATTATCGAGAACTTAGATGACTATACCAATAACTCCCATGGATATTGTGTTATCTGATCCCGATCCTTCGGTTTCTTTGGTGGTTAGTAGTGTTGATGTTAATCAACAAAAAAACTCTATCAAACTTAAAGAGCCAAATATCAGTTATCCGAGACTGAGTCTTCCAAACCAGCCTCAGTGGAGGATATAATTAAAAAATTTGTTGCTGTTCCACCTAAAAAACAAATATTTGTTTCAAGGCTTCCCCTGATTTAACATCAGATGATGTCAAGGTCTATATCAAGGCCAAATCGAATGCCAATTTCACGGTGGAGAAATTCAAATTTGCTTATGATCGGAACATTTCGTCTTTTAAAATCAGTGTTCCGAATCAAGATTTTTGCACTATATGCTGCAAAGAATTTTGGCCAGAACACATAATTGTGAAAGAGTATACTGCAAGGAAAAAAATCGGCCCCCGATTGTATCTACCCTTCCGGTGGTTGTTCTAAGGTAACTCTCCCAATAACTGATAGTTCAAAAAACTAACATCCTCCTTCTTACTTGGCTATCAGAATGTAAGAGGTCTTTGTAGTAAACTCACTAGTTTATACCTTAATAGTCTTTCTTTCCCCTTCCATGTCATTGCCTTTACTGAAACGTGGTTAAGGCAAGACATTTTCAATTCCGAAATTCTATGTAGTACTATTCTATTTACAGAAAGGACCGTACTCTTCGGCGTGGTGGTGGAGTGCTTATTGCTGTGAATGTAGACTTTCCTTCTGAAACAGTCGTATTAGATAGTTCTTTTGATATAGAGTTTATTGCTGTAAAGCTAAACATTTGCGGTATTAACATTTTTATCACTTGTTCGTATATACCTCCTTCTTCTGATCTCTCTATCTATGAGACACATCTATCTGCCATTCATTCTGTCTCTGCCTTGCTTTCTGATCGTGATTTTCTTGTAGTTCTTGGTGATTTCAACATTGCTGAAGCTACTTGGATTTCTTGTCCTGACTCTGGTGCCCTGACTCCCACGGCCCCGAATGAATTTTTAATCGACCTACTTGGGATGTCATTGAGTCAAATTAATGCTATCCCAAATTCTCTCAATAAAGTGCTTGATCTGATTTTTGTTTGGATTCATCATCTTCATCCGTTTCCCGTTCCCAGCCTATATCTTATCCGAAGACTTATACCATCCTACGTTGGAGCTGTTGATTAATTTACCTTCCCGAACGCGTTGCAATTTCAGGATGCCTTTGAGTCGAGTTCGTCATTTTCGAAAAACTGATTTGAGGGACTCGCTCTGCTTTATCCCAAACTGACTGGTCTCCCCTCTACGAGTCTGACGACTTGGACGTGGCAATCAGTATTTTTATAATACCTTATATTCTTTATTTGATTTATGTGTCCCGGTTGGTGAGCTAAACAGGTCTAACAAACCTGTGTGGTTTACCCGAGAGTTGACAATTCTCAAAAATCGAAAATCTAAACTCTACAAGAGATTTAGAAAAAACGGCTCATCGGTGGCCTATTCTGCATACTTGATTGCTCGTGCCAGTTTTGATATCTTAAATAACCTATGTTATAAGAATACCTGACTCGGTGTAGATTACAGTTTCAGCAGGATCCAAAGCGATTTTTTGATTTTGTTAATGCGAAGCGTAGGTCATCAACACTCCCAACGGAGGTATTCTTTGAGGAAACGAAGGCCAATTCTGATCAGGAGATTGCAAATATATTTGCCCAATTTTTTCAAACGACTTATAGCTCATGTCAATCTCAAGTCGGTTTGCCTTACCCTTATCGGGTTAATGGCTCGAATCGCATCTTGGACTGAAAATCACTGAAAACTCACTTTTAAATAATCTTCATGTTTTGAAACCTATATTTCCCCAGGACCTGACGGAGTGCCAAGCTGTGTGCTTAGACACTGCGCTCATGGTCTTTTAAAGCCGTTGCTTAAAGTGTTTAACTTGTCCCTGGAGTTAGGCTCCTTTCCAAAAATTTGGAAAGAGTCATTTATAATTCCTCTCCATAAAAAAGGAAACAAATCTAATGTTCAAAATTATAGGGGTATTTCCAAGTTGTCTGCTATTCCTAAGATTTTTGAAAAATTAATAACCTCCCATCTTCAACACCTTGTAAATCTATTATTTCACCGTGCCAGCACGGATTTATGAAACAAAGATCTACTACCACTAACTTGTTAGAATTTACTTCGTTTGTTATCAAGGGTTTTCAGGACAAATTGCAGACTGATGTTATTTATACTGATTTTAGTAAGGCTTTCGACTCTGTAGATCATCATCTCCTAATACATAAACTTGAACTCTTGGGCTTTTCAAATATTCTAGTTCTTTGGATTAAAGACTACCTAACTCTTAGAACTCAGAGGGTTTTATTCAAAGGGTCCGTTTCCAAGACGGTTCAGGTCACTTCAGGCGTTCCTCAGGGTAGTCATCTTGGTCCTTTATTATTTATTTTGTTTATAAACGATCTTCCATCGGTTATAAAGTTCTCTCGGGTTTTGATGTACGCTGATGATGTAAAGTTATGCACGTCAGCTGCAACTCCCCTAGCTGCTCAACAGCTTCAAAGAGATTTAGACAACTTTCAAATGTGGTGTAAAGTAATTTTTTAAATCTTAATTACAGTAAATGTAAAGTAATGTCATTTTTTAGATGTTTGCCCTTTTTTAATATTTATTTCTTGACAACAAACCACTAGATAGAATTGAATGGGTTGACGATTGGGCATCCTTATGGACCCAAAGCTTAAGTTTGACAAGCATATTTCTTCAATTTCCAATCGAGCATCTGGTGTCTTGGGGTTCATTAAGCGCTGGTCGAAGGAGTTAACGATCCCTACTTAACAAAAAACTCTGTATACTTCTCTTGTACGACCGATTCTGGAATATGGATCTTGTATATGTTTCCGAAATACGAAATTCATCAGAATAAAATAGAATCGGTACAAAAACAATTTCTGCTCTTCGCACTTAGAGGTCTTAACTGGGACACTAACAATAATTTGCCGTCTTATCGTAGTAGACTTTTACTAATAGATCTTCCTTCTCTGAGTGATCGTAGAATAATGCTTTCATTTTCCTTTTTTCACAAATTAATTAATGGTGAAATTGATTCTTCTGAATTAATTAACCAAATTAACTTTGCTGTTCCTATTAGAAATACTAGAAATTTTGTACCTATAGCTCTTCAAAACTTGTAATTCTAATTATGCTCTTCATAACCCTTTTCGTATTCTGTGTTCTATTTATAACGATCTTTCCCACTTAATACACAGTGCCACTCCTACTTGCTCTTTTAAAAAGTTAGTTTTGTGTCATTTGTCTACATGTTCGCGATCATCGTAACCGCACGATAAGCGGAGCGCCCTCGGTCGGATGGGCGGGAGGTGGGTCGCTTTGTGCGTGGGTCCGCGCGTTAACAAGCCGGTGCTTGGTATCGTTGGGCCACTTGACTGTACTGTTCGTTAGTACATCTACGCCCAATATGAAAAGTCAAGAACAAGCAGATAAAAAAGTATCACAAAAGTTGTAGCACTTAAAAATATCTTTACCACATCGCCCCTGTTGCCGATCGCACAGTCCTATGTTTTTAATCTTCTTGATTTTTATCGTTCTGTCTTTACGTGATAAAAGACGTTGTGGGAGTATCCAGTCGTCCCCTTCCCAGGCGTGATATAGCAGATATGCTGGGGTGATTCTGCAGTCTTGCAGTGTTGCTGGCACGCATCTTTGAGCAAACCTCCTTGACCAGTGGGCAGGGCGCAGTTGGCCTGTGTGATGGTGGCTGTGTCATGGTACAGGTGAGCACCAGATATGAGTCGGAGCAGTAGTGATTTTTTTTTAATCTTTGAAATCCAGCCGCAGATAAGTCTTGCTCGCGCGGTACCCCACCAGTTGGATAATTATAAGACCAGATGGGCCGAGAAGGGCCCTGTGAAAACTTGACCAGCTTAACTCTTGGTTGCATCTTTCGAAATTTCTCACGATTAGCTAGTAAACATTGTCGCATGCTCAGCTCAGTCAGCTGTTGTCCATTTTCGGCGAGGGCGCACGCCTGTGAGCCTCCTATCCACGGTCAAACCAAGGTAATTTTGAAGAGTAGACTCCTCAGGCATCTCTGCTCCGTCGAAATTCAGACGGGCGGACAAAATACCCGGGCGCAGAGGCGAACGTTGGTTTGCGTAGGGATTTTTTTTATGACCTGAAATGGTTCCACCTTTTCAGCCAGGCGTCAAGCGTATTCAAGTTGCGGCTTGTATTTAGGTCGCTAAGTGGCAGTTGTACTTGCTGCCTGGTGGGTACTCCAGCTCTGATATTCTTATGCGAGGACGTTCGTAGGCTCACCGCACCTGACGTAGAATCCTCTCGTTCTTTAGCACGTCCGCTGCAGCAATTGAAGCATTCCATAGGCAGATTCGCTTTAATCTTCTGTAGACAGGCCGGGCATTGAGGTCGTGCATTACGACGCAGCCCTGGGGCTTTCTAGCTGCTCAAATGCATGGACAGAATCCGCTCGAACAAGCCTGTGGCATTGACTCCGAGGGTTCCATGTCCCGCGCTGAAGCCAAACTGGTTGGTCTGGGCTCAAACCGCCTCGTCCATTACCGGCAACACCTCTGCGCAAATAATACTCGTGTGATAGGATAGTATTGGCCAGCAAACTTATTGGGACGATAGGAGGCCAGGTTGCTTTCAGGCTTTGCCCTAGCTTGGGCGAAGATACGTGTGAATGCCAACCGTTTTGGGCCGGTTAAAAAAAAGCCTACAGACAAACCGACCGTGTGAAGGCAGCTTTGAGAAGGACATCAATTGTCATTGAAGAAACATATATATGTACACAGTCATACATACTGTAAAGTTTATATTGTATGCAAAACCATACCTAAGGAGGGCGGTGTGGATATTAGTCATTTTAGCTTTTGGTATTTGGTATTAGTTTAATATGTAAAAAGGGGCCTCACGGAAAGAGACAAGAATAAAATGAGAACAAGGAGACAATGAAGACACCGCGTGCATTATTTCTTAATATCCATACAACGACACTAAATGTATTAATAATGTCAACACAGAAACCCTGCACTTACCAAAGAAATAAGCTGGTACGTACTAGTGACTTTTATTTTGTGGTTTGTTCGTGCACATACCATAAACAGCACAACTGCGTGACGCGACCGAATCTGTCGGGTCGGCTGCAGGCTCTGGTTCGAGCCACCAAACAAACACGTAAAGTGAATTCAAAGCCCAGAGCGCATGCGTTTATGTCACGAGCGACGCTTCCGTCTATTAGCGCCTCCTTTGCCTCTGTCGTACAACCCATACCATCACATTCGTGGAAGAAAGCAGAGACATTTGTTGTACTACGACCCACATACTATTTCAATTTTTGACTGCCTTTCTGGCGTTGAGTTTACAGCAGCGAGCTAACGCAGCGAATTGACATTTGTTAGTTTCAAGCAACCCACGCGTATTATAGGCTGGTACCACATCAAAAACATTAATAATAACGCACCTTTCAGTGAGACAGTGCTTTGAATAACAAGTGGAATGATTTTTTTGATTTGTTATTTTTGATTTGTTCGGGGCAGTGAGATGCTCGACAAGTGACAACAACCCTATTGCTGGGAGCCTAGTGCAGAGTGTGTTGGTGCAAATGTTTTTATTTGCATGGGTAAAATAGAGCTGCAAAAAACACTCGATGGTCAGCAGAACATCGATGTTTTCGTCGGCCGATGTTTTTGAACATCAGTGTTTTGTGGTTGTCATTCAAAATAATTAAAAACAAAATAATTCGTTAACTGAATACCGACTGTTTTTACGGTACTTTACGTCCCATTTTCTTCTTATAATTAAACTCACAGAAATAATCTCTTCGTTAGTAGTAGGGAACTGGCCGGTTCTGGAACAGGATGTATCGGTCACTTTTCTTACCCCCCCAATCATAATTATGACCCCACTTGACATAGGATAGGTTTCAAGGGTGTTCCTGTTTTAAGGTGCATTTGCCTTGCACACATACAAGCAGGCTACAGTATAGATTGGTTTTTGTCAAAAGCAGCAACATAAAAACGTTCAAGTGGGTTATTTGATCATAGGATCTGTTGTCAAGGATACGCCTGTTGAACGAGCAGAGCATAAACATGGAGCATAGTTATTGGGAAAATCAGTTTGGCTAGTTAACCATTATTATTAGAGTCAAATACAGGCTAAGCCACAGCATGATTGTTTTTTTTTTTGCCAAAAGCAGCAAAAATAAAAAATATTCAAGTGAGTTATATGATCATAGGATCTGGTGTCAAGGATGCACAACTGTGACACGTACGTTGTCTGTAAGAAAGTCAGTACATGCATTGATTTTTGTCAAAAGAGAGGGGTTAGAGTTTGAAGGTGTAAGAGGGGGAAAAGGCATTAGAGGAGACAAGTGTCTATAAAAACCAGATGAGAATGCTAATTCATGGTCCCCTTCATCCTTAAGTGAACACTATCCTCCAATCATATAGGCTTGACATTTAAATGTTTAGAGTCATCCCTTTCTAACCTTGGTTTATATATATATATCTGTTGGAATATTAGTCAAGTGCTAGAAAAATCTTATATCCTGCACTGACTTCAAAATCAATAAAAGAGCATTTTTTGGTTAAGTTGTAGAGTTTTTTTATATTATTATTTTTATTTTCAACTAAATTCATAAGTTCATCTACAGATATAAGATATTACATATTTATTCTAAATCTATCATTTAAAATTTGATGCCTATTGACTTAAACGTTTTTTGTTCAGTCTTTTGTTTAAATTCTATATTTTGTAAGTTAACCGTTCTAGTCTTGTCAGACGCATACTGTAGTGAAAGCAAACCACATGTATCAACTCCCTCTGTAGATAGATCAGATGACCAGCTGCACGCAGGATGAGATCGCCATATTTCGAATTTACTAGTTGACAGGTTTTAATATCCCAAGAAAAATTCACGATATCCACAAGCACTTCATGATGTCGGGGAAAAAATCATTTTGCCAAACTCCTTTAAAAAACCATCGATTTCTTCACAATTGCTTTAAATCCAATACCAGAAATCTGCTCACATTTTTTAGTTTACTCAACAAACGTTATTAAGCCTGACTTTAAGGTGTTTTTTTCACTTCCTCGATGCATGTAATTTTTATTAAGTGTAAACAGTCTTGTGAAATGGTGAGATTAAGTATTGCTATCTCTTTTTTACCCTGAACCATAAAATGGGTAAATACGGGTTATAATGGTTTTGTGCAAAAGTGATGTAACAGGCAGAAGGAAGCACTCCGACCCTATAAAGTATATATATTCTTGATCAGCATCAACAGCCGAGACGATATGGCCAGTCCGTCTGTCCGTCTGACGGTCTGTCCGTCTGTCCGTCTGTAGGAACGCGTAGATCTCAGAGACTACAAGAGCTAGAGACTTCAGATGTTGTATTGAAGTTTCCTTACCATTGAGCAGAACACGTTTGCTTAAAATTATCGATAACTATTCTGGTTTCCGAATAACAATAAACATAATAATCGTAACAATACAATATCGAATTGGGAAAATCTAAAAATGAGGGGTTGAAGTATGGATAAGATAGAACGTTTCTGAAATTGCGTCCAAACGGTTAAGAAACACCGGAGATATTGAACTAATCGATGGAAGCTAAGCCAGTATACCAAAGTTCTTATATAAATTAAATATATTTATTGCAACTGGGTTTCAGGGTATCTTCTAGTCGGGCCTCCCGACTAGAAGCCTTTTTACTTGTTTTTATTTCTTTAGCCATCTTTTTTTTTACTTTAATTCAAACTAACATTAAATTGGAATAACCATGATATTTTAGGCCATTGACTTGGCACTAAAAATTTATTTAAGGTATTTAATTATAGAAAAACTCTCAGTTTGAGGTATCGGTAAATGAAAATATTTATACTAGTATACTTGAATAAAATAAAATATTTTTTTTTATGGTTATTTTTTTTATAATTTCATCATGTTTTTTATTGAATAATTAAAGCGGGGGATACATAATATTTTAATATAAATTTGAATGAATATCAAACACAACTTGTTTCTCTATTAAATTGGTTTTAAACGCTACGTTGAACTAATCCAGTCAAAGGTGAAACACGCTACCAATCGATCATGCATAAGCAGACAAGATACCTTAGTATTCCTCACGCTAGCACTATCGAGATCAATTGAAACTCTTACATCGATTGGCCCCGTTTTAACTGTGTCATTCTGATGTGACAAGTCATCCAACAACCATTGGTGCTTTCTCTTTTAAACTCTTTGGGTGTTAGTAATGGTTCAGATCCTTCATATAGTAGCTTGCTTGAAATCCTGTTATACATATCATACAAACGTGCATATCGTTCTCGCTTAAAATTTATATTCATATCATCGTACGGAAGTTCCTCCGAGTTAAGGTACCTTTTAAGTTCCTCAAATGATTATGATTAAGTTTAGCATCCACTACAAAAGCTATTATTGCAATCGGGGGCGTTCTCTATTAGCTGCAAGCTTAACGTTCCAAACATGTTGTGTACCTTCTGGCAATGTTGGATTCAGGTAACAATCCAACTGCGGATGCAAGTGGAGTGAACCTCCAGTCTTTGTTAAACTAAACATTTGCAATGTCTTCTCATCGCTTAGAGTTACATGTGGTATTTTCCATACAATGTTAGAATATTTAATTTATACTCCTTAGTTGCAATTGTACTGTGATACACATTCTCCATATTTTTAGTCATGAGTAATATTATTCATGTTTACAATTTAATAGAACCTTGTTATAATCTTCAGCAAATCCAAGTAAGTATGTAAGCGGGATAGAAAAATTAAAATATCCATTTGCCTACTCTCTATCATCTCCATTGAACCAACCAGAATTCTCTAGCATACAGCTCTCCGTTTTGTTTAGGAAGCCATAGTTTTGTAAGGTGGTGAAATACCAACAAATCGAGTACGATCAATTTCAATTCCATTTAACTCATATCGAACTCATCAAAGAGATAACTCATACAATTGTTTTAAGTTTCCCATCATTAGCCACTGAGTTATCTGCCAAACAAATTGTGCCCTCAACTTAATAAAACTCTCACAAGGTATACATATAAGTCCTGATTCTGAATAGTAATTCTAACTTCATCATTGCTTTTAAAGGTTTGTAGATAAGGAGAATAGCTGTGTAGTGGTCTTTCTTGATCATACTCTCATCCGAATAGGCTTTCTCCCGAACATTCAATACACTACTCATTATGTTCTCATTTTTAGACCCAAAGATTTTAAAAATAATTGTTCTCAGCGTAAGTACTTTTTTCGTCGACCTGTATCCCTCTGAAGTAGAACTTAAAGTGTTCGCTCGGGGCGGATAGCACACATTTTTATACTCGATACCGAAGGTAACTAGTATATTGGTTTTGTGCAATGTCCGTCATGGTGTCTGTCCGTCTGTCCGGTCGTCTGTCCGTCCGTATGTATGCAAGTTTTTTCCACACCCTTCAAGCTAGAGACTTGAAACTTTCCAATTCTCTTTATCTATGGGATAGTAAATTAAAGTGTCAAGATGGGGGTTCTACGATAACTGGGGGGCTGGCAAATCGATAAATTCGATATCTCAAAACCGATAAATCCACATATTTCGCACATCCTTGCAGCTAGAAGTACCAAATTTGGTAAGAAGATAGCTACTAGCAACCCCCAAAAAACTGCATCAAAATTTTGGAGCCACGCCCCCCATTCCGCCCCAGCCCCCCCGCAATTTAAAGTCAAAAAAGCGTATATCTCCCACAGTTTTTGGAGCTAGAGCCACCAAATTTTGTGCCAAGATAGGTGATGATGACCCCCAAAAACTGCATCAAAAGTTTGGATGCCACGCCCACCGATACTGCTCTAGCCGCCCCCATCCACCCCAACGCTTCGTCAAAAACGGGGAATGCGTGTATCTTCCAGAGTTGTGGAGCTAGAGCTTCCAAATTTGGTGGGAAGATAGCTAGTAGCGATCCCAAAAAACTGCATCAAAGTTTTGGAGCCGCGCCCCACCCATTCCGCCCCCAGCCCCCCGCATTTTGAAATCAGAAATGGCTATATCTCCCAAAGTTTTGAGCTAGAGCCACCAAATTTGGTGCCAAGATAGGTGATGATGACCCCCTAAAAACTGCATCAAAAGTTGGATGCCACGCCCACCGATCCTACCCTAGCCGCCCCCATCCACCCCAACGCTTCGTCAAAAACGGGAATGCGTGTATCTTCCAGAGTTGTGGAGCTAGAGCCACCAAATTTGGTAGGAAGATAGCTGGCAGTGACCCTCAAAAATCTGCATCAAAGTTTTGGAGCCAAGCCCACCCATTCCGCCCCCCATTTCCCCACCATTTACAAACTTTCAGCTAGAGTCACCAAATTTGGTACGAAGATAGCATTGACATTCCACAAAGATCTGCAGCAAAAATTTGGATGCCACGCCAACCATACCGCCCCAGCCCCCTTTCCACTTTATACAAACTTCGAGCTAGAGTCACCAATTTGGTATGAGGTAGCATTTGACATTCCACAAGGATCTGCAGCAAAATTGGATGCCAGCCCAACCATACCGCCCCAGCCCCCCTTTCCCCACTTTATACAAACTTTGAGCTAGAGTCACCAAATTTGGTATGAAGGTAGCATTTGACATTCCACAAGGATCTGCAGCAAAAATTTGGATGCCACGCCCAACCATACCGCCCCAGCCCCCTTTCCCCACTTATACAAACTTCGAGCTAGAGTCAACAAAATTCGGTATGAAGATAGCAATTGACATCCCACATAGATCTGCGCAAAAATTTGGATGCCACGCCCAACCATAACGCCCCAGCCCCCCTTCCCCACTTTATACAAACTTTGAGCTAGAGTCACCAAATTTGGTATGAAGGTAGCATTTGACATTCCACAAGGATCTGCTGCAAAAATTGGATGCCACGCCCAACCATACCGCCCCCAGCCCCCTTTCCCCACTTATACAAACTTTGAGCTAGAGTCACCAAATTTGGTATGAAGGTAGCATTTGACATTCCACAAGGATCTGCAGCAAAAATTGGATGCCACGCCCAACCATACCGCCCCAGCCCCCCTTTCCCACTTTATACAAACTTTGAGCTAGAGTCACCAAATTTGGTATGAAGGTAGCATTTGACATTCCACAAGGATCTGCAGCAAAAATTTGGATGCCACGCCCAACCATACCGCCCCCAGCCCCCCTTTCCCACTTTATACAAACTTTGAGCTAGAGTCACCAAATTTGGTATGAAGGTAGCAATTGACATTCCACAAGGATCTGCAGCAAAAAATTGGATGCCACGCCCAACCATACCGCCCCCAGCCCCCTTTCCCACTGTATACAAACTTCGAGCTAGAGTCAACAAATTCGGTATGAAGTAGCAATTGACATCCCACATAGATCTGCGCAAAAAATTTGAATGCCACGCCCAACCATACCGCCCCAGCCCCCCTTTCCACTTATACAAACTTCGAGCTAGAGTCACCAAATTTGGTATGAAGATAGCAATTGACATCCCACATGGATGGGCATCAAAATTTTAATCATGGTATCGAGTATACCGCAGTCGGTTGCGTCCGACTGCAACGTTTCCATTGTTATTATAAATAATCATTCTCGTCGCCTCAAGTGTAAACGAAGGGTTACAGCCTCTTCTCTTAAAGTAACCACAGTCTCCGTTCTGCTCAGTAATCAGTGATTATTAACGCGTATCTCTCTCGTGTAAACTGTAAATAAATAAGATTATTGGTTTCTAACTCAATTATAGCCTGGTGGACATGAGTGCCAAAGTCATGTAGTGCTGACTGACACTCCTTTAATATGATCGCTAACAATATTACGTCAAACGAATGTAGTACTTCAGGATGTCGACAGGGTGATCCGATGTAAGCATTCCATTAGGGTTAGTCTTTTATTAAATCCAAATAGTGACCAATAGAACGATCTTCTTAAAATAATTGGATCTTCTTAGATGAAATCTCTACTGAAGGGTATTATTAATGCTTTGCGATTAGAGGGTGCTTTAATTATTTGGCTTATTTCTTCATTTCTCGTTAATAATTTCACTTATGTCACTAAGCATCATTGACCCACAGGTAGCTGGAAAATAGGTCTCCAATATGGAAACAAATATTATCATGGTCCACATTTGGAATCGAGTGTACATATGAAAATCAGTTAGTGACACACTCATAACTTCCCACTTAACTCATGGGGGATGATAATGTGCCATTAAATCGGAGCTGTACCCGTTAACGTGAGCGTTGTTGCCATTCTGAGCATTATTGATAAATGAATTAAAAATATTAGTGTATTTATTTTATTTTATTTTAAATTTGAATAAAACAGCAAACCCCCTTCTATAACGTCCATTTCAAGTGGACAGCTTACTTATTATTAAAAATCCATATTTTTCACTCCACAAAATGACAAATTTCGTAAATGAATCAAGCTTCATGTCTACGCCCACATGGTCTTGGTACCACAGTTTCATATTACTTCATCCTGTTTAAAACATAATAATAAGATGGGCATTGTCACGCACAAGATGCTCGGGATGCTTCGTATACGTTGACACAAATAGAACGCATCTATATATTATGTATACCCTACAGAAGTATGCTCGAATTATCCTGTTTTTCACAGGCTACGTCACGAAAATCATTATAGAGTTCTTTTTGGCATCGCTGGGTGCAACAACATTTTCATTCTCAGAAAACGTAAAATAACCCATTCCTTTTATTGGCCTTACAAGAGTTTTTAGGTATTCATATTAGGTTGATATAATGACTGTGAATATAAGTAAATATCTCACAATTTTAATCGGTAGGACTTTCAATCACACTTATCATTACATTGGTTTTTCCACAATTTGCAGGTCCGACAATTAGAGCTCTTATTGAATTGGGTAACAAACTACTATGTCTAAGTTGTTTGACAGCACCATTTTGTAATCGATATTTTTTACGTATATATCCGTTTTTGTTTGTAATAAACGCACTATTAATGCAACTCTTGTAAATAGATCGGTACTTAACCAAAACCTCATGCAGAAGTAAACATCAAATCAAAATGGTGCTATGCTTTTATAAATCATTAGTAAGAAACCATCCCTCTATCTAGGCCAGAGGTATTCTTAATAAAGTAATAAACTCCCTACCAGTTGAGCTACACATACCGGGATATCAGTTTTGTGGTCCAGGTACAAAGCTTAAGCACGTTTAGGACGTGGAGACAAAGGAATAATCCCTGGATGCGCTTGTAGAGAACACGATATTGCCTATTCTAAATATAAAGATCTGGAAATCGTCATAAAGCTGACTCAAGACTAGCTGAAAGACGCGTGGGAGCGTGTAAAAGCATCTGTAGTACTCTCGGTGAAAAATCTTCTGCATATTTCGTTACAAACGCAATGAAAGCAAAGAAAAAATTTGGTATGGGCCTCACAAAAACAAATGAAAAAAACGTCAGGTAAAAACAAGGAGAAAAATTATGAATATCGGTTGAGACGCAACCCGAGGTTAAAGAAAGAAAAACCACTTGGCAGTCAAGCTGCGATTAACGTAGCCCGAAAAGCTTTGTCGACGACCAGTGGAAATAAGAAAAATACAGTGGTTATTCCTAGAGTAATCAACGTTCTAAAAATGGAGGTTTTTTACCCTTGTGCCAATCCTTGACAGCGCTCAGTGCATTAGGAGGAAGGGCATCTGGGGCAGAAGCTATGCTAAAAGCATTAATAATGCTAAGACTGCTAAAAAGGAGCTTAGAAGAGAATAAACGTCATAATAGAAAAATGGAAGCCATTGCTTTAGGTAGTGGTCTCTATTTAAACCGTATCAAAAAGTTTGTGGTAACACACAAATAAAAAATTAATTTTTTATGAATGAGCTGCCCAATAAACCGCTTTCGAACATTGATATATAACTTCGCACGCCAACATATCACCAATTTTAGAGGGTTGATATGAGAAATTCCGTACCGAAGCGATGTCAGAAAAAGAGAATGCGGTGATAGTTAATTGGACTCGTCAACTGGAGGTGGAACGCATTGGGTAGCTTACTATAAGGCGGATGAGGATTGCAGATATTTTGATAGTTTTGGAAATTGCCACCCTATAGAACTTATAAGATATTTGGGCGAGAACATTCAATACAATTATATCAAGTACAACGAGATTTGGTATTTTAACTGCGGGTCACTTATGTCTTAAGTTTTTAATACTAACCCCCAAAAATTTTTTTAAATAATTTTATGTCAATCAAAATCAATACTTACATTTAAATGGTTTAATAAAAGAAGAAAAAACAAAATTATCATTTTGAGTATATATACAGAAATATTGTCTTTAAACTATCTCAGTTTGTGTTGGCGTAACATGTTAGTTCACATATAGCAAGCCCCTGTTTCTTGAAAACCACAAACATAAAAAATAACAGCAAAACAACAACAAGCTGTTTTGAAAATAACAACAAATAACAGAAAAAAAAACACTGTTTGAAAAACATAAAAAATAACAGCAAACAAACAACAGCTGTTTATGAAAAATAACAACAAATAACAGCAAAAAGACAAGCTGTGTATGAAAATACACAACAAATAACAAAAAAAACAAAGTGGAAACGTTGCAGTCGGACGCAAACGACTGCGGTATACCGATACCAGTATTAACAAGGGAAACGTTGCAGTCGGACGCAACCGACTGCGGTATACTCGATACCAGTATTAAAATTTTGATGCCCATCCATGTGGGATGTCAATTGCTATCTTCATACCAAATTTGGTGACTCTAGCTCGAAGTTTGTATAAAGTGGGAAAGGGGGGCTGGGGCGGTATGGTTGGGCGTGGCATTCAAATTTTGCGCCAGATCTATGTGGGATGTCAATTGCTATCTTCATACCGAATTTGTTGACTCTAGCTCGAAGTTTGTATAAAGTGGGGAAAGGGGGGCTGGGGCGGTATGGTTGGGCGTTGGCATCCAAATTTTTGCTGCAGATCTTGTGGAATGTCAAATGCTACCTTCATACCACATTTGGTGACTCTAGCTCAAAGTTGTATAAAGTGGGGAAAGGGGGGCTGGGGGCGGTATGGTTGGGCGTGGCATCCAATTTTTGCTGCAGATCCTGTGGAATGTCAAATGCTACCTTCATACCAAATTTGGTGACTCTAGCTCAAAGTTTGTATAAAGTGGGGAAAGGGGGGCTGGGGGCGGTATGGTTGGGCCGTTGGCATCCAAATTTTTGCTGCAGATCCTTGTGGAATGTCAAATGCTAACATTCATACCAAATTTGGTGAATCTAGCTCAAAGTTGTATAAAGTGGGGAAAAGGGGGCTGGGGGCGGTATGGTTGGGCGTGGCACCAATTTTGCAGCAGATCCTTGTGAATGTCAATGCTACATTCATACCAAATTGGTGGACTCTAGCTCAAAGTTTGATAAAGGGGGAAGGGGGCTGGGGCGGTAGGTTGGGGGCGTGGCATCCAAATTTTTGCTGCAGATCTATGTGGAATGTCAATGCTATCTTCATACCGAATTTGGTGAACTCTAGCTCGAAGTTTGATAAAGTGGGGAAAGGGGGGCTGGGGGCGGTATGGTTGGGCGTGGCATCCAAATTTTTGCTGCAGATCCTTGTGGAATGTCAAATGCTACCTTCATACCAAATTTGGTGACTCTAGCTCGAAAGTTGTAAAAAGTGGGGAGAGGGAGGCTGGGGGCGGTATGGGTGGGGTGGCATCCAAATTTTGCTGCAGATCCTGTGGGATGTCAAATGCTACCTTCATACCAAATTTGGTGACTCTAGCTCGAAGTTTGTAAAAGTGGGGAAAGGGGGGCTGGGGGCGGTAGGGTGGGGCGTGGCATCCAAATTTTGCTGCGACTTGTGGAATGTCAATGCTATCTCATACCAATTTGGTGACTCTAGCTGAAAGTTTGTAAATGTGGGGAAAGGGGGGCGGAATGGGTGGGCTTGGCTCCAAAACTTGATGCAGATTTTGGGGTCATGCAGCTATCTTCCTACCAAATTGTGGTGCTCTAGCTCCACAACTCTGGAAGATACACGCATTCCCGTTTTTGACGAAGCGTTGGGGTGGATGGGGGGGGCTAGGGTAGGTCGGTGGGCGTGGCATCCAACTTTTGATGCAGTTTTGGGGGGTCATCATCACCTATCTTGGCACCAAAATTGGTGGCTCTAGCTCAAAAACTGTGGGAGATATAGCTTTTTGACTTTAAAATGCGGGGGGGCTGGGGGCGGAATGGGGGGGCGTGGCTCCAAAATTTTGATGCAGTTTTTTGGGGTTGCTAGTAGCTATCTCTTACCAAATTTGGTAGTTCTAGCTGCAAGGATGTGCGAAATATGTGGATTATCGGTTTTGAGTTATCGAATTTATCGATTTGCCAGCCCCCAGTTATCGTAGAACCCCCATCTGACCTTATATTTACTATCCCATAGATAAAGAGAATGGAAAGTTTCAAGTCTCTAGCTTGAAGGGTGTGGAAAAAACTTGCATACATACGGCGGACAGACGACCGACGGACAGACGGACAGACACCATGACGGACATTGCACAAAACCAATATACTAGTTACCTTCGGTATCGAGTATAAAAATTTTGATGCCCATCCATGGGGATGTGAATTGCTTTCTGCATACCAAAGTGGTGACTCTAGCTCGAGTTGTATAAAGTGGGGAAAGGGGGGGGGGGCGGTATGGGTTGGATTGCATCCAAATTTTTGATGCAGATCTTTGTGGAATGTCAATTGCTATCTTCATCACAATTTGGTGAATCTAGCTCAAAGTTGTAAAAGGGGGGAAAGGGGGGCTGGGGGCGGTATGGTGGGGCGTGGCATCAAATTTTTGCTGCAGATCCTTGTGGAATGTCAATGCTACCTCATACCAAATTTGGTGACTCTAGCTCACAGTTTGTATAAAGTGGGGAAAGGGGGGCTGGGGGCGGTATGGTTGGGCGTTGCATCCAAATTTTTGATGCAGATCTTGTGGAATGTCAATTGCATCTTCATACCAAATTTGGTGACTCTAGCTCGAAGTTTGTATAAAGTGGGGAAAGGGGGGCTGGGGGCGGTATGGTTGGGCGTGGCATCCAAATTTTTGCTGCAGATCCTTGTGGAATGTCAAATGCTACCTTCATACCAAATTTGGTGACTCTAGCTCGAAGTTTGTATAAAGTGGGGAAAGGGGGGCTTGGGGGCGGTATGGGTGGGCGTGGCATTCAAATTTTTGCTGCCGATCCATGTGGGATGTCAATTGCTATCTTCATACCAAATTGGTGACTCTAGCTCGAAGTTTGTATAAAGTGGGGAAAGGGGGCTGGGGGCGGTATGGGTGGGCGTGGCATCCAAATTTGTGATGCAGATCTATGTGGATGTCAATGCTATCTTCATACAAAATTTGGTGACTCTAGCTCAAAGTTTGTAAAAGGTGGGAAAGGGGGGTGGAAGGGGTGGGCGTGGCTCCAAAACTTTGATGCAGTTTTGGGGGTCGTTGCAAGCTATCTTCCTGCCAATTTGGTGGCTCTAGCTCCACAACTCTGGAAGATACACGCATTCCCGTTTTGACGAAGCGTTGGGTGGATGGGGGCGGCTAGGGTGGTATCGGTGGGCGTGGCATCCAAACTTTTGATGCAGTTTTTGGGGGTCATCATCACCTATCTTGGCACCAAATTTGGTGGCTCTAGCTCAAAAACTGTGGGAGATATAGCCATTTCTGATTTCAAAATGCGGGGGGGCTGGGGGCGGAATGGGTGGGCGTGGCTCCAAAATTTTGATGCAGTTTTTTGGGGTCGTTACCAGCTAGCTTTCTACCAAATTTGGAGCTCTAGCTCACAACTCTGAAGATACACGCATTCCCGTTTTTGACGAAGCGTTGGGGTGGATGGGGGCGGCTAGAGCAGTTCGGTGGGCGTGGCATCCAAAATTTTGCTGCCGATCCATGTGGGATGTCAATTGTATCTTCATACCAAAATTGGTGCCTCTAGCTCGAAGGTTTGTATAAAGTGGGGAAAGGGGGGCTGGGGGGCGGTATGGGTGGGCCGTGGCATCCAAATTTTGTGCAGATCTATGTGGAATGTCCAATTGCTATCTTCATACAAAATTTGGTGACTCTAGCTCAAAGTTTGTATAAAGGTGGGGAAAGGGGGGTGGAAGGGAGTGCGCGTGGCTCCAAAACTTTGATGCAGTTGTCGGGGGTCGTTGCAAGTATCTGCCTGCCAAATTTGGTGGCTCGAGCTCCTACATCTGGAAGATACACGCATTCCCGTATTGACGAAGCGTTGGGTTGGCATGAGTGGGGGTCGGCTAGGTGGTATTGGGTGGGGCCGTGGCATCCAAACTTTTGATGCAGTTTTTGGGGGGTCATCATCACCTATCTGGGCACCAAATTTGTGGCTCTAGCTCAAAAAACTGTGGGAGATATAGCCATGGTTGATTTCAAATGCGGGGGGGCTGGGGGGCGGATGGGGTGGGCGCGGCTCCAAAACTTGATGCAGTTTTTTGGGGTCGCTACCAGCTATCTTCCACCAAATTTGGACGCTCTAGCTAACACAACTAGGAAGATCACACGCATTCCCGTTTTTGGACGAAGCGTTGGGGCGTGATGGGGGCGGCTAGAGCGGTATCGGTGGCGCGTGGCATCCAAAATTTTGATGCAGTTTTTGGGGGGTCATCATCACTATCTTGGCACAAAATTTGGTGGCTCTAGCTCAAAAATGTGGGAGAATACGCTTTTTGACTTTAAATGCGGGGGGGGCTGGGGGCGGAATGGGGGGGCGTGGCTCCAAAAATTTTGATGCAGTTTTTGGGGGTTGCTAGTAGCTCATCTGCCCACCAAATTTGGTAGTTCTAGCTGTAAGGATGTGCGAAATATGTGGATTTATCGGTTTGAGTTATCGAATTTATCGATTGCCAGCCCCCAGTTATCGTAGAACCCCAATCTTGACACTTTAATTTACTATCCCATAGATAAAGAGGAAATTGGAAAGTTTCAAGTCTCTAGCTTGAAGGGTGTGGAAAAACGTTGCGAACATCCAGACGACAGGACGGACAGGCGGACGGACACCATGGACGGACATTGCACAAAACCAATATACTCTTTACCTCGGTATCGGTGTTTCTGACAAACTAAAAAATAACAGCAAAACAACAACAAGTGTTATGAAAATAACAACAAATAACAGAAAATAACAACCGGTTTGAAAATCATAAAATATAACAGTAAACAACAACTAGTATTAAACCACCCCTTTTACCTCGCTGACAAGTTATGGTTTACTAACATAAATATATTGAAATGAATGAGCGTATACTAAGGAACTACACAAAAACAAAAACGCATGAAAAGAAAAGCGCGAAGTATTAAATGGGTAAAGGGCGGCGAATATCAGGTGGAGGAAAATTAAGGCTACGAACCACTCATAAGATGATAAGGAACATAAGATATTAGGCCAGATACCGAATCAAAAAGAAGAAAAAGTTAAAGTGTAAATGAGGGTGGGCAGAGAAGGACCTAATACTAGGAATTTAGACGCAATAGATGAGGAAATGATGGAAAAAACAATCATTCCATAAATCCCATATACGAGTGAACAAAGCTCTATGACCCTGCTACAGAGACAATAAAGATTATTAATCAGTCAAATGTAGTAAGTAATGATAGGTTATCTCAGTCTAGAGGAGTGAGAGCGAGAGGGACAGCTAGATAAAGCATTGGACCAACTAAAAATAAAGGAGAAACTAAATTAGGTAGCTCTAAATAAACGTTAACTTCAAAAGACTGAACTGGAAACGGGTGAAAAAGTGGAATCTCACTCCTGGATTGTATTGTTATATGTTTAAAAAATCACATGAATATAACCAAATGGACCTGGATGTTATCAGGAAATCGTATTAAAAACAAATGCTCATAGGAAAAATCACAGCCTAATGAAGCACTAAAGGGTAATCGCTCCAGAAAGTATACTGAAATAATAAAAAAAACTCATTCCCGAAAGTGTTGAGCCAAGTGCAATGTCTACAACCTTTGAATAATAAAACATCCACACATAAAGGCGGAAACTCTTATGATGCTCAACAAACATAAACCAAATTATGTATACTGGGATAATCCAAATGAAATTGTGAGATACTTAAGCTTTGATAGCTCACAGGAGCTGGTAACAGTAGTCAGAATAATGAAATTGTATCGATAATTGAAGAGTTGCGAGAGGCAAAACATAATATTCTAATCAAATATGGTCTGCAAAAATTAAATATTCTTAGTATAAAGGCTCTTGACAAGTGTGGTCATTCTCCAACGATAAAGACCGCTCGGAGCAGTTAAAAAGGGGAATAAAACTGTAAGTGGGATTCACATGATGAGGATGGTAATCTAAATGCTCAAAACAAACGTATCAAAAAAATTCAATCAACCCCATAACTAATGATGAGTTGGTAATAAAAGAATACGTCGATGCCTAAAGTATTCGATTTGAAAAAAAGTCAAGCGGCATTTATTTCCAGTTAGTAGAGAAAAGAAATACCAAGCTAAAAGATCTGGAAAGTAAAATGGGATGAAATAACACAGCTAATAGACAATGTAAATGAAGTTAGCAGTGGAGCGTTGTCAAGTATACAAAATACTAATGAATTTGTATTCAACCACTTACAAGAAAAAAAACCAATTGTGAAATCAGAGACCGATGAAACATCAGTAACTATTATAAAAAGGGACCATTTGCACGCCAAGAAAGCGTAACCATTAAATATCCATATAAAAATAAATCACGTTGATGTATTATGTCAATTGACAAGTTGGGGCTTATTCAAACGATAAAGAACATTTGGAGTACTTAAACGGAAATAACCAAAAGACTAGTGGGTTTCTCATTGACAAAGACGGAAATTTGAATATCGGGAAAAAAGGAGTCATATGTTGTATACAACCGAAGGATGCGAAGACTTGGCTGACAAAAAGACTACGTTGATGAATGATAAATCAAGCGAAAAATAATATATCTAACACAATTCACTATTATCATTAAAACAAAGAAATCCCAAAGTTGATGTATTAAAAAAGAATATTAACGACGCTAAAAAGAGGATAGAAATTTAGAAGAAAAACTAATAATTATACATTTGCGATTGGGTCTATTGAGGAAACCATTTATAAGTTATTATACACTCATCCTCACATTTAAAAAAAGAAATAATAAGAGTAGATGAGATGCCTTTACCCTACAAAATAAAATTTTAGGACATGAAAGTTAAATAAAAATGCTATATAAGTAAAGTATTTATCAGTGCTTGTTAAAGCTGATTGACTCCATTACGGATGGTTCTAGCTTTTTTTTGTTTACAAACTTAGAAAATGAGTTCAGAATCTTGGAAGTGTATATGGACAGTATGTGTCACGATATTGATAGAGAAGACACCTGTGGTGAAAATGTGGCAA
>JARNME010000205.1:0-56709 GCA_030179655.1 Scaptomyza flava
TAGTTGGAACTTGACATTTCCAAAGATCGAATTGCGTCCAGGGCAGATCCACCTAAGCACGAGCGCAAATGATGCAGCCTTTCAATGTCACATAAATCGGGATCGTTATTGATCACCGAATCAAACACTGAGAAGAAGCTGGCATATTCAGTATATCCTCCAGTTAATGTTGGCAGCTTAAGCTCGGGCAAGCGAATCCTATGCGAACGTTCAGCAACATAATTCACTGTCGTTTCATTAGGGAGCAATGTAGATGAGCGCTGTGTATGCGCTTTGCAAATCTCCACTTGCACTCGCTGCCGCGACTTCAACTTTAAAAACAGCTCATCGAATTGAATGCGCACATCACTTCCTATTTCGTCAAACTGCAGCTCTTCTAATGAATCGTGAGTAATGTTAAATGAAGCTTGAGTCTGATCGAGCAACTCAAGCCGCACATTGAGCTCAGCTGAGTTGAGGTTAGCTGTGGTATTTGCATCAAGGGTTGCCTCAAGCCTTTGCAAGCTCTCAAACATAGAAACCAGCTTGCGCTTAAGAAACTTAACGGGAGACTCGATTGTTGACATTTGATCAGAATTCATTTTTATTTTAAATGAAATTGTTCGATTTGATGAGCGGCGATTAAGGTATGTTTGCTTATGTTAACCACTCATATACTGCACGCGCACGCATATGCATGAAGGTAAAAGAACTGTACATTTTTTTTTTATACCCTTAACCCATAAAATGGGTAAATAAGGGTATAATGGTTTTGTGCAAAAGTATGTAACAGGCAGAAGGAAGCATCTCCGACCCTATAAAGTATATATATTCTTGATCAGCATCAACAGCCGAGACGATATAGCCATGTCCGTCTGTCCGTCTGTCTGTCCGTCTGTCCGTCTGACCGTCTGTCCGTCTGTCCGTCTGTATGAACGCGTGGATCTCAGAGACTACAAGAGCTAGAGACTTCTGATTTTGTATTTAAGTTCTCCTATACCATGAGCAGAACAAATTTGCTTCAAATTATCGATAACTATTCTGGTTTCCGATATACACATAATATCGATAACAATAAAATATCGAATTTGGAAAATCTAAAAATGAGGGTTGAAGTAATGGATAATGATAGAACTTTTCTGAAAATTTCGTCCAAATCGGTTGAGAAACACCGGAGATATTGAACTTAATCGATGGAAGCTAAGCCAGTATACCAAAGTCTTATATAAATTAAATATATTTATTGCAACTGGGTTCAGGGTATCTTCTAGTCGAGCTCTCCCGACTAGAGCCTTCTTACTTGTTTCTTTTTCACGATTTGGCACCGAAAGTTCACCAATGCAGCTGCGCAAAAGCTCAAACAGCTAACGGCGATAAGCACAAAAAGAGCAAGGGTAATTAACCGTATCGGTGATATTGAGCGCGCACAAGAAACGAATGAGCCCAAAGAGAACGCACAATTCTAATTTTCACACCGTGCGTGTGCAAATTATAATATAGTTTTATATGTTTATGCACCTTTATTGCTCAATCACAGCACCATAGGTCACTTTAATAAGCAACAACGCGAATACCAGTTTTATAAATCTCGCCGGGGCCTCCAAATGTTGAGTTACCAAGCTTTTTTGGAAACTATAATTGTTCAAATAAGCAACAACAAAGAGTTCACTTTATTGACAATAGCACATATGTATGCAGATACGTAACTATGTTAATATGAATAATTGGCTGTGGCTTGACCAAGTGTCAGCTTCGCCCAAATGCGTATGTGAGAATAGATAAACAGCGACTAAAACTCGATAGCCGAAAGTAAGAAGCATGCGCAGCCGTACGCGAACATACAATCACACAGTGCAAGCTGCGCTGCCGACAAACGTTCGACTATTTACATTATAATAAGAGATGCGCATGCTAATTAACAGTGATGGCGCGTGTAGTGGTACAGCATTGAAAATATTTATGAAGATCTGACGGCTGCTATACATAATTCACTACTACGACACTTTATATAATTCGATTTTTATACCCTTAACCCATAAAATGGGTAAATAAAGGTATAATGGTTTTGTGCAAAAGTATGTAACAGGCAAAAGGAAGCATCTCCGACCCCATAAAGTAGATATATTCTTGATCAGCATCAACAGCCGAGACGATATAGCCATGTCCGTCTGTCGGTCTGTCTGTATGAACGCGTGGATCTCAGAGACTACAAGAGCTACAGACTACATATTTCGTATATAAGTTCTCCTGTACAATGAGCAGAACAAGTTTGCTTCAAATTATCGATAACTATTCTGGATTCCGATATACAAATGGAATCGATTACGAAAAAATATCGCATTTGGAAAATGTAAAAATGGGGGTTGAAGTAATGGGTAACGATAGACATTTTCTGAAAATTTCGTCCAAATCGGCTAAAAAATACCGGAGATATCGAATTATAATTCAATTATAAATTTAATTTATTTATTGCAACTGGGTTCAGGGTATCTTCTAGTCGGGCTCTCCCGACTAGAGCCTTCTTACTTGTTTTTATTTATTTATTTTTATACCCTTAACCCATAAAATGGGTAAATAAGGGTATAATGGTTTTGTGCAAAAGTATGTGACAGGCAGAAGGAAGCATCTCCGACCCTATAAAGTATATATATTCTTGATCAGCATCAACAGCCGAGACGATATGGCCATGTCCGTCTGTCCGTCTGTCTGTCCGTCTGTCCGTCTGTATGAACGCGTAGATCTCAGAGACTACAAGAGCTAGAGACTTCTGATTTTGTATTTAAGTTCTCCTATACCATGAGCAGAACAAGTTTGCTTCAAATTATCGATAACTATTCTGGTTTCCGATATACACATAATATCGATTACAATAAAATATCGCTGCAGAAAATTGTTATGATTAAATACAGGTCCACCCTAAAGTGCAAATAGTAAAGCTACAAACAAAACTTACTTCACAGCTTCACAAACAAAAACGGCGCGAGCGCGACCACCGAAAGCAACAAGCAACGGAGAAGAGTTTGACCGCGACCAACACCAACACAAAAGAGCGCGTTAGAGTAAACGATCAAGAAACGGTTTAATGCACTGGGAGCGAAGCGCTTGAAAAAAAGAGAGAGAGAGAGAGTGAGCGTAAAAACACAAAAACAAAACAAAAGCAGGCGGCAGCAAGTTGAGCAAATTTTTCAGTATGCTGGACTGCAGTTTGTTGTTGTGTTTGGAATCACTTTAAAACAAATGCAAATTAAATTGTTAATTTACTGTCCACTTTGGGTTTAGGCAAACCGGCAAAACACAAAGTCACAAAACTATTAGTTTACACAAAGACGCGAAATTAATAGCAGAAATAAAACGCACAATAGTAAAAAAGCGAAGCGCATAAAAAAAAACACGTCCGTTGCGATGCAAAGCGAAGTACTATATGTCTGTCTCTATATTTTATCAGCTTTTAGGTATTGAGATTAAATTTTGCTCAGAATCTATTCGCTAACTTAAACACATGAGTGTTACAACTTTCACACTTAAGGAGCATCAGGTCTTTTCGTTTCAAAGTGTTTACTATTTGACGCTTTTAAGAACAATTTGCTTGCCTGAGCTAGGTAGGTTATACAGTTAAAACAATTAGTGGAAAGACGGAACTGTCTTATAGAATTTCTTCAACATTATTAGTTGGTTCTTTCCGTTTCGCATTTTATCACGCACTTTGAGATTATTATGTACTTAATGGAATGTGCTCTATGTTCCTGATTGTTTGCTGATTATTGTTGTTAAGTATTATTTGTTTATTTATTTCTTTGCATCTCATATAGTATTTTTCCCTTATGTTTCTTTTTTATTGCGCTCCACTTTTAAACTTACTTTATAATTTTCGATGTTTCCTACAATTTATATTCAATCGCCCTTTATTTGACAAAAACTGGGCTGTTAAAAACGGAAGCCAATTAATCTATCAAACTGATGGAAGGGAATAGTTGTAATTATTTTTCATTTAAAAATAAAAATAGGCTGTTATACGGGTACACAAAATATTTACTTATATTAAACTTCGCTGCGCGGATAGTTTACATAAATTTTAGCAATAGAAGATGGATACAAAATAAATAAATTAGAAAATATTTCACAAAATATAAAAGCAAAGTATTTAATATGCTATTTTCCATGCCACCATTGAGGTAGAGAATCAGGCGCGTAATTATACCCTTAACCCATAAAATGGGTAAATAAGGGTATAATGGTTTTGTGCAAAAGTATGTAACAGGCAGAAGGAAGCATCTCCGACCCTATAAAGTATATATATTCTTGATCAGCATCAACAGCCGAGACGATATGGCCATGTCCGTCTGTCCGTCCGTCTGTCCGTCTGACCGTCTGTCCGTCTGTCCGTCTGTATGAACGCGTGGATCTCAGAGACTACAAGAGCTAGAGACTTCTGATTTTGTATTTAAGTTCTCCTATACCATGAGCAGAACAAGTTTGCTTCAAATTATCGATAACTATTCTGGTTTCCGATATACACATAATATCGATAACAATAAAATATCGAATTTGGAAAATCTAAAAATGAGGGTTGAAGTAATGGATAATGATAGAACTTTTCTGAAAATTTCGTCCAAATCGGTTGAGAAACACCGGAGATATTGAACTTAATCGATGGAAGCTAAGGCAGTATACCAAAGTCTTATATAAATTAAATATATTTATTGCAACTGGGTTCAGGGTATCTTCTAGTCGGGCTCTCCCGACTAGAGCCTTCTTACTTGTTTTTTTGTTCATTTAGTTGGGAGTACCATAGACGAAGAAAACCCATAGACCGGACAAATCTCTCTTCAGTTTTTTTATTCAGAAATATATGCGGCGGACATTGGGTGTCCTTTTGAAATTGTGTTTGCTTTCCTTGCCGTGCCTTGCGCATTTTGTTTGCTTTCTTTGGCTCTGCTTTGGTCATTGTATTTGATTTTCTTATATCGCTTTTGGTTATTCGATTTGTCTTGATCGGCCGTTCTGCTTAAGTTCTTGCACTGTTTGTCATTTTCTTATGATGCTCCTGTTTGCCTGTGACTTCATGCTTACAAGCGTGCGTATTCTTCATATGTTCTTACCAACATTCACATATATGCGCGTTGGCATATGTTTGCAGTTTGCTGGATCTGGGCTTTGTAGTGATATTTGTTATTTTGTTTCGTCTAGCACCCATACGATTGTGTGTTTGTCCCTGTACATCGACATGGCATATTTAAATGTATGCGTAGCCTTTGCTTTGACATTCATTGCCTTTATTGTTTCATTCATCTGTGCGCGGCCGTTTTCTAATGTCGCATTTACATTTTGGCTGTGCTGAGCGTTTTTTTATGCACTCCTGTTCGTTGGACTTGGGCCGGCAGTTTTCTTACATATGTATGTATGTCGCTTTTACTGGTTGCATTTGACTGTGCCAAGTGTTTTCTAATATTGCTGCTGTTCGAAGGATTTGGCGGTGCCGGGCGCAGCCGATTTCTTATTTCGCATTTGCTTGTTATATTTGGCTGTGCGCGGCCATGTTTTTCAGACACTCCTGCTCGTTGGATAAGGCCGGCACGACCATTTTATTATGTCGCTTTTGCTTTTTATATTCAGCTGTGCCGAGCGTTTTTTAAAGTCGATTCTGCTTTAGTAAAACACCCAAAGCCAATTTTTATACTCGATACCGAAGGTAAAGAGTATATTGGTTTTGTGCAATGTCCGTCATGGTGTCTGTCCGTCTGTCCGTCCGTATGTGTGCAAGTTTTTTCCACACCCTTCAAGCTAGGGACTTGAAACTTTCCAATTCTCTTTATCTATGGGATAGTATATTAAAGTGTCAAGATTGGGGTTCTACGATAACTGGGGGGCTGGCAAATCGATAAATTCGAAAACTCAAAAACGATATATCCGCATATTTCACACACCCTTACAGCTAGAACTACCAAATTTGGTAAGAAGATAGCTACTAGCATTCCCCAAAAAACTGCATCAAAGTTCTGGAGCCACGCCCAGCCATCCCGCCCCCAGCCCCCCCGCATTTAGAAATCAGAAAAGCCTATATCTCCCACAGTTTTTTAGCTAGAGTCACCAAACTTGGTGCCAAGATAGATGATGATGACCCCCCAAAAACTGCATCAAAAGTTTGGATGCCACGCCCACCAATACCGCCCTAGCCACCCCCATCTGCCCCAACGCTTCGTCAAAAACGGGAATGCGTGTATATTCCAGAGTAGTGGAGCTAGAGTCCACCAAATTTGGTATGGAAGGTAGCATTTGACATTCCACAAGGATCTGCAGCAAAAATTTGGATGCCACGCCCAACCATACCGCCCCCAGCCCCCCTTTCCTCACCTTATACAAACTTTGAGCTAGAGTCACCAAATTTGGTATGAAGGTAGCATTTGACATTCCACAAGGATCTGCAGCAAAAATTTGGATGCCACGCCCAACCATACCGCCCCCAGCCCCCCTTTCCCCACTTTATACAAACTTCGAGCTAGAGTCACCAAATTTGGTATGAAGAGAGCAATTGACACCCCACATGGATCGGAAGCAAAAACTTGAATGCCACGCCCACCCATACCGCCCCAAGCCCCATAGCCCTCCTTTCACCACCTTTTACATGCTTCGAACTAGAGTCACCAAATTTGGTATGAAGGTAGCATTTATCATTCCACAAGGATCTGCAGCAAAAATTTGGCTGCCACGCCCAACCATACCGCCCCCAGCCCCATAGACCCCATTTCCCCACCTTATACAAACTTTGAGCTAGAGTCAACAAATTTTGTATCAAGGTAGCATTTGACATTCCACAAGGATCTGCAGCAAAAATTTGGATGCCACGCCCAACCATACCGCCCCCAGCCCCCCTTTCCCCACTTTATACAAACTTTGAGCTAGAGTCACCAAATTTGGTATGAAGGTAGCATTTGACATTCCACAAGGATCTGCAGCAAAAATTTGGATGCCACGCCCAACCATACCGCCCCCAGCCCCCCTTTCCCCACTTTTACAAACTTTGAGCTAGAGTCACCAAATTTGTTATGAAGATAGCAATTGACATTCCACAAAGATCTGCATCAAAAATTTGGATGAAATTCCTCCCATACCGCCCCCAGCCCCCCTTTCCCCACTTTATACAAACTTCGAGCTAGAGTCACCAAATTTGGTATGAAGACAGCAAATGACATCCCACATGGATGGGCATCAAAATTTTTAATACTGGTGTCGAGTATACCGCAGTCGGTTGCGTCTGACTGCAACGTTTCCACTTGTTTTTACTATGACAAGACTGGTACATAGGTTTTGTGGAAATGTTTGTAACTGTCAGAAGGAAGTAGTTTCGATCCCATAAAGCATATTTAGTCGTGATCAGCATCAACAGACGAATAGATTTAGCTATGTCTGAATGCTTTACATCTTGTTCTTAGGGCATCTCATAGTCAAGCTTTCTCTAATTTTCATGTGACATCGGCTAATAGGCTCGTCGATGTCGAATGTGACAAATATAACAAGTAAGAAGGCTCTAGTCGGGAGAGCCCGACTAGAAGATACCCTGAACCCAGTTGCAATAAATATATTTAATTTATATAAGACTTTGTTGGTATACTGGCTTAGCTTCCATCGATTAAGTTCAATATCTCCGGTGTTTCTCAACCGATTCGGACGAAATTTTCAGAAAAGTTCTATCATTATCCATTACTTTAACCCTCATTTTTAGATTTTCCAAATTCGATATTTTATTGTTATCGATATTATGTGTATATCGGAAACCAGAATAGTTATCGATAATTTGAAGCAAACTTGTTCTGCTCATGGTATAGGAGAACTTAAATACAAAATCTGAAGTCTCTAGCTCTTGTAGTCTCTGAGATCCACGCGTTCATACAGACGGACAGACGGACGGACAGACGGACATGGCCATATCGTCTCGGCTGTTGATGCTGATCAAGAATATATATACTTTATAGGGTCGGAGATGCTTCCTTCTGCCTGTTACATACTTTTGCACAAAACCATTATACCCTTATTTACCCATTTTATGGGTTAAGGGTATAAAAAGCTAATGCGTAAGCAATATTAAATTGCATTAGATGCATCATTCGGTGATTTTTAGTCGAAGTGTTTAAATCTGTGTCCAATATGAGAAAGTGCGTTGCAATGGGTTGCGTTAGCGTAGAAAATGTTAAATACTTTCGTTTTCCGGAGTGGGAAGTTCATTTCTGGTGTGCAAATTTGCAAATTTCACACAGTGCAATTACGTCTTATAAACTAATGTAAAAACCTTGTATCGATTACGAATTTCATACCATCGACTATGTTAAAGTTCTGTTCAGTGCTCTGTAATGTTTACTTCTAACATTCCCAGTTGGTCGGTTTTGAACCAACTGGGAATGCATCCAACCAACGGGGAAAATTTGAATAAGATTCCCATTGTAAAAATGGGAATCTAATACAAAAAGATGCGGCATCTTCGAGTTCCACCTACATACTTGCATCATGCTGTAGTGGAATTGGGGTATAACACATTTATGGTATATGTGCTTGGCTTTTTGATTCGTCGTGTTCCGGGGCTAATGAGTTAAAAATAGGATTTGCAACAATTGTTAATTGCCACTTATGTATAAGCTAGTGTTGTTTTTGTCGTAGGAAGTAAATTTCAAGTAATTTCTTATAGGGCATGATAATGAAATTAAACATTATCTATGTATCTAAAAGAGTTTGTCCTGATGATAATGGAAGAGCCACAGCCTAAACAAAAAGAGCTAGAAGGCTGAAATTTTCACACAATTTTCCATGCAGGTAGTAAGTGAGCACTAAAAAGGGAATTTTTATTTGGACAACACCTTCAAGTACCTCCCATACGATTTGGAGCACTTTTTACCCATTTTAAAAAACAAATTACAATTACAACAAGTACCCATTCCACTACTGTCGCCTGATTGTCGCACAAGCTGAGGGTTTGATCGCGAGCGAGAATACAAAAACAAAACAAATGCGCAGTGACGCGTTCGCTTTGCACAAGCAAAGTCATAAAAAAAGGTTCTTACACTTGCAAAAAAGAAACGAATTTCCGCTTCTTAATGAATAAGTGCATACACAATTAAGTGAACAATGCGCTTGAAAATAATTTTCAAAATTTTTTGGTCATGTATCACTTCGCACAGTGCACATTCTTTTTTTTTCAAATTTGTGGGCCTTTGACAATTGATATACGACCCAAGTAGCGTTTGTTGTTGTTGTCAGTTTTGTTGTTGGGCCCGCACTGCTACTTTTTGTTGGTGTCATTGATTTTAAAAAACAACAACAATATAACAAAACTTAGTGCGTCCAGAAAAATTGAAATCTCGCTCCGATCATGCTCCTTTGTTGTTGCTCATTTACGTTCACTCTCTATCTTATGTGCGCGCTCTGCATGTCAATCATAAAGTTTAATAACCCTACCTCCTCCGCACACACTAAATTAAAGCTAAAGGAAATATGCAATTCACTTAACTGCAGTCTCTTAGATATGTTTTGCATTGATTCAGTGCGTGTGAAGAAGGTAGCGACACTACGCTCTTTGTTTGAGTTGCAGAGCGCGCGCATACATAAGAGAGTTAGCCGAAATAGCTATAATTGGTGATGGAGCCTGCCTTTTTATAACTCTACTAAACAATATGAGTGTATAAGAAGCAGTAGCAATTTTTGCTGTAAATGACACGATATTATAGCTCGAGATTTTCATTTAAAAGTTATCGCTTTAATGTCACTATTGACAAAAGGTTCTTTGTTTGGAAGCGTGCAATGTTTCATGTACTCTGTGGAATGGCAAAAGCGGGGCTTACCACATATACATATTCTACTTTGGCTAGAAAATAAAATAAGATCAAATAAAATCGATAAAATTATCTGCGCCGAAATACCAAACGCAGATGAGGATCCTTTGTTATTTAACATTGTTAAGTCAAATATGATTCATGGTCTTGCGGTGCATTTAATGGAAAATGTACCAAAAGGTTTCCTCGACAATAACTTAAAGAAACTGTGACTAGAAAAGATAGTTACCCTCTATATCGTAGAAGAGCGATAAAAGATAGTGGCAATGCAATTAATAAAAATGGTAAATGCATACATAATCGTTGGGTTGTGCCTTACAACTGTGTACTGTTAAAAAAATTTGAAGCCCACATAAATAAATAAAATAAAATGTTGAGTATTGTAGTTCTGTAAAGTCTATTAAAAACATTTGTAAATATGTTAACACGGGCAGCGATCAAGCATCATTTACTCTTGAAGAATTAATATGCACGAAAGTGGCCATTATATAAGTAGCTAAGAAGCGGTATGGAGAATCCTTGCATTTCTCATACATGAACGTTTTCCGGCTATTACACACTAAGCTGTTCATTTAAAAAATGGTCAACAAATTAATTTTAATCCCAATAATCCGCAACAATTACTTGACAGATTAAGCACTACACCCAAAACCACTTTGCTAGCCTTCTTTGAGCTATGCACACGTGATGAGTTTGCAAGAACGCTTCTATATTGTGAAGTTCCATCGTATTTTACATGGAACAATAAAGAATATCAAAGAAGAAAACGAGGGCATGATGTGCTAAATTTTCCTGGAGTTAAGTAAAAGAGATTTAGTTTTGGGAAGAGTTTACACTATTCATCCCAATAATACAGAATGTTTTTATTTAAGACTTTTATTACATTTTGTAAGGGGCCCAACTTCATTTTTAAATTTAAAAACCGTTAGTGGTATAGCATACGCATCATTTCAATTGGCGTGTACAGCTTTAGGATTACTAGAAGATGATAAGCACTGGGATTCAACTATAGCCGAAGCTGTCATATGTCAAAATCCTACAAAACTGAGAAAACTTTTTGCAATAATGTTAGTATTTTGTCAAATTGCAGATGCTCTTAAGCCTTGGAATACTTATAAAGAGAGTTTCTCAGAAGATTTTTTAAGAGCCTTTCATTTTTCACAACACAGAAATATTGATGAAAGTATTGTGAATAATGTATTAAATAAATGTCTTATTTACATTGAAGATATTGTACTGTCTATTGGTGGTCAAAACTTGACTTACTGTGGACTTCCACAACCAATTAGATCCGAGGAAATTGTTCCAAATATTGAATATCATAGAGAAACAAATTATGAAAATTGCGATAATTTTGTTGTTAATAATGAGCTACTCCTTAGTGCTGAGGAATAACAAGTATACGAAAAGATACTACATTGCGTTGAAGCAGAAAAGGGAGAAATCTATTTTTTAGATGCACCTGGTGGAACAGGTAAAACGTATCTTTTAAATTTATTACTGGCAAAGGTACGGCAAAGCAAAAAAACTGCATTGGCCGTTGATTCTTCAGATATCGCAGCCACTTTACTTAATAGTGGTCGCACAGCGCATTCTACACTTAAGATTCCATCTAATTTGATTCATTTAGAAACACCACATTGCTCAATTTCAAAGCAATCTAATATTGCTGCTGTGCTCAAAGATTGCAAGCTTATTGTTTGGGATGAGTGTACTATGGCCCATAAAGGTGCTTTTGAAGTTGTAGATCGATCTTTGAAAGACATTCGAGATAGTTAATTCTTAATGGGTGGCATAACTGTTCTCTTAGCTGGTGATTTTCGACAAACTCTTCCAGTGATCCCCAGAGACACAAGAGCAGATAAAATAAATGCGTGCTTAAAAACTTCAATTTTGTGGCCCAAAATACAGAAAATTGCATTAACGCAAAATATGCGAGTGCACTTCAAAGGTGATAGCATAGCTGGTGAATTTGCAGAAATCCTTCTTAAAAATGGAAATGGATTATTTCCAACCCATGATGGCAAAATAATTTTACCATCAACTTTGTGTCATGTTGTGAAAAGTATTGAAGAACTACCTCTTAAAATATTTACGGATATTACAAATATCTCTAAAAAATCACTCGAATGGTTTTCAGAACGTGCTGTTTGGACTGCGAGAAATGACAATGCATTGGAAATAAACGAGTTTTTATTAAAATCATTTCAAAGTGAAGAAATGACATATAACTCTATTGATTCTGTGACTGAAATCGAAGATGCAGTTCATTACCCCGTCGAGTTTCTTAATTCATTAAATCCGGCTGGCTTGCCTCAACATAAATTAACTTTAAAGATTGGTTCACCTGTAATGTTGATTCGCAATTTGAAACCGCCAAAACAGTGCAATGGTACAAGATTGTAAGTTAAAGTCCTTCATAAGAATGTTGTCGAAGCAATTATCTCTACTGGCAATGGTATAGGGGAAAAGGTTTTTATACCGAGAATTCCATGAACACCTTCTGATTCTGAATTGCCAATTCAATTTCAAAGACTGCAATTTCCTTTAAAAGTTTGCTTTGCCTTAACAATCAATAAATCAAAGGGACAAACTCTTAAATAAGGCGGACTAGACTTAAGACACTATTGTTTTTCTCATGGCCAATTTTATGTAGCCTGCTCAAGAGTCAGTTCACCAAAAAGTTTATTTGTATTAGCACCGCGCAGCGAATTAAGCGGACTACTTACTAGTCCAACATATTTTGATGAGTCTCGAAATTCTTTTCGACATGTTCGTAGATGTTGTTCAACGGCGCCACCTGGCACACTTTATTCATTTCCAACCAACGCCAATCGGCGTGATGATTGGACATCGTTGTGCAGCATTGCAAAATCTCATTTCTGCATTTGTGCATAGCATTTTAATGCATCCGATGTTGGTGTGAGAAGAATAAAAAAATGGCTGTAACCAAACACTTTCTTGCCTTTTCTGAGGTAGAAGTAGAACAACCATTAGAGGAGGTCAGCGTGGTCAGCGAAACAGATTTCAACTGTGAAATCTGCCTAAAGTTTGCACATCTTTCGGATTTTCACCGAAAATCTTTCACCGAAAATCTTTTCGACAATTTGTTCAGAAAAATTCTGGCCGCAGTAGCTTGTTGTAAAGGAGTATGTGAATAGGCGAAGTAATAATATTAAGGGCATTAGGATTAGTAGTGCACAGCCTGTTAGCCACCCAGTTGCCTCCACCTCGGTGGCAAAAAACTAACAAAACAACTTAGTTTGGCCTATCAAAACGTTAGAGGCCTTAAAACTTAACTTTCTAAATTATATGTTAACAGCTTATCATCTGATTCACATATAGTAGCACTCACGGAAACCTGGCTAAAACCCGATATTTCTGATTATTCCGTTTTTCCTTCAAAATATAGCTTGTACAGATGCGATCGCACCTCCTGCAAGGGAGGTGGTGTTCTCATTGCTGTTGACTCTTGTTTTTCCTCTGAATAGATTCATTCTCATGATCTTCCGGACATAGAGTTTTTATGTGTTAAAATATTACTTAACGGCCTTTTACTTTATGTTACTTGTTCTTACATTCCTCCTCATTGTGATACTAAAATTTACTCATCCCATCTTACTGCCATGCAACTTGTTTCGTCATTGTTGACAGATATGGATAATCTGATAGTGGTTGGTGATTTTAATCTGCCACATGTTGTATGGTCTGTGAATGACACATCTTCGGCGATATTACCAGTCACTTCTGATGATTTTATTGATGGCCTACTGGAGTTATGCCTATCGCAAGTTAACAGGGTGCATAACTGTAGTGGTAGAATGTTGGACTTGATATTTGTTTCGGACTCAGATTGCAGCAATGCTTGTAGAATACCCCCTCTAGTGCTTCTGGAAGACACCTACCATCCAACATTAGAACTATTCATCGAAATTTTTAACCCTAGTGCAGTATCTTATAATACTTTAAAAACCCGTTGCTTTCGTAAAACTAACTTTACTAAATTAAATTATCTTCTTCAACATACTAATTGGTCTCGTCTTTTTTCTTGTAGTGATACAGAAAGTGCCATTGCCATATGTTATGGGACTTTGATCGCTTTTGGATATTTGCGTTCCCCTCACTTATTTTTCAAGTGTTTATAAGCCACCTTGGTTTACGAGGGAACTATCGAAATTGAAAAACGCGAAGACAAAATCTTATAAAAAATTTAAAAATCGGGAACCACTTTAGATTTATCTTCTTATATAATAGCAAAATCTGGTTTTCTTTCTTTTAACACATCTTGTTACAATAATTATCTTCATCGTTGTAGACTAAACTTTTCACGTGACCCTAAACATTTTTATAAATTAGTTAACTCTAAACGTAAGTCTTCTTGCTTGCCGTCCTCAGTATACCTTGATAAAACAAAAGCAAGTTCTGATCAGGCGGTAGCCGATCTATTTGCTGAGTATTTTCAATCAGTATATTCAACGAATTAGCATATAACTAGCAATTCCTATCCTTTTCAAGTTCAATCGTCAAATTGCATATTTATAACTGAGTGTACGCTTCTAAGTGACCTTAACTCTATCAAACCAGGCTATCTGCCTGGTCCTGATGGAGTGCCAGGTTGTATTCTTAGATACTGTGCGGATTCACTTTGTAAACCATTACATAAATTATTTAACTTGTCGGTTGACACAACAGTGTTTCCTGCTATATGGAAGGAATCTTTTATCATTCCACTCCATAAATATTCTTCTAAGTCTAACGTTAAAAATTATAGGGGCATATCCAAGTTGTCCGCCATTACTAAAGTCTTTGAAAAAATTATATGTTCTCAATTGCAACACACAATTATATCGCCTAATCAACACGGTTTTGTTAGGCGTAGATCAACTACAACTAACCTTCTTGAATTCACTTCGCTTCATATCAAAGGGTTCCAGGAAAAAATGCAAACTGACGTTGTTTACACCGATTTTAGTAAGGCATTTGATTCTGTTAGTCATTCTCTGTTGCTTCAAAAATTAAATATTATTGGATTTCCATCAAAACTCGTATTGTGGCTTTCGGAGTACTTGTGTGGTCGAACACAAAAAGTAGTTTTTAAATCGTCGGTATCTAAACCTATTTTTGTTACGTCTGGTGTTCCCCAGGGTAGTCAGCTTGGACCTTTGCTATTTAATTTGTTTATTAACGATCTTCCAGCTGTTATTACTAACTCCTATGTATATATGTTTGCTGATGATGTGAAGCTATGTTTCACATATAATGACGCTTCCGTGTGTAATTTACTACAGTCGGATTTGGGTGCATTGTCGGCCTGGTGTCGTTTTAACTTACTCAATTTAAATTGTTCAAAATGTAAAGTCATGTCTTTTTGTAGAAGTACCCCTCATACTGCTCACTACTTGCTTGATGCTTCACCACTTGACCGCGTGTTTGAAATTAAAGATTTAGGCATTATTCTTGATCCTAAATTAAAGTTTGACGCTCATATTTTGTCCATGGTCAATAAGGCCATTAATGTCCTTGGCTTCATCAAGCGGTGGTCGAAAGAGTTTAATGATCCCTACACCACTAAAACGCTTTATACATCCCTAGTTCGTCCCATTCTGGAGTATGGATCTTGTGTGTGGTCTCCAAAATACTCGATTCACCAGGATAGAATTGAATCTGTGCAGAAGAAATTTCTTCTATTTGCCCTTAGAAGTTTTAACTGGGTTCCTGGAGTTGACTTACCCCCGTATTCAAGTAGACTCCTTTTGATAAATCTCCCTGTTAAACCGTAGAACTATGCATGGAGTATTATTTATTACTAACCTACTTAATGGTGAAATCGACTCATCAGTTCTTTTGAGTCGAATTAAATTTAATGTCCCAATTAGATCTTCACGTAA
Organism: Scaptomyza flava; assembly: GCA_030179655.1. Lineage (NCBI taxonomy): Eukaryota > Metazoa > Arthropoda > Insecta > Diptera > Drosophilidae > Scaptomyza > Scaptomyza flava. The sequence goes on from JARNME010000205.1 coordinate 15,686, forward strand.
CTTTTTACCCCTTAGCCTTGATCGTTGCTTCAGCAACTATTTAATTCATGAACCATTTCGTGTTATATGTTCTGACTAAAACAAACTTTATTCTCTTGTCTCCTTGGAGGCCTCAACTCCAGTACTAAAAAGATCGATCCTTTTTGCTTTATCTAATCGTAGCCACTAATTACTAATCTAACGCTGGTCTGATTGGGTTTTTCTAGGTTTTTCCCAATCCTCGCAACAAATGTTGGACTACTCAATTTTTTATTGAATTTCCCAGAGCTTTAACGTTAACTTTTAAATATATTTTCAGATTTATATATAATTCTATATTTTACTTAATTTAATTATTTTAACTATTTTTTAATTTAAATTAATTTTGATTTTTTTTTAATGTCAGCTGCTCTTAGCTGACAATAAATAAATAAATAAAAAATAATATAAAAAAAAACAGTGGAAACAAGTAAGAAGGCTGTAGTCGGGAGAGCCCGACTAGAAGATACCCTGAACCCAGTTGCAATATATAAATTTAATTTATAATTGACTTTGGTATACTGACTTAGCTTCAATCGATTAAATTGGATATCTCCGGTGTTTCTTAACGGATTTGGACGAAATTTTCAGAAAAGTATCGGAAACTAGAATAGTTATCGATAATTTGAAGCAAACTTGTTCTGCTCATGGTATAGGAGAACTTATATTCAAAATCTGAAGTCTCTTGCTCTTGTAGTCTCTGAGATCCACGCGTTCATACAGACAGACATACAGACAGACGGGCGGACAGACGGACATGGCTATATCGCGTCCGCTGTTGATGCTGATCAAGAATATATATACTTTATGGGGTCGGAGATGCTTCCTTCTGCCTGTTACATACTTTTGCACATAACCATTATACCCTTATTTTAGGGATACCATCCGTCCTGGAATTCCGGGACATATCCCGCTTTTGCAGGTAATGTCCCAGTGTCCCGACCCGACACGAAGTTGTCCCGGTTTTTTATTGTTTCGATAAAAAAAAAATAAGCATTTTGACATAAAGCGATAAAAATCAACTCAGAACAAGTTCGAAATTTTGAGCCAATTGGTGATCTGATTTACAAGTGAACTTTCCCGCCATTTTGTCAGCAGTGAAAAGGTGAAAAAAACTTCTAAAAATTTGTCCAATTGCTTAAAAGTCACTAGACGAGCACCGGATTTTTAAATTGCTGCAACTAGACGACGCGAAATTTTTGTATGAAGAAAGTGTAGCGAAGTGTGTAGAATATTTGATAAGTTATGTTACATAATTAATTGGAATTTGTTATGAATAAATATGTGAATATTATATTTTTATATTCATAACCCATAAAATGGGTAAATAAGGGTATAATGGTCGATATAATGGTCGACCGTCCCGGAATGGGCAATGGGCAAATACAATGAGTTGTTATTAGTTCATAAAGAAAAATTTCGCTCAGATGAGGTGGAATTGAGCATGTGGAAAGCTTGAGCAGACAGAGACCCTCGTTGTGTTAGTGTGGAGAACAGGGCTCAGCTGTTTGCTAGCATTATAACAAATAAGTCAAGAGTCAAGTATTCCGAAGCTCAAAAAAAACTTGCTACAAAACATAAATTATGTTTCAAGCAAGGCGTATGATTTTATGCGCAATGTCTTGCAACTAAGTTTGCCTTCTCCACGAACACTGCACAGATGGAGCCCAATTAAAAGACTGGACACTGGCTTAGACTCCACCACAGTGTCTAATTTAAAAAGAGAGGTACTTAAAATTTCTATTCGAAATAGAAAGTGTGTTCTGATGATGGATGAGATTACCGGCAGGAGAGACTTGGAGTATAACTCAAACGCAGACCAAATAGATGGGTTTTGTGATCTTGGCAAAAACCAAAGAAACAAATTTGTGGCCAGCAAATTGCTCTTTATAATGGTGCGTGGCAGTTTTGAGCCGTAGAAATACGTGGTCAGCTTCTACTTTTCACAATCCGCTATTCATGCCTCATAACTGAAAACATATGTTTTGGAAATCTTAAAGTGTCTGAAAGAATGTGGCCTCAAAGTAAGAGCAATTGTCTTGGACCAAGGCACCAATAATGTATCCTGTTACATACTGATACGCGATGCAACGGATACAAATGTAAATTACGATGGCGACAAGACATACCTGCTATATGACTAAGTGCATCTTTTCAAAAGCATCCGAAACACATTGTATGCCACCAACCTTAACACCCCATATGGAGTAGCAAGCTGGGGAGTTCTTAGAGAATTTTACGAAGTCAATAAGGTTACCACTGTTCGTTAATCAAGCCTTTGCTTCGATCGGACTTGTTCTTTTTATTCGCATTGTTTCGCAGCTGTGTCGAGTGCAAAGCTGAAGTGACGCCGAGTTGTCTTCGCTGCTTTGAAGCGGTGCAATGCGCTTCTCTTTGTCGGAGAGTGTTTCACTTGTCCTGAGTTGAACTGTCTACTGATATTATTAAAACATTAACAATGTCGCCCAATCTCTTGTGGCACTGTGATTATTGCCCAATGTTTAATGATTCGCATGTTAAAATAGACGAGCTGTGTGCGAAAATCAATAATCTTGAAAAGCTCTACAAAGATTTAAATAATAAACTCAATAAGTCAAATAGTGCTGGTTCAGCAACAGACTCTCTGTTAGCTACAGTTCAACAAGACGTAACTGCAATCAGGGTTATTGAACCTACTCAATTGGTTGTCAGTGAGAGTGATGCACTCTCTCAATTCAATCAAGGTGACGATTTTGTCACTGTTCGGAGCCGACGAAAGAGACGTGCTAAAAACAACAATAATCGCGTTGTTGGCATCGCTCCCGCGTTTGATGCGCTGGAGGTGAAGCAGAGCTTGACATATTTACACATTGGTAAATTTTCAGCTAGAACGCAACCAGAGGCGGTGTTGAAGTTTGTCTCCGAAAAGTTGAAAATGCAATCTGATACGCTTAAATGTTTTAAGCTTGTCAAGAGGGATGCTGACCCAGATTTATTGCACTTTGTCAACTTTAATCTTGGAGTTCCGGAACAGCATCTATCAAATGTTTATAACAATTCCTTTTGGCCTCTTGGTCTTAGAGTCGCCAGATTTGAAAATAAGCCACGGCCTGATAAAGACAATACACCAGTTAATTTGGTAAACTTGGACCACCAACGGACATCCACACCAATTCCTCAACATCATACTTTGGTTTCATCAAAAAACCCCTAAGTTTGCGCTACTGGTTGTTTTGAGGTTGCTGCTCACGCACTCACATCTGCATGTGCTAAACAACAACAAATACCAGCTGCGCGATTTGCGCGAGAGCATAATCCCGCTCGTGCGCTCTTGACTTCGGACAGTTATCAATCTTCGCTTCTACTGCACTCTCGATCGTCGCTTGGACAACAACAACAACAGGTGTTATCACTGCTTGCCCTTTGCGGCGTTCATAAAGCTTCAGATGCTGTGGACTTTTTTCATCGGCACCCGCTCTTCTTCGCTGCTCTATCATCTGTTAAGCTTTTGAGTGAGTTAACTTGCGCTTACAATCATAACTCTTCGCTCTCATCGATGCCTACTCTATGTGTGACTGCTGCGCTGGATTTGGCTGCTTTTGTTGCTATTAATAGAGCTGCATCTTATATTAAGCTAACTTATTTGTTTATTGCTAAGCCGGTTATGGATGAGAATTATTCTAACATTCTTCCTTTACTATCACCGCAAGTATTTATGCGCAATACGCATTATACTTCTCCCTTGCCTGCACCTGTTAACGCTCATTGGTGTAAGTATAATTGAAGTACTAGTTCTTTGCGAATATTGTTTTCAAAATGTTTCTGGCATGCGGACCAAATCGCATGATGTTCCTATGGCTACCTCTGATTCTGATTTTGACCTCATAGTATTGGTTGAGACTTGGCTCAATCCTAATTTCTTTGACGGTGAATATTTTGATACCCAGCTCTTCCATGTCTTCCGGAAAGACAGAGACACTGTAAGTACACAGTGCTCGAGGGGTGGTGGTGTTATTGTTGCTGTTCGGCAGTATTTTCGCTGTTGCACAGTAAATCTTACCAACAATGATCCAGTTTTAGACCAGCTTGCGATCAATATTAAGGGTCAATTTGATTCATTATTTATTTGTGCATCTTATGTTCCACTGAATAGCCCACTTGAATTGTATGAAGCACATGTTGCAAATGTGGCCTTAATTCATTTTGGATTAAAGGCTTCTCAAAGTCTCTGTCTTTTAGGAGATTTTATTCTTGGAAAGCTGGGTTGGGTTCCCTCATTGGATAACTCTACTATGGTTCCTTGTAATGTTCATTTACTGCACTAAATTTCTGTGCTAGATGACCCATTCAGTATGGGTTTGGTGCAGATTAATAGTGTGTTCAATAAATTGCACAAAATTCTTGATATATTTTTTGTCTCTATAGAAAATAAGTTTTCTATAAACCTATGTCCGGCTCCGCTTACTCCTTGTAAAATGCACCATGAACCTATTCTATTAACATTAGAAACATACAATTTTCGAGCTACTCCGCACTCTTTCAATAATATTAAATATATCTTTACGCAATCTAATATTTTAAGCATTAGGAATTCCATTATAAGCATTAATTGGGATAGAATTTTTTCGCAACTTGATCTTGAGGGCGCTTACGATATGTTTTTAAAATTATTAAAGCAGATAATGGCAAATAATTCCATTATTAACAAGAGGAAACGTTGCAGTCGGACGCAACCGACTGCGGCATACTCGATACCAGTATTAAAACCCGTAAAAAGAGGCCTGATTGCAAAGGGGTACGGATGCGGCAGGGGTGTACGCTGCCTTGAAAATCCTCCGATGCAGATGACGATGCCACCAGCTATATTCCTTCCAAATTTGGTGACTTTAGATCAAAGTTTGTAAAAGTTGAGAATGGGGGGCTGGGGGCAGTATGGGTGGGTGTGGCATCCAAATTTTTGATGCAGATCTTTGTGGAATGTCAATTGCTATCTTCATACCAAATTTGGTGATCGAAGTTTGTAAAAGGTGGGGAAAGGGAGGGCTGGTGGCGGTATTGGTGGGTGTGGCATCCGAATTTTTGATGCAGATCTTTGTGAAATGTCAATTGCTATTTTCAAACCAAATTTGGTGACTTTAGCTCGAAGTTTGTATAAGGTATGATACTGGGGCAGTATGGGTGGGTGTGGCATCCAAATTTTTGATGCAGATCTTTGTGGAATGTCAATTGCTATCTTCATACCAAATTTGGTGACTCTAGCTCGAAGTTTGTAAGAGGTGGGAATGGTGGCTGGGGGCGGTATTGGTGGGTGTGGCATCCAAATTGCTGATGCAGATCTTTGTGAAATGTCAATTGAAATCTTCATACCAAATTTGGTGACTCTAGCTCAAAGTTTGTAAAAGGTGCGGAAAGGGGGGCGAAATGTGTGGGGGTGACTCCAAAACTTTGATGCTGATTTTTGGGGGTGGTTGCCAGCTATCGCCCTACCAAATTTGGTGGCTCCAGCCTCACAACTCTGGAAGATACACGCATTCCCGTTTTTGACGAAGCGTTGGGGTGAATGGGGGCGGCTAGGGCAGTATCGGTAAGCGTGGCATCGAAACTTCTGTTGCAGTTTTTGGGGGGACATCATCACCTATCTTTGCACCAAATGTGGTGGCTCTAGCTAAAAAACTGTGGGAGATATAGCCATTTCTGATTTCAAATTACGGGGAGGGTTGGCGGCGGAATGGGTGGGCATGGCTCCAAAAATTTGATGCTGATTTTTGGATTAAGAGAATTGGAAAGTTTCTCTAGGGTGTGGAAAAAAGTTGTGTTCATACAGACGGACGGACGGACAGACACCATGACGGACATTGCACAAACTCAATATACTCTTTACCTTCGGTATCGAGTATAAAAAGTACAACCCGAGGTTACCTTGGTATACTGCTGGTTTGAAAAAATTGAAAAACCTTCGCAATAAATATTTTAAAAGAATGCTATTTCCCTGAATACTTTTGATTTGGAGCGCTATAAGCTTTATTAGCGTGGATTTGAATTTTTAAATAAATTTCTTTACAATCAATACATCACTGAAGTGGAATCAAGAGTAAAGCTTAATGCTAAATCGTTTTGGTCATTTGTTAGAGCTAAAAAGGGTTGCTCAGCCATCCCGTCTTCTATGACTTTAGGTTCACATACTGCTAGCTCTGATGCCTCAATTGCTGAACTGTTTGCTTCTCTTCTTTAGTTCTAACTTTGAGCCGCGTTGTGATTGGCACGATTCGTATATTCTTTCAAAAATACCAACGTTATTTAATATGGGTAACTTGCAAGTCTCGAGTTATGACATAGTTTCAGTTTTGTCTGATGGAATCTCCTCGTTTATCCTTAAAGCACATTGGCTGACACATTTATTAAGGCATGGAAGTCGGGATTGGTGACGCCAGTTCATAAGAACTCGTCAAAAAGCCTAATAGGCAATTATAGAGCTATCGCAAAACTGAGCAATATCTCAAAATTATTTGTGCGTGTAGTTGCATAGCGACTAACATTTCTTTTTAAGTCTTATATTTGTTTTAACCAGCATGGTTTTATGAATGGCAGATCTACTGTGACGAATCAGTTTTCAGCAATTTCTGCATTAACTCTCTTGGAAATCGGTTACAGGTTGACACAATTCATAAAGACTTTGCCAAGCCTTTGACAAGGTATGTCATAATGCGCTTTTGGAAAAGCTATCTCAAGCAGGGTTCTACTCATCCCTTCTGGATTGGTTTCGATCATACCTTGATTCCCGTTCTTATCGTGTGGTAGTTAATGGAAAATTTTCAAGGCCCTACATTGCACCTTCTGGTCTTCCACAAGGTAGTGTCCTTGGACATATCTTGTTTTTATTTTTTATAAATGATATTTCCTCCTGCTTTAAGCACACATGTCATCTTTTATATGCTGATGATCTTAAATTGTTTAAAATGATTAAATCATCAGCTGACTGTGTTGACCTCCTGGAGGATTTATACAGAGTTTGCACATGGTGCCTGCAAAACCTTCTTCTAATCAATGTTTCAAAATGGTTTTTTGTACGCTATTCTTTAGCTCAAACCCCAATAACATTTTCCTATTCGTTAGGTGGCTCGCTTCTATCTAGCAGATGTGAATCGCTCGACCTTAGAGTCCTTTTTGATTCTTAATTCAGTTTTGTAAAACATCTTGATTATATTCTGCCGAAAGCATATGCAATGTTGGCTTTCGTTAGTCGCTATTCGGCCCAATTTACTGATCCGTTTACAAGGATATGTTTGTATTCAGCATTTGTGCGCTCTAAACTTGAATATGGCTCTTTAATCTGGAGTCCATACACTTGAAATCATATAAATAGACTTGGACGTGTGCAACAATTTTTTTTTAAAATTTGCTTTGCATCCTCTTGGGTTTCTTGAACCGCCGCCTAGTTATACTGATAGATGTCGCCTTGTGCGGCTTTCAACTTTAGAGGATAGACGTACATAGCGGCATTGTCGTTTTGAATGAACTTATTGTTGGAAGGATTGATTGTCCTGACTTACTTTCTTTAATAATGTTTTTCACCCCATCGAGGTGCCTCAGGGTTGTAAATTCATTCTTTATAAGCACTCACCGTACCAACTATGGTCTAAATGCGCCTATATCCAGGACATTAAGTATTTATAATTCGCTGCCAGTCGAGTTGCGCTTTGATTTTATTCCTAATTCAAAATTAATCAAGCATCTACTTAAGCAGTATTTTTATACCCTTAACCCATAAAATGGATAAATAAGGGTATAATGGTTTTATGCAAAAGTATGTAACAGGCAGAAGGAAGCATCTCCGATCCCATAAAGTATATATATTCGTGATCAGCATCAACAGCGGACGCGATATAGCCATGTCCGTCTGTCCGTCCGTCTGTCTGTATGTCTGTCTGTATGATCGTGTGGATCTCAGAGAATACAAGAGCTAGAGACTTCAGATTTTGAATATAAGTTCTCCTATACCATGAGCAGAACAAGTTTGCTTTAAATTATCGATAACTATTCTAGTTTCCGATACTTTTCTGAAAATTTCGTCCAAATCGGTTAAGAAACACCGGAGATATTGAACTTAATCGATTGATGCTAAGTTCCAGTATATATGGTTTCCCAAATACGAAATTCATCAGAATAAAATAGAATCGGTACAAAAACAATTTCTGCTTTTCGCACTTAGAGGTCTTAACTGGAACACTAACAATAATTTGCCATCTTATCGTAGTAGACTTTTACTAATAGATCTTCCTTCTCTTAATGATCGTATAATAATGCTAGCATTTTCCTTTTTCACAAATTAATTAATGGTGAAATTGAATCTTCCGAATTAATTAACCAAATAACTTTGCTGTTCCTATTAGAAATACTAGAAATTTTGTACCTATATCTCTTCAAACTTGTAATTCTAATTATGCTCTTCATAACCCTTTTCGTATTCTGTGTTCTATTTCTTTCCCACTTAATACACAGTGCCACTCCTACTTGCTCTATTAAAAAGTAAGTTTTGTGTCATTTGTCTGCATGTTCGCGATCATCGTAACCGCACGATAAGCAGAGCGCCACTCGGTCGGATGGGCGGGTGGTGGGTCACTTTGTGCGTGGGTCCGCGCGTCAACAAGCCGGTGCTTGGTATAGTTGGGCCACTTGACTATACTGTTCGTTAGTACATCGACGTCCAATAATAATAAAATATATATTACAAGGTAATTTATTATTATGGCTTTCAATAATAATATCGCGCTTTTCAAATTGCTGACTAACAATAACTAAAGCTACTTCGCTTGATTGAGGTGCATTGTAAGGCCCTTAATGTGCACCAGCGGGTGTTCGATCAGCATGTATAATCAACTTATAGTCTTTAGTACTTGTTGGTATTTTATTGAGAGCCATTTTTAGATCTTTAACATAACGATTATGCTGATGAAACATACATTGAAGATCCTTTACTACGCTTAAATCAACATTTGAAATATTTTTGCAACGTAGTTGAGCTTCCTTTTCATCATCACCAACAAAATAAATTTGAAGAAACTGCATTTCTTCATTTGGCAAAGGTCGGACACTACCAATTAGGTGATACACTTGTCCTTGGACTTTAAAGGTTGACCAACTTTCATTTATAGTTTTTGTACTTCCAAAAGATGTCATTTGAAAGAAGCTGTTATACTTTCTTATACGATCAATGAAATGATCATGCTTTGGATGTCCACCAATTATTAAGCTTTTAAGTGGATCAGGCAAACTTTCATTTTGTGAAAGTTTAACTTTTCCTGCCTTGCAACAGATACCCAAAGGCTCATTTTTCCATTTTAAAGCCTTACAATGCTTGCATATCAAATTCATACTACCAAGTTGAGTAGTTTTATCTGACTTGTAAGCTATTTCAAAATCATAGTTTAAGACAGACATGGCTTTACCACTCCATGCACGCAAACGCCTTTCTTGACGTGCATTAGGATTTTTAGCCTGATGTCTTCTCACTGCAACTCTATGAGCTTCAGAATTATTAACCTGAAATCTTTTTGATGCTTCTATGCGCTTACCCCTATTGATATCACTATTTTTTTTTCACATGAACGTTTTTTTTTACCTTTTTTTCTGTTTTGCCGGTGAATCGACTACGTCTTTTAACAGGATTTTTAACATTTTCAGTTATACATTCACTTGACGATCAGAATCTTGAGCTAATACTTCCTCTAAAGGAATATAACATCAAAATGTCCATTCATAAATGGACCGGTAAAACGTAATCTTTTTACAGGATGCATATTATTTCCGAATGCTTGTAATAAATTTCCGTTTTGAAAAACTTGGAAATTCACAGCAAAAATTGCTGCTGCTGCTTGAAGCTCACATGCAGTACCATATGTATATGAGTATGACATGGCGCGCTCATATTGTTCAGAAGAGCTATAGCACTCTCCATTTAAGTTTATGCTAAAGCAAGAAAAAGTTTGCCAGTTGGTTACAACATGTTCAACAATATTTTGGCGTATGGTGCCATGGAAGCCTTGCCTACCAAATAAAAGGTAGGAAATAGATCTAAAAAGACAGGCTCCATCACCAATTATGGCAACAACTGAATGCGGCACCAAAACACTACTACTATCTAAAGTTTCAATAGACATATTTTAATTTGGCTGTGAGTCAATTGACTTCACTGTACAACGTTACAGCGTCTATACAAAGTATAGAATTCAATAAAATTGAATATACCAACTTATATTAATTTAATAGAATATTCAGACTGCTTAGTCTTATTTGATTTTTAAATGCACTATAGCAGAGTCTATATAACTATTATATAATATGCAAAATAGAAGACAACTATACATAATGTTGCTTCAATTATTAAGTCGAAAATCGACTTAATTTTCTTGTGTTTACAAAACAACAAAAGAAATTAAAATACCTTGATCGTTATTTAAAAATGTAAATAATAGCAATTAAATTTTTTTATAACTTATCATAAAATACGCATTTTAAATGAACTTATATATATATAATATATATATTCTTGATCAGCATCAACAGCCGAGTCGACTACAACCTTCTTACTTGTTTTTATAATGCAACTAATTTTTTTTAATATATCAATTGACTTTTGTATGCTAGGAATAAATGCAGCCAAAAAAAACGTATACATAAATTAAAATATAAACATTTTTTTTGTCAAAGTACTTATGTCGAGCAGTGTATGTATGCATACAGCTGTGTTTATAAAAAGGGCACATCAGAACGTGGAATGTGTGTCCGATGCAAGGAGGCATATTTTATGAACAGATAATATGGAAGCTTTAAGGTTTGATGAAATAAGTTTGGGGCTACTCTAAAACTTATTTTCACCAATCACACAAACCGGAGGAGCATTCGTCTATAAAATGTGCCTAAATGCATCGGAGATACATGTTCTGAGGTGATGCAATTCTATCGTTATAAACACAGCTGTACGTGCGTTTGCAAAACAAAACATTTTTTGCATAAATATCAGTAAATAAATAAATATGTAAATACACCAACAGCAACAATAACATCTACAGCGCGCGTCAAAGGCAGACAAAATGGCGTATCTAAAGCAGCAGCGTCGCCTTTTAAGCGGCGGTGGCGTCGGCATCGTCAAAACATAACATACATAAGTACGTATTTATGTGTACGCGCCTTGATTGTACTAAATTCATATCAAAGATAGTTAAAAGTATTAACACTACACTTAAAGTTAAATCTACCCATTGCTTAAATTTACTTTATGGAAAGTATGGTATCAATGGAAAGGTCATTTAATTTCCGTTTGAATGATACATTACTCTTCATAACCCATTACCACTTTTGAAACTTTTCTCCCTGGGCTTAAACAAAAAATATTTTGATGTAAAAAGTTACTTCAAACAATTCTAATAATGATTTAAATAAAAATTTCAAAAATCTCTTCGTATGTATTTTTTATGATTTTTTGAAGCAACAGCTCTATCAGCCGCAGCTACACCAGCAGCAGCAGTTTCAGCCACACCAGTGGCAGCATCAGCGCCAGCCACAGCAACAACAAAAGCATCGTCAGCAACAACAACAACTAAAGCATTTAAAACTGCGCCAGCAACAAAACATTAAACCGCTGCATAGTCAAATTTTTAAATAAAATAAAAGACGAAATTTTCTAATGAAAAAAACAAAAACAAAATGAATTGCGAAATAAAACTAAATTCGAAGCAATGAAATTAGAAATAAAAAATGATGCACAGAAGAGTTGTAAAATCTGCAATATGAGTTGCAAACGCTAAAAATTTAAGAACATTAGTACAAAAAATACTTAACACACAGTAACAAAAATGCAATTGTCGTTCCACAAAAGATAATAGCATCTTCGTCTCTAAGAAAACCAACATTCTGAAAGTAAACGTATAATGATTTAAAGTAAAAAGGCGGCAGTTTAGACACAATGTTTTAATATGTATTTTATTTTTGTTGTTTATTTTTGCAATTTGGCTGTGCAGCTTGTTGACGATATGTTGCTGGCGCAGCTTTGCCTTATTAAAATGTTGTTGTTTTTGCTGCCGCCGGTGTGGCAGAAACAGCCGCAGCACCATCAGCAGCTTCAGCCGCAGCGGCGGTTGAAAACTCTGTTGCGGCAGCTGCTGATACAGCTGCTGAAACTGAGGCTGCAGCGGCTGCATATAATAATGTGGCAGGGCCACAGCAGGCAAAGCACCCCAATAATTTTGTGCGTTCATTCTTGTATGTCACGTTTAGAAATGAAATGAAGGAATACGCAAATGGCACACTAAAGTAAAAATTGTTAAATTCCCTGAGAGTGAAAGAGTTACAGTTATTTATGCGAACTGATCTCATCTACAAAACAATATCACATTTTCATGCTCTTAAGCCAATCGCATTCCTCTTAGTCCTCCCTTGTTGTTTCAAATTCGTGTGTGCATACAACGGCTTATAATAAGCCTGAAGCGATAATCAAAAACAGCAACAACAAATCTTTTGCATTCACAGTTATATTTATACCCTGAAATGGGTAAAAAGGGTATAATTGTTTTGTGCAAAAGTATGTAACAGGCAAAAAGAAGCATCTCCAACCCCATATAAAGTATATATATTCTTGATCAGCATCAACAGCCGAGTCGACACAGCCATGTGCGTCTGTCCTTCTGTCCGTCTGTCCGTCCGTCCGTCCGTCCGTCCGTCCGTCCGGCCGTCCGTATGTATGCACTATAAGAGCTAGAGACTTCAAATGTTGAACATAACTACTTTCAAACTATCGGTAACTATTCTGGTTTCCGATATACATATGGAATCGATAAAATAGAAGTTGAAACTATGGATAACTTTATAACTTCTGTGAAAATTTGATCCAAGTCGGTTAAGAAAGACTGGAGATATTTTATACTAAAGTTAAAGTCAAGAAAAACTCACTTCTGCAAGTCATTTTAATACACGGGTTCAGGGTATCTTTTAGTCGGGATTTCTCGACTAAAACCTTCTTAAAGCCTATTTACTCTTGACTTAACTAAACTTAACTTAACGTAACATAACGTGTGTCAGTGCTGTAGAATTATGTAAGCAGTGCTGTTAAGCAAAATAAAATATATTGACCGCTCTTTGGCGCATTTTGAATACAATGTTGCTACCAAGTTCTTTGGCAGTTGCAGTCCAAACTGCTCTTATTATACCCTTCACATGTGAAACAGGGTATATTGACTTTGTCATGAATCGTTAACGCCTTAAAGGAATGATGGGAGACCCCATAAACTATATACCAAAATGATCAGGACGAGCTCAGGAATTGATTTCCGTCCGTCCGTCCGTCCGTCAGTCTGTCCGTCTGTCTGTTTCAACACGATTTCCGGCCAAACTGCTGAACCGATCTTGATGAAACTTTCACAGATTGCTTAGATCATGTCGGGTTTGTTCACTATGTTCAATCATTCCAGATAGTGATGGAATCTCCTCGTTTATCCTTAAAGCACATTGGCTGACACATTTATTAAGGCATGGAAGTCGGGATTGGTGACGCCAGTTCATAAGAACTCGTCAAAAAGCCTAATAGGCAATTATAGAGCTATCGCAAAACTGAGCAATGTCTCAAAATTATTTGTGCGTGTAGTTGCAAATTACTAACATTTCTTTTAAGTCTTATATTTGTTTTAACCAGCATGGTTTTATGAATGGCAGATCTACTGTGACGAATCTATCAGTTTTCAGCAATTTCTGCATTAACTCTCTTGGAAATCGGTTACAGGTTGACACAATTCATAAAGACTTTGCCAAAGCCTTTGACAAGGTATGTCATAATGCGCTTTTGGAAAAGCTATCTCAAGCAGGGTTCTACTCATCCCTTCTGGATTGGTTTCGATCATACCTTGATTCCCGTTCTTATCGTGTGGTAGTTAATGGAAAATTTTCAAGGCCCTACATTGCACCTTCTGGTCTTTCACAAGGTAGTGTCCTTGGACATATCTTGTTTTTATTTTTATAAATGATATTTCCTCCTGCTTTAAGCACACATGTCATCTTTTATATGCTGATGATCTTAAATTGTTTAAAATGATTAAATCATCAGCTGACTGTGTTGACCTCCAGGAGGATTTATACAGAGTTTGCACATGGTGCCTGCAAAACCTTCTTCTAATCAATGTTTCAAAATGGTTTTTTGTACGCTATTCTTTAGCTCAAACCCCAATAACATTTTCCTATTCGTTAGGTGGCTCGCTTCTATCTAGCAGATGTGAATCGCTCGACCTTAGAGTCCTTTTTGATTCTAAATTCAGTTTTGTAAAACATCTTGATTATATTCTGCCGAAAGCATATGCAATGTTGGCTTTCGTTAGTCGCTATTCGGCCCAATTTACTGATCCGTTTACAAGGATATGTTTGTATTCAGCATTTGTGCGCTCTAAACTTGAATATGGCTCTTTAATCTGGAGTCCATACACTTGAAATCATATAAATAGACTTGGACGTGTGCAACAATTTTTTTTAAAATTTGCTTTGCATCCTCTTGGGTTTCTTGAACCGCCGCCTAGTTATACTGATAGATGTCGCCTTGTGCGGCTTTCAACTTTAGAGGATAGACGTACAATAGCGGCATTGTCGTTTTTGAATGAACTTATTGTTGGAAGGATTGATTGTCCTGACTTACTTTCTTTAATAATGTTTTTCACCCCATCGAGGTGCCTCAGGGTTGTAAATTCATTCTTTATAAGCACTCACCGTACCAACTATGGTCTAAATGCGCCTATATCCAGGACATTAAGTATTTATAATTCGCTGCCAGTCGAGTTGCGCTTTGATTTTATTCCTAATTCAAAATTAATCAAGCATCTACTTAAGCAGTATTTTTATACCCTTAACCCATAAATGGATAAATAAGGGTATAATGGTTTTATGCAAAAGTATGTAACAGGCAGAAGGAAGCATCTCCGATCCCATAAAGTATATATATTCGTGATCAGCATCAACAGCGGACGCGATATAGCCATGTCCGTCTGTCCGTCCGTCTGTCTGTATGTCTGTCTGTATGATCGTGTGGATCTCAGAGAATACATGAGCTAGAGACTTCAGATTTTGAATATAAGTTCTCCTATACCATGAGCGGAACAAGTTTGCTTTAAATTATCGATAACTATTCTAGTTTCCGATACTTTTCTGAAAATTTCGTCCAAATCGGTTAAGAAACACCGGAGATATTGAACTTAATCGATTGATGCTAAGTTCCAGTATATATGGTTTCCCAAATACGAAATTCATCAGAATAAAATAGAATCGGTACAAAAACAATTTCTGCTCTTCGCACTTAGAGGTCTTAACTGGAACACTAACAATAATTTGCCATCTTATCGTAGTAGACTTTTACTAATAGATCTTCCTTCTCTTAATGATCGTATAATAATGCTAGCATTTTCCTTTTTCACAAATTAATTAATGGTGAAATTGAATCTTCCGAATTAATTAACCAAATAACTTTGCTGTTCCTATTAGAAATACTAGAAATTTTGTACCTATATCTCTTCAAACTTGTAATTCTAATTATGCTCTTCATAACCCTTTTCGTATTCTGTGTTCTATTTCTTTCCCACTTAATACACAGTGCCACTCCTACTTGCTCTATTAAAAAGTAAGTTTTGTGTCATTTGTCTGCATGTTCGCGATCATCTCAACCGCACGATAAGCAGAGCGCCACTCGGTCGGATGGGCGGGTGGTGGGTCACTTTGTGCGTGGGTCCGCGCGTCAACAAGCCGGTGCTTGGTATAGTTGGGCCACTTGACTATACTGTTCGTTAGTACATCGACGTCCAATAATAATAAAATATATATTACGAGGTAATTTATTATTATGGCTTTCAATAATAATATCGCGCTTTTCAAATTGCTGACTAACAATAACTAAAGCTACTTCGCTTGATTGAGGTGCATTGTAAGGCCCTTAATGTGCACCAGCGGGTGTTCGATCAGCATGTATAATCAACTTATAGTCTTTAGTACTTGTTGGTATTTTATTGAGAGCCATTTTTAGATCTTTAACATAACGATTATGCTGATGAAACATACATTGAAGATCCTTTACTACGCTTAAATCAACATTTGAAATATTTTTGCAACGTAGTTGAGCTTCCTTTTCATCATCACCAACAAAATAAATTTGAAGAAACTGCATTTCTTCATTTGGCAAAGGTCGGACACTACCAATTAGGTGATACACTTGTCCTTGGACTTTAAAGGTTGACCAACTTTCATTTATAGTTTTTGTACTTCCAAAAGATGTCATTTGAAAGCAGCTGTTATACTTTTTTATACGATCAATGAAATGATCATGCTTGGGATGTCCACCAATTATTAAGCTTTTAAGTGGATCAGGCAAACTTTCATTTTGTGAAAGTTTAACTTTTCCTGCCTTGCAACAGATACCCAAAGGCTCATTTTTCCATTTAAAGCCTTACAATGCTTGCATATCAAATTCATACTACCAAGTTGAGTAGTTTTATCTGACTTGTAAGCTATTTCAAAATCATAGTTTAAGCCAGACATGGCTTTACCACTCCATGCACGCAAACGCCTTTCTTGACGTGCATTAGGATTTTTAGCCTGATGTCTTCTCACTGCAACTCTATGAGCTTCAGAATTATTAACCTGAAATCTTTTTGATGCTTCTATGCGCTTACCCCTATTGATATCACTATTTTTTTTTCACATGAACGTTTTTTTTTACCTTTTTTCTGTTTTGCCGGTGAATCGACTACGTCTTTTAACAGGATTTTTAACATTTTCAGTTATACATTCACTTGACGATCAGATTCTTGAGCTAATACTTCCTCTAAAGGAATATAAACATCAAAATGTCCATTCATAAATGGACCGGTAAAACGTAATCTTTTTACAGGATGCATATTATTTCCGAATGCTTGTAATAAATTTCCGTTTTGAAAAACTTGGAAATTCACAGCAAAAATTGCTGCTGCTGCTTGAAGCTCACATGCAGTACCATATGTATATGAGTATGACATGGCGCGCTCATATTGTTCAGAAGAGCTATAGCACTCTCCATTTAAGTTTATGCTAAAGCAAGAAAAAGTTTGCCAGTTGGTTACAACATGTTCAACAATATTTTGGCGTATGGTGCCATGGAAGCCTTGCCTACCAAATAAAAGGTAGGAAATAGATCTTAAAAGACAGGCTCCATCACCAATTATGGCAACAACTGAATGCGGCACCAAAACACTACTACTATCTAAAGTTTCAATAGACATATTTTAATTTGGCTGTGAGTCAATTGACTTCACTGTACAACGTTACAGCGTCTATACAAAGTATAGAATTCAATAAAATTGAATATACCAACTTATATTAATTTAATAGAATATTCAGACTGCTTAGTCTTATTTGATTTTTAAATGCACTATAGCAGAGTCTATATAACTATTATATAATATGCAAAATAGAAGACAACTATACATAATGTTGCTTCAATTATTAAGTCGAAAATCGACTTAATTTTCTTGTGTTTACAAAACAACAAAAGAAATTAAAATACCTTGATCGTTATTTAAAAATGTAAATAATAGCAATTAAATATTTTTATAACTTATCATAAAATACGTATTTTAAATGAACTTATATATATATAATATATATATTCTTGATCAGCATCAACAGCCGAGTCGACTACAACCTTCTTACTTGTTTTTATAATGCAACTAATTTTTTTTAATATATCAATTGACTTTTGTATGCTAGGAATAAATACAGCCAAAAAAAACGTATACATAAATTAAAATATAAACATTTTTTTTTGTCAAAGTACTTATGTCGAGCAGTGTATGTACGTGGAATGTGTGTCCGATGCAAGGAGGCATATTTTATGAACAGATAATATGGAAGCTTTAAGGTTTGATGAAAATAAGTTTGGGGCTACTCTAAAACTTATTTTCACCAATCACACAAACCGGAGGAGCATTCGTCTATAAAATGTGCCTAAATGCATCGGAGATACATGTTCTGAGGTGATGCAATTCTATCGTTATAAACACAGCTGTACGTGCGTTTGCAAAACAAAACATTTTTTGCATAAATATCAGTAAATAAATAAATATGTAAATACACCAACAGCAACAATAACATCTACAGCGCGCGTCAAAGGCAGACAAAATGGCGTATCTAAAGCAGCAGCGTCGCCTTTTAAGCGGCGGTGGCGTCGGCATCGTCAAAACATAACATACATAAGTACGTATTTATGTGTACGCGCCTTGATTGTACTAAATTCATATCAAAGATAGTTAAAAGTATTAACACTACACTTAAAGTTAAATCTACCCATTGCTTAAATTTACTTTATGGAAAGTATGGTATCAATGGAAAGGTCATTTAATTTCCGTTTGAATGATACATTACTCTTCATAACCCATTACCACTTTTGAAACTTTTCTCCCTGGGCTTAAACAAAAAATATTTTGATGTAAAAAGTTACTTCAAACAATTCTAATAATGATTTAAATAAAAATTTCAAAAATCTCTTCGTATGTATTTTTTATGATTTTTTGAAGCAACAGCTCTATCAGCCGCAGCTACACCAGCAGCAGCAGTTTCAGCCACACCAGTGGCAGCATCAGCGCCAGCCACAGCAACAACAAAAGCATCGTCAGCAACAACAACAACTAAAGCATTTAAAACTGCGCCAGCAACAAAACATTAAACCGCTGCATAGTCAAATTTTTAAATAAAATAAAAGACGAAATTTTCTAATGAAAAAAACAAAAACAAAATGAATTGCGAAATAAAACTAAATTCGAAGCAATGAAATTAGAAATAAAAAATGATGCACAGAAGAGTTGTAAAATCTGCAATATGAGTTGCAAACGCTAAAAATTTAAGAACATTAGTACAAAAAATACTTAACACACAGTAACAAAAATGCAATTGTCGTTCCACAAAAGATAATAGCATCTTTGTCTCTAAGAAAACCAACATTCTGAAAGTAAACGTATAATGATTTAAAGTAAAAAGGCGGCAGTTTAGACACAATGTTTTAATATGTATTTTATTTTTGTTGTTTATTTTTGCAATTTGGCTGTGCAGCTTGTTGACGATATGTTGCTGGCGCAGCTTTGCCTTATTAAAATGTTGTTGTTTTTGCTGCCGCCGGTGTGGCAGAAACAGCCGCAGCACCATCAGCAGCTTCAGCCGCAGCGGCGGTTGAAAACTCTGTTGCGGCAGCTGCTGATACAGCTGCTGAAACTGAGGCTGCAGCGGCTGCATATAATAATGTGGCAGGGCCACAGCAGGCAAAGCACCCCAATAATTTTGTGCGTTCATTCTTGTATGTCACGTTTAGAAATGAAATGAAGGAATACGCAAATGGCACACTAAAGTAAAAATTGTTAAATTCCCTGAGAGTGAAAGAGTTACAGTTATTTATGCGAACTGATCTCATCTACAAAACAATATCACATTTTCATGCTCTTAAGCCAATCGCATTCCTCTTAGTCCTCCCTTGTTGTTTCAAATTCGTGTGTGCATACAACGGCTTATAATAGCCTGAAGCGATAATCAAAAACAGCAACAACAAATCTTTTGCATTCACAGTTATATTTATACCCTGAAATGGGTAAAAAGGGTATAATTGTTTTGTGCAAAAGTATGTAACAGGCAAAAAGAAGCATCTCCAACCCCATATAAAGTATATATATTCTTGATCAGCATCAACAGCCGAGTCGACACAGCCATGTGCGTCTGTCCTTCTGTCCGTCTGTCCGTCCGTCCGTCCGTCCGTCCGTCCGTCCGGCCGTCCGTATGTATGCACTATAAGAGCTAGAGACTTCAAATGTGGAACATAACTACTTTCAAACTATCGGTAACTATTCTGGTTTCCGATATACATATGGAATCGATAAAATAGAAGTTGAAACTATGGATAACTTTATAACTTCTGTGAAAATTTGATCCAAATCGGTTAAGAAAGACTGGAGATATTTTATACTAAAGTTAAAGTCAAGAAAAACTCACTTCTGCAAGTCATTTTAATACACGGGTTCAGGGTATCTTTTAGTCGGGATTTCTCGACTAAAACCTTCTTAAAGCCTAT
Source organism: Scaptomyza flava (assembly GCA_030179655.1). Taxonomy (NCBI): domain Eukaryota; kingdom Metazoa; phylum Arthropoda; class Insecta; order Diptera; family Drosophilidae; genus Scaptomyza; species Scaptomyza flava. Next base: position 35,790 of record JARNME010000205.1, read on the forward strand.
TTACTCTTGACTTAACTAAACTTAACTTAACGTAACATAACGTGTGTCAGTGCTGTAGAATTATGTAAGCAGTGCTGTTAAGCAAAATAAAATATATTGACCGCTCTTTGGCGCATTTTGAATACAATGTTGCTACCAAGTTCTTTGGCAGTTGCAGTCCAAACTGCTCTTATTATACCCTTCACATGTGAAACAGGGTATATTGACTTTGTCATGAATCGTTAACGCCTTAAAGGAATGATGGGAGACCCCATAAACTATATACCAAAATGATCAGGACGAGCTCAGGAATTGATTTCCGTCCGTCCGTCCGTCCGTCCGTCCGTCAGTCTGTCCGTCTGTCTGTTTCAACACGATTTCCGGCCAAACTGCTGAACCGATCTTGATGAAACTTTCACAGATTGCTTAGATCATGTCGGGTTTGTTCACTATGTTCAATCATTCCAGATAGTGATGGAATCTCCTCGTTTATCCTTAAAGCACATTGGCTGACACATTTATTAAGGCATGGAAGTCGGGATTGGTGACGCCAGTTCATAAGAACTCGTCAAAAAGCCTAATAGGCAATTATAGAGCTATCGCAAAACTGAGCAATGTCTCAAAATTATTTGTGCGTGTAGTTGCAAATTACTAACATTTCTTTTTAAGTCTTATATTTGTTTTAACCAGCATGGTTTTATGAATGGCAGATCTACTGTGACGAATCTATCAGTTTTCAGCAATTTCTGCATTAACTCTCTTGGAAATCGGTTACAGGTTGACACAATTCATAAAGACTTTGCCAAAGCCTTTGACAAGGTATGTCATAATGCGCTTTTGGAAAAGCTATCTCAAGCAGGGTTCCACTCATCCCTTCTGGATTGGTTTCGATCATACCTTGATTCCCGTTCTTATCGTGTGGTAGTTAATGGAAAATTTTCAAGGCCCTACATTGCACCTTCTGGTCTTTCACAAGGTAGTGTCCTTGGACATATCTTGTTTTTATTTTTTATAAATGATATTTCCTCCTGCTTTAAGCACACATGTCATCTTTTATATGCTGATGATCTTAAATTGTTTAAAATGATTAAATCATCAGCTGACTGTGTTGACCTCCAGGAGGATTTATACAGAGTTTGCACATGGTGCCTGCAAAACCTTCTTCTAATCAATGTTTCAAAATGGTTTTTTGTACGCTATTCTTTAGCTCAAACCCCAATAACATTTTCCTATTCGTTAGGTGGCTCGCTTCTATCTAGCAGATGTGAATCGCTCGACCTTAGAGTCCTTTTTGATTCTAAATTCAGTTTTGTAAAACATCTTGATTATATTCTGCCGAAAGCATATGCAATGTTGGCTTTCGTTAGTCGCTATTCGGCCCAATTTACTGATCCGTTTACAAGGATATGTTTGTATTCAGCATTTGTGCGCTCTAAACTTGAATATGGCTCTTTAATCTGGAGTCCATACACTTGAAATCATATAAATAGACTTGGACGTGTGCAACAATTTTTTTTTTAAATTTGCTTTGCATCCTCTTGGGTTTCTTGAACCGCCGCCTAGTTATACTGATAGATGTCGCCTTGTGCGGCTTTCAACTTTAGAGGATAGACGTACAATAGCGGCATTGTCGTTTTTGAATGAACTTATTGTTGGAAGGATTGATTGTCCTGACTTACTTTCTTTAATAATGTTTTTCACCCCATCGAGGTGCCTCAGGGTTGTAAATTCATTCTTTATAAGCACTCACCGTACCAACTATGGTCTAAATGCGCCTATTTCCAGGACATTAAGTATTTATAATTCGCTGCCAGTCGAGTTGCGCTTTGATTTTATTCCTAATTCAAAATTAATCAAGCATCTACTTAAGCAGTATTTTTATACCCTTAACCCATAAAATGGATAAATAAGGGTATAATGGTTTTATGCAAAAGTATGTAACAGGCAGAAGGAAGCATCTCCGATCCCATAAAGTATATATATTCGTGATCAGCATCAACAGCGGACGCGATATAGCCATGTCCGTCTGTCCGTCCGTCTGTCTGTATGTCTGTCTGTATGATCGTGTGGATCTCAGAGAATACATGAGCTAGAGACTTCAGATTTTGAATATAAGTTCTCCTATACCATGAGCAGAACAAGTTTGCTTTAAATTATCGATAACTATTCTAGTTTCCGATACTTTTCTGAAAATTTCGTCCAAATCGGTTAAGAAACACCGGAGATATTGAACTTAATCGATTGATGCTAAGTTCCAGTATATATGGTTTCCCAAATACGAAATTCATCAGAATAAAATAGAATCGGTACAAAAACAATTTCTGCTCTTCGCACTTAGAGGTCTTAACTGGAACACTAACAATAATTTGCCATCTTATCGTAGTAGACTTTTACTAATAGATCTTCCTTCTCTTAATGATCGTATAATAATGCTAGCATTTTCCTTTTTCACAAATTAATTAATGGTGAAATTGAATCTTCCGAATTAATTAACCAAATAACTTTGCTGTTCCTATTAGAAATACTAGAAATTTTGTACCTATATCTCTTCAAACTTGTAATTCTAATTATGCTCTTCATAACCCTTTTCGTATTCTGTGTTCTATTTCTTTCCCACTTAATACACAGTGCCACTCCTACTTGCTCTATTAAAAAGTAAGTTTTGTGTCATTTGTCTGCATGTTCGCGATCATCTCAACCGCACGATAAGCAGAGCGCCACTCGGTCGGATGGGCGGGTGGTGGGTCACTTTGTGCGTGGGTCCGCGCGTCAACAAGCCGGTGCTTGGTATAGTTGGGCCACTTGACTATACTGTTCGTTAGTACATCGACGTCCAATAATAATAAAATATATATTACGAGGTAATTTATTATTATGGCTTTCAATAATAATATCGCGCTTTTCAAATTGCTGACTAACAATAACTAAAGCTACTTCGCTTGATTGAGGTGCATTGTAAGGCCCTTAATGTGCACCAGCGGGTGTTCGATCAGCATGTATAATCAACTTATAGTCTTTAGTACTTGTTGGTATTTTATTGAGAGCCATTTTAGATCTTTAACATAACGATTATGCTGATGAAACATACATTGAAGATCCTTTACTACGCTTAAATCAACATTTGAAATATTTTTGCAACGTAGTTGAGCTTCCTTTTCATCATCACCAACAAAATAAATTTGAAGAAACTGCATTTCTTCATTTGGCAAAGGTCGGACACTACCAATTAGGTGATACACTTGTCCTTGGACTTTAAAGGTTGACCAACTTTCATTTATAGTTTTTGTACTTCCAAAGATGTCATTTGAAAGCAGCTGTTATACTTTTTATACGATCAATGAAATGATCATGCTTGGGATGCCCACCAATTATTAAGCTTTTAAGTGGATCAGGCAAACTTTCATTTTGTGAAAGTTTAACTTTTCCTGCCTTGCAACAGATACCCAAAGTCTCATTTTTCCATTTAAAGCCTTACAATGCTTGCATATCAAATTCATACTACCAAGTTGAGTAGTTTTATCTGACTTGTAAGCTATTTCAAAATCATAGTTTAAGCCAGACATGGCTTTACCACTCCATGCACGCAAACGCCTTTCTTGACGTGCATTAGGATTTTTAGCCTGATGTCTTCTCACTGCAACTCTATGAGCTTCAGAATTATTAACCTGAAATCTTTTTGATGCTTCTATGCGCTTACCCCTATTGATATCACTATTTTTTTTTCACATGAACGTTTTTTTTTACCTTTTTTCTGTTTTGCCGGTGAATCGACTACGTCTTTTAACAGGATTTTTAACATTTTCAGTTATACATTCACTTGACGATCAGAATCTTGAGCTAATACTTCCTCTAAAGGAATATAAACATCAAAATGTCCATTCATAAATGGACCGGTAAAACGTAATCTTTTTACAGGATGCATATTATTTCCGAATGCTTGTAATAAATTTCCATTTTGAAAAACTTGGAAATTCACAGCAAAAATTGCTGCTGCTGCTTGAAGCTCACATGCAGTACCATAAGTATATGAGTATGACATGGCGCACTCATATTGTTCAGAAGAGCTATAGCACTCTCCATTTAAGTTTATGCTAAAGCAAGAAAAAGTTTGCCAGTTGGTTACAACATGTTCAACAATATTTTGGCGTATGGTGCCATGGAAGCCTTGCCTACCAAATAAAAGGTAGGAAATAGATCTTAAAAGACAGGCTCCATCACCAATTATGGCAACAACTGAATGCGGCACCAAAACACTACTACTATCTAAAGTTTCAATAGACATATTTTAATTTGGCTGTGAGTCAATTGACTTCACTGTACAACGTTACAGCGTCTATACAAAGTATAGAATTCAATAAAATTGAATATACCAACTTATATTAATTTAATAGAATATTCAGACTGCTTAGTCTTATTTGATTTTAAATGCACTATAGCAGAGTCTATATAACTATTATATAATATGCAAAATAGAAGACAACTATACATAATGTTGCTTCAATTATTAAGTCGAAAATCGACTTAATTTTCTTGTGTTTACAAAACAACAAAAGAAATTAAAATACCTTGATCGTTATTTAAAAATGTAAATAATAGCAATTAAATTTTTTTATAACTTATCATAAAATACGTATTTTAAATGAACTTACATATATATAATATATATTCTTGATCAGCATCAACAGCCGAGTCGACTACAACCTTCTTACTTGTTTTTATAATGCAACTAATTTTTTTTAATATATCAATTGACTTTTGTATGCTAGGAATAAATACAGCCAAAAAAAACGTATACATAAATTAAAATATAAACATTTTTTTTTGTCAAAGTACTTATGTCGAGCAGTGTATGTATGCATACAGCTGTGTTTATAAAAAGGGCACATCAGAACGTGGAATGTGTGTCCGATGCAAGGAGGCATATTTATGAACAGATAATATGGAAGCTTTAAGGTTTGATGAAATAAGTTTGGGCTACTCTAAAACTTATTTTCACCAATCACACAAACCGGAGGAGCATTCGTCTATAAATGTGCCTAAATGCATCGGAGATACATGTTCTGAGGTGATGCAATTCTATCGTTATAAACACAGCTGTACGTGCGTTTGCAAAACAAAACATTTTTTGCATAAATATCAGTAAATAAATAAATATGTAAATACAAACAATAACATCTACAGCGCGCGTCAAAGGCAGACAAAATGGCGTATCTAAAGCAGCAGCGTCGCCTTTTAAGCGGCGGCGGCGTCGGCATCGTCAAAACATAACATACATAAGTACGTATTTATGTGTACGCGCCTTGATTGTACTAAATTCATATCAAAGATAGTTAAAAGTATTACACTACACTTAAGTTAAATCTACCCATTGCTTAAATTTACTTTATGGAAAGTATGGTATCAATGGAAAGGTCATTTAATTTCCGTTTGAATGATACATTACTCTTCATAACCCATTACCACTTTTGAAACTTTTCTCCCTGGGCTTAAACAAAAAATATTTTGATGTAAAAGTTACTTCAAACAATTCTAATAATGATTTAAATAAAAATTTCAAAAATCTCTTCGTATGTATTTTTTATGATTTTTTGAAGCAACAGCTCTATCAGCCGCAGCTACACCAGCAGCAGCAGTTTCAGCCACACCAGTGGCAGCATCAGCGCCAGCCACAGCAACAACAAAAGCATCGTCAGCAACAACAACAACTAAAGCATTTAAAACTGCGCCAGCAACAAAACATTAAACCGCTGCATAGTCAAATTTTTAAATAAAATAAAAGACGAAATTTTCTAATGAAAAAAACAAAAACAAAATGAATTGCGAAATAAAAATAAATTCGAAGCAATGAAATTAGAAATAAAAAATGATGCACAGAAGAGTTGCAAAATCTGCAATATGAGTTGCAAACGCTAAAAATTTAAGAACATCAGTACAAAAAATACTTAACACACAGTAACAAAAATGCAATTGTCGTTCCACAAAAGATAATAGCATCTTTGTCTCTAAGAAAACCAACATTCTGAAAGTAAACGTATAATGATTTAAAGTAAAAAGGCGGCAGTTTAGACACAATGTTTTAATATGTATTTTATTTTTGTTGTTTAATTTGGCAATTTGGCTGTGCAGCTTGTTGACGATATGTTGCTGGCGCAGCTTTGCCTTCTTAAAATGTTGTTGTTTTTGCTGCCGCCGGTGTGGCAGAAACAGCCGCAGCACCATCAGCAGCTTCAGCCGCAGCGGCGGTTGAAAACTCTGTTGCGGCAGCTGCTGATACAGCTGCTGAAACTGAGGCTGCAGCGGCTGCATATAATAATGTGGCAGGGCCACAGCAGGCAAAGCACCCCAATAATTTTGTGCGTTCATTCTTGTATGTCACGTTTAGAAATGAAATGAAGGAATACGCAAATGGCACACTAAAGTAAAATTGTTAAATTCCCTGAGAGTGAAAGAGTTACAGTTATTTATGCGAACTGATCTCATCTACAAAACAATATCACATTTTCATGCTCTTAAGCCAATCGCATTCCTCTTAGTCCTCCCTTGTTGTTTCAAATTCGTGTGTGCATACAACGGCTTATAATAAGCCTGAAGCGATAATCAAAAACAGCAACAACAAATCTTTTGCATTCACAGTTATATTTATACCCTGAAATGGGTAAAAAGGGTATAATTGTTTTGTGCAAAAGTATGTAACAGGCAAAAAGAAGCATCTCCAACCCCATATATTCTTGATCAGCATCAACAGCCGAGTCGACACAGCCATGTGCGTCTGTCCTTCTGTCCGTCTGTCCGTCCGTCCGTCCGTCCGTCCGTCCGTCCGGCCGTCCGTATGTATGCACTATAAGAGCTAGAGACTTCAAATGTGGAACATAACTACTTTCAAACTATCGGTAACTATTCTGGTTTCCGATATACATATGGAATCGATAAAATAGAAGTTGAAACTATGGATAACTTTATAACTTCTGTGAAAATTTGATCCAAATCGGTTAAGAAAGACTGGAGATATTTTATACTAAAGTTAAAGTCAAGAAAAACTCACTTCTGCAAGTCATTTTAATACACGGGTTCAGGGTATCTTTTAGTCGGGATTTCTCGACTAAAACCTTCTTAAGGCCTATTTACTCTTGACTTAACTACACTTAACCTTAAATGCATTGCGTTGCCGTTGGCAACATAGCATTAACAGCTCGATTAACTTCGCATTTAATACAGATAACGGTATAATTCATTATGTAGACTCTTAGCTACATATTTTACAAAAGAAATCGTAAGTGAACTCGTGTGTTTCATCGATAGTGCTTATTTTTGGCGCCATTTTTGACCCTGAGTATGCACATCGCTATAAGTAGTGAAGTGTGAACTTTGAAAAGCGTTGTAAAATAATAAACAAAGCAACCAGTGTAATTTAAAATTATTGTATACAAAAAGGTATGTATTTACATTTGCAGCAGCTGTATATATAAAAATAATTTTGATTGTATCAAATTGCCAAAAAAACAGTTTGTTGCCATTTGGCTACATTGTGCATACATCATAGTTTGGTCAACTTGTGTCACCAGTATTTATTCTCTTGTTCAGTTGTTTCCAAAATGAATAAATAATTCAAATCAGTGGAGGAGATTACGAAATATTTGCTGGAATACAATAGCGACGAAAGTGAAGATGAGAATGGCTTTGGTGACGATATAGAGGACCCAGTCTTTTCTCCCACTGATCTGGCACATTCTGAGATGATTCAGAAATAGATGCAATAACGCAGCTTCTTTAGCTCCGATTCCGTCATTGGAATGTTATTCCGCACGCTCCGTCAATCGAGATTTGGACAACGCGCCAAAAAAAACATAACTTGGAAAAAACAAAATCTACAATTGAATGAAGATCAACTCCATTTCATGGCAACGATGAAATAGACGATGCATATTAGATTTGGATACTCCATACCAGTTTTTTGTTACTTTTTTCTGATGAACTCATTATGACATTGTGGAGCAGACAAATTTGTACAGCGTACAAAAGAATCCAGAGAGACATAACAAATATGTTCCGTCTGATATAAAAAAGTACATTGCCATTGTAGTGTACATGTCTATTGTACATGCGCCCGAGTATTAGATCTATTGGAGTGATAAACTGGACATTTCTTTTGTAAAGGACATAATGGCAGTAAACGCCTTTGAAAATTACGGCAGGATATGCACTTCAATGATAATTCTTCTTTATACCACGTGGTCAAGAAGGGCATGATCGGTTATACAAAATAAGGCCCCTAATCAATCATCTTCTTTCCAAATTTAGAAGCATACCATTGGAGAAGCAACTGGCCATCGACGAACAAATGTGCTCAACAAAAGTGAAACACTTTATGAAGCAATATATGCCAATGAAACCCACAAATGGGGTTTCAAATTGATTTTCTGATTTTCGTCTTGAAGTAGGTCGTTGTCTCAGCCAAGTGAAAGTGGGAACAAAACGTGGCAGACCAAGTAGCATAGAACCCTCAATTCAAATGAAGAAGAAAAGAGGTCCTGCTCAACATGTTCCACCCAAGGATATTCGCAGAGATGAAACTGGACACTGGCCCGAGCACACGGAAGCTAAAATGCGCTGCAAATATCCTGAATGTAAGGGCTTTAGTCGCGTTGAATGTGAAAATGTGGCATTGCTCTGTGTTTTAACAACAAAATAATTGTTTTAAAACTTTTTCATATAAATTAATATATCAGTTACATATTTTTTGAACAATATAAATTGAATAAAATAAATTTTTCTCCTTGCATTTTCGACTTCTTTCAGTCCAGAGTATTTTCACTTATCGCTCTAACACATGATGTAGCCATTTGGCAACAACCCTTATCTTCAGATAAAAGGACAATTTTGGGCACTCAAATTTTTTTAATTATATTTTTATGACTTTATTAGCAGTTATCTCTCGTTAAAAAAAAAAAAATCAAATCGGAGATGTCATGCATTTAGGGTTACTTAACGTAACATAACGTAACTTAACTTAAGGAATTTATGCGTTTACTCTCAACTTAACTTAACGTAAGAAATCAGTGTGTCAGTGCTGTAGAATTATGTAAGCAGTGCTGTTAAGCAAAATAAAATATATTGACCGCTCTTTGGCGCATTTTGAATACAATGTTGCTACCAAGTTCTTTGGCAGTTGCAGTCCAAACTGCTCTTTTTATACCCTTCACATGTGAAACAGGGTATATTGACTTTGTCATGAATCGTTAACGCCTTAAAGGAATGATGGGAGACCCCATAAACTATATACCAAAATGATCAGGACGAGCTCAGGAATTGATTTCCGTCCGTCCGTCCGTCCGTCAGTCTGTCCGTCTGTCTGTTTCAACACGATTTCCGGCCAAACTGCTGAACCGATCTTGATGAAACTTTCACAGATTGCTTAGATCATGTCGGTTTGTTCACTATGTTCAATCATTCCAGATAGTGATGGAATCTCCTCGTTTATCCTTAAAGCACATTGGCTGACATATTTATTAAGGCATGGAAGTCGGGATTGGTGACGCCAGTTCATAAGAACTCGTCAAAAAGCCTAATAGGCAATTATAGAGCTATCGCAAAACTGAGCAATGTCTCAAAATTATTTGTGCGTGTAGTTGCAATTACTAACATTCTTTTTAAGTCTTATGTTTGTTTTAACCAGCATGGTTTTATGAATGGCAGATCTACTGTGACGAATCTATCAGTTTTCAGCAATTTCTGCATTAACTCTCTTGGAAATCGGTTACAGGTTGACTTTGCCAAAGCCTTTGACAAGGTATGTCATAATGCGCTTTTGGAAAAGCTATCTCAAGCAGGGTTCCACTCATCCCTTCTGGATTGGTTTCGATCATACCTTGATTCCCGTTCTTATCGTGTGGTAGTTAATGGAAAATTTTCAAGGCCCTACATTGCACCTTCTGGTCTTCCACAAGGTAGTGTCCTTGGACATATCTTGTTTTTATTTTTTATAAATGATATTTCCTCCTGCTTTAAGCACACATGTCATCTTTTATATGCTGATGATCTTAAATTGTTTAAAATGATTAAATCATCAGCTGACTGTGTTGACCTCCAGGAGGATTTATACAGAGTTTGCACATGGTGCCTGCAAAACCTTCTTCTAATCAATGTTTCAAAATGGTTTTTTGTACGCTATTCTTTAGCTCAAACCCCAATAACATTTTCCTATTCGTTAGGTGGCTCGCTTCTATCTAGCAGATGTGAATCGCTCGACCTTAGAGTCCTTTTTGATTCTAAATTCAGTTTTGTAAAACATCTTGATTATATTCTGCCGAAAGCATATGCAATGTTGGCTTTCGTTAGTCGCTATTCGGCCCAATTTACTGATCCGTTTACAAGGATATGTTTGTATTCAGCATTTGTGCGCTCTAAACTTGAATATGGCTCTTTAATCTGGAGTCCATACACTTGAAATCATATAAATAGACTTGGACGTGTGCAACAATTTTTTTTTAAAATTTGCTTTGCATCCTCTTGGGTTTCTTGAACCGCCGCCTAGTTATACTGATAGATGTCGCCTTGTGCGGCTTTCAACTTTAGAGGATAGACGTACAATAGCGGCATTGTCGTTTTTGAATGAACTTATTGTTGGAAGGATTGATTGTCCTGACTTACTTTCTTTAATAATGTTTTTCACCCCATCGAGGTGCCTCAGGGTTGTAAATTCATTCTTTATAAGCACTCACCGTACCAACTATGGTCTAAATGCGCCTATTTCCAGGACATTAAGTATTTATAATTCGCTGCCAGTCGAGTTGCGCTTTGATTTTATTCCTAATTCAAAATTAATCAAGCATCTACTTAAGCAGTATTTTTATACCCTTAACCCATAAAATGGATAAATAAGGGTATAATGGTTTTATGCAAAAGTATGTAACAGGCAGAAGGAAGCATCTCCGATCCCATAAAGTATATATATTCGTGATCAGCATCAACAGCGGACGCGATATAGCCATGTCCGTCTGTCCGTCCGTCTGTCTGTATGTCTGTCTGTATGTCTGTCTGTATGTCTGTCTGTATGATCGTGTGGATCTCAGAGAATACAAGAGCTAGAGACTTCAGATTTTGAATATAAGTTCTCCTATACCATGAGCAGAACAAGTTTGCTTTAAATTATCGATAACTATTCTAGTTTCCGATACTTTTCTGAAAATTTCGTCCAAATCGGTTAAGAAACACCGGAGATATTGAACTTAATCGATTGATGCTAAGTTCCAGTATATATGGTTTCCCAAATACGAAATTCATCAGAATAAAATAGAATCGGTACAAAAACAATTTCTGCTTTTCGCACTTAGAGATCCTAACTGGAACACTAACAATAATTTGCCATCTTATCGTAGTAGACTTTTACTAATAGATCTTCCTTCTCTTAATGATCGTATAATAATGCTAGCATTTTCCTTTTTCACAAATTAATTAATGGTGAAATTGAATCTTCCGAATTAATTAACCAAATAACTTTGCTGTTCCTTTTAGAAATACTAGAAATTTTGTACCTATATCTCTTCAAACTTGTAATTCTAATTATGCTCTTCATAACCCTTTTCGTATTCTGTGTTCTATTTCTTTCCCACTTAATACACAGTGCCACTCCTACTTGCTCTATTAAAAAGTAAGTTTTGTGTCATTTGTCTGCATGTTCGCGATCATCTCAACCGCACGATAAGCAGAGCGCCACTCGGTCGGATGGGCGGGTGGTGGGTCACTTTGTGCGTGGGTCCGCGCGTCAACAAGCCGGTGCTTGGTATAGTTGGGCCACTTGACTATACTGTTCGTTAGTACATCGACGTCCAATAATAATAAAATATATATTACAAGGTAATTTATTATTATGGCTTTCAATAATATATCGCGCTTTTCAAATTGCTGACTAACAATAACTAAAGCTACTTCGCTTGATTGAGGTGCATTGTAAGGCCCTTAATGTGCACCAGCGGGTGTTCGATCAGCATGTATAATCAACTTATAGTCTTTAGTACTTGTTGGTATTTTATTGAGAGCCATTTTAGATCTTTAACATAACGATTATGCTGATGAAACATACATTGAAGATCCTTTACTACGCTGTAATCAACATTTGAAATATTTTTGCAACGTAGTTGAGCTTCCTTTTCATCATCACCAACAAAATAAATTTGAAGAAACTGCATTTCTTCATTTGGCAAAGGTCGGACACTACCAATTAGGTGATACACTTGTCCTTGGACTTTAAAGGTTGACCAACTTTCATTTATAGTTTTTGTACTTCCAAAAGATGTCATTTGAAAGCAGCTGTTATACTTTCTTATACGATCAATGAAATGATCATGCTTTGGATGTCCACCAATTATTAAGCTTTTAAGTGGATCAGGCAAACTTTCATTTTGTGAAAGTTTAACTTTTCCTGCCTTGCAACAGATACCCAAAGGCTCATTTTTCCATTTTAAAGCCTTACAATGCTTGCATATCAAATTCATACTACCAAGTTGAGTAGTTTTATCTGACTTGTAAGCTATTTCAAAACCATAGTTTAAGCCAGACATGGCTTAACCACTCCATGCACGCAAACGCCTTTCTTGACGTGCATTAGGATTTTTAGCCTGATGTCTTCTCACTGCAACTCTATGAGCTTCAGAATTATTAACCTGAAATCTTTTTGATGCTTCTATGCGCTTACCCCTATTGATATCACTTTTTTTTTTCACATGAACGTTTTTTTTTTTTTACCTTTTTTTCTGTTTTGCCGATTGTTCAAGCCGGAAAGTAGGCAGCGGCATCTGCAGCTCCCCACCTGAAGCTTGCATAAAAGCTCGCACTCTCTCCGTTCATTTCATGCTTTTAATGTTAACCTAATGTTATCAGCTTGCTGAGCATGCTCAGTAGGCTTGTAAGTCAGTACTGATTTTCAACCAATAAAAAGAAGTTCTACGCCCACGCGCAAATAACCCGAAAAGTTCTGAGTGTTATTTTATTTAATTCATTTGTGGTTGAACACATTCTTTTTCTTGTCGTGTGTGCGCCATCCAGAAACTCCACCCCCCGACGTTTTCATGGTCCTTCGAGCCGGATAATAAAGATTTAATAATTATCGCTCGCCCCAGCAAGCTACGGTGGATTTTCGACTACACATCTACAAGCATTTTGTCCACTTTTTTAAACCAGATAAGTAGTATAAATTCCTATTTTATATTATTTATATATATGTGCAAGTATTTTTTATTAAGTCTTAAACACAGCCCGTTTAAGCTTCCTAATAAAAATAATTCTTGTGCATTTTCGTTTCGTCCGTTGCCTTTATATGTATGTATATTTTACATATATTTTATATGCATGATAATTCCACTTTTCTTTTCGCGCCACTATAATATAACGAAAACTAACACGTGTTTCCATCTTCCTCTATCCGCCACCACTTTTTGTTTTCCATAAGTGCATATAAAGATTAGTGGTTGAAAAAATCATCCACCAAATAAGTGAATATATACAGACATAAATCAACGGTGACACTCCGCACACACAAACATACGTATATATGTTGGTCACTGACTCCAAGCCGTTCCGATTCTGCTCATTCCGCAGCATATGCCAGTAACCAACGGTTTTACATACCCTGCTTTTTTCCACCAAGTGGGGTATATACTTTTTTCGAATAAGCTTGCGACATAATTCTAAAAAATACCCTTTCCGCAAGTGGGGCATATCCGACTAAGAATATACTACTTGAATATTATTGTACACTATTTTTTTGGTATATATAAAAAAAAAAAAAAAAATTGCTTTACATTATATATATATAATATACAAAAACCCTTTTTTGTGTCATTTATACACTACAAAAAATATAATAAATTTAAAATAAATTTCAATACATAAAATGTTTTGAATATTTTTCCACACGCAACAAAAACCCTTTATACACAAAAAAAAAACCTTTTTACCTTTTTACATTTATACACTAAAAAAAAAATTTATTTATTAAAAAAAAAAATATTATTCTTTGTACACACAAAAAAATAAAACCATTTATAAAAAAAAAAAAAATATATATAAAAAAAAAATTTTTTTTTTTATTTTTTTTGGTAATTTTTTTATTCCATCTATTATATAATATATGTAAAAAGAATAAAATAAAATTCAATACACAAAAGATGTTTTGATATTTTTTTTCTCCGTAAAAATAAATACTCTGTAAAGACATATTCCTTCCAATAATACATTGTCTTTGGCAGTTTTTTCTGTTCTCACGGTAACAAATTTTTGTTGTTGTTGCTTCTCACTGCATAAGTCTCCAGCTCCATAGAAAGCTTATTATGTCAAAGGCACAGAAGAAAAAACCGAAACCGCGTCCTTCATTGTCTAAAGTTCCTCGTTCATCCTTGTCAAGCGTTCGCAGCTTGTCCGCGTATCCGTGTCCAGACAACAATCGTCTGTTTCCATATCCAAATCCAAATCCGAGAGTTTGGCAATCCCGCAAGAAACCGCACGCGTAACCAGACAAACATCCCAAAAGGTTGTGACCGAATCAGACAAGGATTTTATCGCTGTGTCGGACAGACTTAGCCAATTTGAGGCAAGATTTGCAGGCTCTGAAGGCGCATCACTGTTACACTTCAGTGCGTCGGGACCAGATCCGATCCATATGGGAGAAAGTAGAGTTAGCTTTCGAGCACTGTCCCAAGGCGCCGGTTCCAGCGGTGATTTTGAAATCATGCAAGCGAAGTATGAGCATTGTTATTCCGTTATGAACGCTGTGTCGCTCAATTGAGTGAAAGTATTGACGCTGCTTCGACCAAAAAGCAGGCACAGCCTATCGTCCAGTCTGTATCCAGGGGCTATAGTCTCCCCCCAATTGACACTGAGGTTTTCGATGGAGACTATCTGCGCTGGCCGACCTTCCGTGATCTTTTCACTGCAATTTATATCGATAATCCGCGATGACCCAAGTCGAGAAACTGTTTCAACTCAACGCTAAGACAAGCGGCGAGGCAAAGGGTATCGTTTCGAAATCCCCACTAACACATGACGGTTTTCAGTCTGCGTGGCAGAATCTTTCAGAAAGATTCGAAAATAAGCGGCTGTTGGTGAACAGCCAGCTTAAGATTCTATTTAATCTGCCATCAGTTTCCAAGAGTCCGGGAATGCTTTGAAAGAGCTCCAGAGTACAATCCAGGGGAGTTTGACAGCTTTCAAGTTGGCCAAGGTCAGCATTGAAAACTGGGATTGTTTACTCGTTTCCTCTGCTCGTCCAGACTGCCGAAAACTTACCCTATCCTTATGGGAACAGTCACTCCACAATAAATCCGATATCCCGACTTGGGTCGAATTCGACAGTTTCCTAGCGAGCGTCATCGCACGCTGGAAGCGATAGAAGACATAAGGCCTAACACAGGAGTCCAAGCTCAATTTCATCGTAAAGAGGCAGCCCAGAAAAAACTAACTCTTTCGAAGCAAAGGTCAAAGTGAATGCGCAACCTTCCAAGCAAACTTTGACCTGCAAACCTGTGTTCCAAAGAGAACCACCCCATTCGTTCATGTCCAAAGTTTCTGCAAATGCGCAGTTAACGATAGGGCCTCCTACATAAGGCAGCTTCAACTTTGTTTAAATGCTTCGCCAGAGGGCATCAGCTTAAAGACTGCACAAGTAGCTTAACTGTTACACATGCAAGGTCGCCACAACACTCTGTTGCATCGTGGCGACCTCCTTCCCAAGTTGTTTACGGAGGCATCCTTAAGCTCGGCTGCTACTCCATACATCCAACTACAGATATACAGTCCACTTTAAATCAAAGTCCGGCTAATATCCACAATTATTTCACGTCCAACACGCAAGGTGTTTGCTCGGCACGGCCATAATTAAAACTATGCCACCTAGGCACGTGTTATAAGGCTCGTGCGTTGATGATTCTGGCTCCGAAGCAACATTCATTTCAAAGCGAATGGTTTAGAATCATCAAGCTTCCTTATAAACGTGTGACAGCCCAAGTGGCCGGACCGAAATCAAGCAGTGGCAGCCAATCCGGAGAAGTTATGTCACTTCAATATAGGATCCCTACAATGGCGCGAGTTCGCATTGAAGCGTCGGCGGTTTGTACTTCCAAGTGTGGCAGGGACTCTACCATCACATCGATCCCCGAGAGTTCCGTGAGAGAACTGCCCAATATTCCACTGGCTGACCCTTCTTTCTATAGGCGTTCGCAGCTAGATGTGCTGTTAGGCGCAGATATCCTTCATCCATTCTTCTTGGTGGCTCCATTCCAAACATCTGTGGGGCGTTATTGGGTCAACGAAACCATTTCGGTATATCCTTACTGGCCCATAACTACATGCGCTGCATCCTCTATCTCGGCATTTTCCACTCGTGTCACGGTCAAGGCTGACCAACGGTTGGAAACCTCCTCACAAAGTTTTGGGAGGTGGAGGATCTTCCCGTAAAGCCGGTGAAGGAGTCTGACGCCATATGCGAGGACAACTTTATCCGCACCACGTCCTAGGGATAAAGAGTGGCAATACAGTGTCACTCTTCCATTCAAACATCCGGATCACATCAATTAGGACATTCAAGGTCAACTCGCATTAGCTCAGTTTCTTAAAAACGAGATTCGTTAAACAGAAACTTCCTCTAAAGGACGCAGTACGACTCTGTGATCCAGGAATACTTGGACTTAGGTCATATGCGACAAGTCCCCCCTTCTTGCAGTACTTGGAACTTTATCTTCCACATCATGCTGTTTTAAACCTGACAGCACTACAACAAAAGTTCGCGTAGTGGTTAACGCTTCCAGTCAATCCACTAACGGAAAGAGCTGGAATGATGTCCTCATACAGGCCCAGTTCTCCAATCTGATCTGACTATTCAGATTTGAAGTGGCGTTTTTCCGTTATGGTTTCAACGCTGATATCACCAAGATGTATCGGCAAATCCTTGTGAGGCCAGATCACACTCCTTTCCAAAGGATCCTCTATCGGAATAAGGATCAAGAGCTCTGTGACTATGAGCTCAACACTGTCACGTTTGAGGTCAATTGCGCACCGTTCCTGGCAATTCGAGTTTTGCAACAGCTCGCTCAAGATGTGCTAGCTCAATTTCCGAGGCTAGAGTGACATTATTTCCAAACTACAGGTATGTCGACGATGTGTTAGCTGGAGCTCATACGAAGCAGTGTGCAATCGCTAGCATCAAGGAGCTTCAAGGAGCTATGGACTCAGCAGGCTTTCCGCTACGGAAATAGACCTCAAATGAGAAGGAAGTCCTCCGCGGTATTCCTAAGGACCACCTTTTACGCGAGGATTTCCTGGAATTCGAAGAAGCTAGCGTTGCTAAAACCTTGGGCATCCGGTGGCAAGCTGACACAGACGAGTCTTCTTCGCACCCTCCGATATTCCTATAAAGAAGACAGTCACCAAACGTGAAGGCCTGTCCGAGATAGCTAAGCTCTTTGATCCAGCAGGATGGCTAGCTCCCGTCATCGTTCGCGCAAAGATTTTCATGCAGGAAATCTGGCTCCATGAGCTTGGCTGGGACGACCCGATGCTTCCCACTTGTTCAGCGTTGGGAAGATTTTACTGCCAATCATCCCGGCTTGAGACATTCGAGTGCCTAGGTGGATTTCTTTTCAACCGAACGCGTCCATTCAGATCCATGGCTTCTGCGATGCCTCCCAAAAGGCGTACGGAGCGGCGTTGTATGTTCGCCGTGAAGTAGGCTGCGAGGTCTCAGTCCACCTACGACGTCCAAGACGAGAGTAGCTCCAGTCAAGACAGTGTCGCTGCCGGATCGAGCTCGTGTGGGGCTGTCCTTCTGGCTGAGTTATCTTTAGCTATCATTCCTCAGATGCCCATAGCGAAGCCCGACACCTTCTACGGGACAGACTCAAACAATCGTTTTGGCTGGCTCCGCAGATCAACCCTGCTCCTGGACAACGTTCGTCGCAACCGCATATTCCAAGATCGGCAGCTTACGACTGTCAAAGCGTGGTCGCACGGGCGGTTGGCGGCGGACAATCCTGCGGACTTAGCTAGTCGTGGGGGTTGTCACCACAAGAGCTAAAGAACAGCCATCTGTGGTGGAACGGTCCTGATGGTTCGTCTCCCTCGAGAACAATGGCCAATTCTATCGGATTCCATCTCGAGACTGAATTAGAGCAGCGTCCAGTTAAGGCCCACATTGCAGAACTAGTTCCGTCGTTCGATCCACTCGAAACGTTTCTCCAATTTGGCCGGGCCTTACGAGTTACCGCATACGTGTTCAGATTCGCTTAGCGATGTCGCCAATCTTCGCCTGTTGTTTCCAACACACCAACTCCAAAATAGTGAGCTTCTAGAAGCTCAAGAGCGACCGTTCTCATTACTCAACGGCATTCCTTCCAAAGGAATATGATTGCCTGCCGGACAAGCGCAGCTTGCCAGATCTAGCAACATTCTAAAATTCAATCCGTTTCTTGATCCAACGGGCATTATGCGAGCATCCGGTCGCATCTGCAAATACAGCAACCTGAACTATGACGAGCGGCACCCTGTTATACTCCCATACTCGTGTTCGTTCAGCCGTCTCCATGTCAAGTTCACGCATCAGATTTCACTGCATGGTGGAAATCAATTAATGATGCGTCTCATTCGTTCTAGGTTCGGATCCTAAGCTAAGACTCTGATCACATCCTGACCAACTCCTGTCGAGCTGTGTAGTGTTCAAGAAAACTCCAGACTCAGCTTATGGGTAGCTACCGGAGGAAAGATCGACATTTGTCACGTCCTTTACACACACGGGCATCGACTCTTGCTGGACCGGTCGAAATAAGAACTACACTGGTCGGCTTGCCTCATCAACCCAAAGGCTATGTGTGTGTGCTTTGTGTGCTTCAGCACGAAGGCAATCCATCTTGAAGCCACTTCGACTTGACTACAGACCAATTCCTGGCAGCGTTGCTCGCTTCATAGCAAGACGCGGGTGTCCGTCCAAAGTCTACTCCGACAATGGGAAAACGTTTGGTTGGAGCCTCCAGAGTAATCACGCGTGACTTCTTGGCGGCTACAAAGCGCGCGTCGAGACGTCATACAGTCACACTGTCTTCGTGGCACTTCAATCCACCAAGTGCGCCAAACATGGGCGGCTGTGGGAGGTGGTGTCAAAAGCTTCAAAGCGCTATTTTACAAGTCGAACCGCAACCTTCAAATATACGTTGAAGAACTCTCCACCCTCCTTTCAAAGATCGAAGCCTGCCTGAATTCAAGACCAATTTCCCCCCACTATCCGAGGATGTGACAGACTTGCTGGCGCTAACACCAGGGCACTCCTAGTAGGAGGCCCACTCCTCGCCGTTAGTGAGCCAGCATCGAGGGAGATGCTGCGTCACTTCTAATAGGTGGAACGGCTCAAGGCTCTTAACCAACACTTTTGTTTCGTTGGAAAGAAGAGTACTTGAAGGAGACTCCACAAACGGACAAAGTGCAACTACCCGAGAGGAACCTTCAAACAAGGCGACCTGGTAGTTGTCAAGGAGGATAACCTTCCATCCACGAATGGCGTTTGGGTCGCGTCAAAGAAACTCATGCGGGGCAGGATGACCGGGTCCGGTGGCGAGGTATTCACAACCGAGGGATGATAAAAGCCAGTGGCCAAGCTTATCCTCCTTCCAATCCTCCGAACCCAAACCTCCAATGTCGTGACTAACTATTATTTCAATAAGAGTTTGTTGTCTAATTCCCTTTTGTTTATATTTTCTCAGACACATTCGAAGAGCCATGGCAACCCACATCCAAGACGCAAAAACAAGCCAGTCGTCCACGCGGTTGTCGCGTCTTTCCCCTGCCGAGTCTGCCGGGGTGTCCATGGCCTTAAGACGTGCCAGCGTTTATGCATCTCGACGCTGAAGAAGCGTCGGCGGGCAGACTTAGCACCAAGTACTGCCCCAACTGCCTGGCGCATCAGCACTCCGGGCGAAACGTGTCGCAGTGGAGCGAGGTGCCGCGTCTGCGATGGTGAGCACCACAACCGTTGCTCCACTAAATGAGGATGACTCTCAGGCCTCCCCACAAGGTGCTCGACCAAGGAGCCGGTCTCAGGACTCACCGCGTCATACGAGGAGACACTCTCCGGTCCGAGTGCAACGACAACCCAACACCACCATCCACTCTGGAGCTAGCAGTCTTGCCGACAGTGATAGTCCTTGTCACTGTCGGTGAGAAAACCCTTCGAGATGCGGGCACTGGGCGACCCGTGCAGTCCACACAGCCGCATCGATGCTTCCTGGGCAAAGGCTCTAGGCCTCTCCGCCACCAGGCTCGATGACAGGGTCAGTGCTCGCATCAAATCCAAGACGGCACCTTCGAGAGGGACTGTCACATGGAGGTTATACAGAACCTCAACTTCCAAACACCAAAGGGTGCCGGTTGAGGAACGTTTCAGGAAAAGCGTTCCTAACATTGTGTTGGCTGACTCAAGATGGTTTCTGCCGTCTACAGTGAGTTTGGTGTTGGTGCCGATGTATAGGCTACATATTCAGCCAGGAGGTGCTTCCGAGCGAACATGGGCCGTGGCTCAGAACACAAACGTTTGGGTGGATCCTGTCTGGAGTCTGCAGCCAATAAGGTCCGCTCCCCAAGTCCTATTCCTTCATTTGCAACTATATTGCAAGGGGGGCGGAATGTTCAAGCCGGAAGTAGGCAGCGGCATCTGCAGCTCCCCACCTGAAGCTTGCATAAAAGCTCGCCATCTCTCCGTTCATTTCCTGCTTTATGTTAGCCTAATGTTATTAGCTTGCTGAGCATGCGCAGTAGGCTTGTAAGTCAGTACTGAGTTTCAACCCATAAAAAGAAGTTCTACGCCCACGCGCAATAACCCGAAAAGTTCTGAGTGGTATTTATTTAATTCATTTGTGGTTGAACACATTCTTTTCTGTCGTGTGTGCGCCATCCAGAAACTCCACCCCCC